>VXBR01004747.1:611696-629152 GCA_013400215.1 Cisticola juncidis | reverse complement strand
GTCCTCAGAGGCGTGTCCAACCCCTCAGTGGCCACTAAAGGTGCCAACATTCAAACCTGACCACTGATTGGTTTGACCTCAGCTTCCTGAAAAACTCACTTCCCCTCAAACCAAGACAGATATCTAAGGATGTGCTAAGAGCATTTGATTTTTACTTAGGCAGGCAAAGCATGGATAAGCTACCTTTAAATTCTGGACAAAACATAACTATTCTATTCAATACCTTATTAACACTTTTATTTGTGTACTGTTTTTTTTTAATAAGTATTCCTTGCAATTTACCTTGAATTAAAGCAGAACAGCTTTAATTAAAAAACCAACTAACCAAAAAAATCCAAAAAACACCCCAAACAAAATAACCTAAAAAACTACCCCAAAAAACAAAACCAAACCTAAATGAAACAAACAAAAAAATCCCCCAACTTACAAATAAGATACAAAAACAGAGGGGTTCTTGTTTGTTTGTTTCTTCTTGAAAGAGGTAAATGAAGTAAAGATCTTATTTTACAAAATGAAATAAGGCAACAACATGACTAGTCTCACTGTGCATATAGATCGTACTTCAAGAATAGAGTATACAAGATCTACTAAACAAATATTGAGTCAGTTCCAACACATGACTTCCTTATGGCCACTATACAATATAAAGTGTACTATCCAAGGACTATTGGATTACTTTCTGGGTTTGTATCCAATGTGCCACTATACAGTAATTGATAAAATAATAAACCCCAAGATATATGGCCTGATTTCCTTGCAAAGTAAACCCTGCTGTAACGATTAAAAAAAAAAATTAACCTAATCTCCTATGTTTGTTTGTTATGTTTCTATCAGACACCTGAGGTTTGAAAGCACCACAGGGTGATTTGAGGTCATCCAGTATCTACTACGGTGTAGAACTTACTGAATTTTAAAACATTGATAGGACCCACAGGCAACAAGGTGCTTCAATCTCCACCTGAATTTAACTGTATTTGTTCTTATTTGTGTGGTAGCTATGTTCCAGGGGAATGTGGGGTCATTTAGAAATTACTTTTATCATTGAAAAACATTTGAACAGTGTCTTCTGAAAGAGGGAGAAAAACAATTCACCCCTTTTTAAGGTAATACAAGTAATTGTGTGCCTTGAGATTCAAGGTCCTTTCATGACGTTTGTTTTTCACTTAGTATCTTTTCTCTAACATTTTAAGTGTTGAAGAAAACTTCTGAACTCCATTAAGCTTCAAATTTCAATTACTTTCTTCAGAATTGCAAGTGACTAAGTTTTTGATGCAAGTCTTCGGTGATTTTAATCATGCTATATTGCCATAATAATTTTCTCCAGATGCTGTAACAACATTATCACAATATTCTGTTCCCTTTGTTGCTTCCAAGAAATTGCATTTTATGCACCAGTATATCTACCATATTACTGCACTGTTGGTGGTTTTTTGTCATCTGTAGTGGGACCAACACTATTTAGTATCTTCACCTGTGTCACACAGTGGGATTTTTTGAGTGCTCCCTCAGCAAGTTTGCCAGTAACATCAAGCTGAGTCGTGGTTGATTTGGTGGAGAGAAGGGATGCTATCCAGGGGCACCTTGACAGGTTTGAGGAATGGGCCAACACAAACCTTAGGAAGTTCAGTAAAACCAAGCATGAGATCCTGCACCTGAATCAGAGCAATCCCCAACACAAAACAGGATGGAGTATCGATAAAGGGTTTGAGAGCAACCCTGCATAGATGGACCTGGGGATAGTGGTGGATGAAAAAATGGACATGAGCTGGAAATGTACAGTTACACACTGAAAGCTGATTGCATCCTGGGCTGCATTAAAAGAAGTGTGCTTAGCAGGGTATAGAAGTGATTTTCCTCCCCACCCCACTCTGTACTCTGCTCTCATGAGGTCCCCCCTGGAGTTTGCATTCAGCTCTGGAGTCCCCAGTACAAGACAGACATGGACCCGTTAGAGCAAATCCAGAGAAGGGCCACAAAAATAGAGGAATGGAACAACTCTCCTACGAAGAAAAGTTGAGAGAGTTGGGGTTTTACAGCCTAGAGAGGAGAAGGCCCCAGGGAGATCTTCCAATACTTAGGGGGGTGTATAAGAAAAATAGGGATTTTCCACCAAGGCTTGCAGTGACAGAAAAAGGAGCAACATTTTTAAACTTGAGGAGTGTAGGTTTACATCAGACATAGGGAAAAATATTTTACATGAGGATGATGAGACACTTCAACAGATTGCCCAGAGAAGTTGTGGATGCCCATCCCGAAAGCTTTCATAATCAGGTTGGATGGCGCTTCCATCACTTTAATGAAGGATATCCCTGCTCATGGCAGGGAGGGTGGAGTAGATGATCTTTGAATGTCCCTTCCATTCCAAACCTTTCTGTGATTCATTGCTATGCTTTTGTTTCCATGCTTAAGAAGTTCTGACTACAGAAATTTTTTCCCAAATGAGTTCAACTCTTTTAAGGGTGGTGTCAAGGTTGCTTTTACTGCACTTCAGTGGTTGGAGTGCAGCCACCATATAAACAGAGAGGATAACAAGAAATAGCCACTAAAAATGCAGTACACATTAAGATATTACCTCCTCTTGTATTGTAACTTTTTAGTACTGAGGACTACATCTTTGCAAGGACAGTAAAAGATTATTCTGATGTCTAATCCGTGGAAGGAGTAATATCTTAAAGGACTAATCATGATACAAAATTTTCATTTTTTTCAACTATATTTTCTTACAGATTAACAGTAAATCAAGACTAAAAGTCAAGCAGTCCAGTTGTCTGCACAAAAATAGATTTCATAGGCTGTTCTACCATACAAACATCTCTTTCTGGAAGTGTAAATACAAGGAATAACACACTGGCACTTGAAACTAACATTTCTCTCAACTTCAGAGTTTATTTTTCAAAATCAAAGGTTGAAAGGCAAAGTTCAGGCATGTTGGTTAGAGACGCAAAGGATCTTATATATATAGTATTTTATATATGTTCTGAGGAAGCAAATATACAAGATATATATGAAGAACAAAAAGCTTTTCTTTTTTGTTTCCATATGCAAAAGATTTGAAGATTTGTGTATATACAGATAGAAATATATTTAAATGTGATTATTTGCAAAATTTTGCACTACTATCTTTTTTGTACAATAGGAGCACTGTGGTAAAAACAAATTCCCACGTGAAGTACTAAGTATTTCAACATAAAATTCTGAATAAATATTTCTCTATTCCGTGGCTTCTTATTAATAGATATGCTACTCAAATCCTAAAAAGTACCATAGCTTAAGGATTTTGGACCTGTGATCAAAACTTTCTGATCTACTATATAATTGGAATCTGTATTTTAAGAAAGTTTAGTATCGTTTCTTGATGAACCAATCAATCAAAAAGTCAATACTTTTTATTAATGACAATGAAGATAGAATGAAGAACATAATTATTAACTTCACAGATGTCAATAACTTGAGAAAACCCTGGTAGGGGATTAGGAAATAAACTGTTACATGATGAAAGGCTGAAAGACAGATGACTTAGGTTACAGAAAGAGCAACTGGTCAGATCTTGGACTTAAAAATTAGTACAGACAGTGAAGCAATAAACCAGGGTGGCAGGGGAGGCTTAGAGTCCTATCTTTTTGGGCCTGTCCCAAATCATCCTTGAGTTAGATCCATATCTTTGAGAAGTAAGTTAAGTCTCTCCTAACTCTTTGGGATAATGAAGGGATGATGGAGACATCTCTTAGCAAGTACAACTGTGACACCATGTTCAAATGTCCTCATCAAAATGCCTGTCTCCTCTGAATAAGTACTGGCAAAATACACATCTAACTGGGCAAAATATACCGTCAGGGTGACAATGCAATGTCACAAACAAAAAGCAAGGAGATGAATACAGAAGCAGCAAAAATAAAATATGGCTATGTTAAATTGTTTCAAATAACTTTTTAGTAAAGATATAAGCAAATGAACATCCTCATTTCCATGGATAACCTTCTTTACAATGGATGGATTTACAATTATAAAGAAGAATTTTCCTGCACCCTAGCACTTTCAAAACAATACTCTCTGTGAGAGATGTTTTTAATATAAAAGAATGATTCTAATATCTTGCAGATCTGCCTGCTCATCTCAATACATTGCTTTTTCTTTGCTCATAGATTGCAGGACATGAAATTCTTCTTTCTCTGTCAGCCTCAAACATTCACTCTTCTGCATGCTTTACAGCTTTACATGAAGATTTTTCTCTCACTCCTTGCAACTACAAAATTGCAACTGCATACTGTATCCTTAAAGAAATCACAATTTGTTATATTTAACTGGAATAAATGCCAGGAGACAGGTAACAGTCGCTAGACTCTTACAAAGGCCTTATGAAGACTGCAGGCTTTTGGAGAAGAGCTTTGTAGTTTCAGAGGAAAAAGAAAGATACCAGGACAGGCAGCTGAGGGATAAATATCTACTAGGAAGGAATGCGTAAAGTAACTTCCAAATATTTAGGGATGAAACCAAATTCTCAAAGCCTGCAATACGTCATCTGATACAAGGTGAACTTGTCTTCTGGATTTTGCAGAAGATAAGCCTGATCCTGCCTTGGGAAAATATGTTTAGCATGACAGTTACTAAAATCCTGCTAAAATCTAGACAAGAGCAACAAAACAAGTGTTACATTCAACTTCCAAACATTAGAATGTGTGCTGTGGCTGACAAGAAAACAACTACATCGTAACACCCAGTACATGATTTCTTAATTAAATTGAGTTAAGCTGGTGTCACAAGGAGAAAATATACTTAGAATATTCTCAATTATGAATAGCACATTTTCTACAGTGGATTCACTTTACATCAACTTTAATGTAAGAGGATACTGAATAAAGCAAAATAGCAGTGAGAACTCAGGACAAGAAAATAGAAATAATTACAACAAGGTTTAGATTTGTTTGGTAAAATAGTGCTCATTCATTTGAATAAAAGATTCAATTTTTCTTTGGAAAACATATGAAGGCAGACAATGCATTTTATAAAAACCAGCATTGTGTTACTACAGTATTCCTTTCCTTCTTCCAAACAAGAGATTTAACAATTTAAGTTTCCAGAATTCAACCCCTCTCAACCCCTCTGGGATTCCCAGTGAACAAACTCCACAGTTCAGATCTGGGTCGTCTAAACATTCTTGCCAATATCCATCAAAAATCTTTAATGTTCTGCTAAAATCCTTTAAGAAAAAGTGCTGTGGGACACATGACAGAGAGACTGAGTCTCCTAGGCAGTTAAGTCAATGTAATGACTGGCACGGAAAATGCTTTGCTTTTGGCTTTGTATTGAAGCAAAGATTCTATTGGTGGTAGATGTTGAGAGAGAGAAGCTGCCTGTGCTTACTGTGAGCCTTGTAGCCAAGAACATGATTTGCAACATGTCATGTAATTCTTTTAAGCTCTTTTGGTGCCCTTTTATTCCACTCAGGGGTTGCAATAATCAGTCTAAAATCATGAAAGGATAATCTTTTTGCTGGGTTGCAGCTAAAAGTATTTTGTATTGCTATGGTGACTTAGGCACCTAGTAACACTAGGGAGTTTTTTACTTTGGTATTCAATGGCACAAAGGGCAATAAATTACATCATGTCTTGAAGTCCCTCCCAAGCTTATTTTGTATGAGACTTTAATTTTGATACTATTGACTCCCTAGCTTTCCTAGTGATTTCATATAGAAGTATATAAAGATGATGAATTTTCTAAAACTTAGATGAAGAAAGTTTTCCCAGGGGAATCTTTGAGACTGAAAAATTTCTGTCATGGGAACCTACACTAATTATAAGTTTATGTCTGCCCATTAAACAAATAAAGATTCTTAAGAGTTTAAAAAAAAAAAAGTGAACTAAATAATTAGGTAGCTCTCAAGCAACTTTAACTGTTTCCCAAACCAACTGATGTTGCATTTGATCCATTCCTCCTCATTCTGTAGACAGCTTTAAGCCCACAAACATTACTTCTTCAAAACCAGTCGGTTAGTCTGCAGATATTTCAACTGTACTATCGATTCACTATCTTTACTTCATTATAATTACTGTGCTTCAGCATACAAAAAGAAAAAATCAGAACACTATCTTTGCATAACACAGTATCTTTTATAGAACTTCACATTTCCAGTGTAACTTTTAACATGAAGCACCTGCACTTTTTATTTATGTTTTTGCTTATTACCAACGGGTGCCCACAATTCTTTTATGTGGTGGGCATCCTGAACTACAGGTGCAATTTTGATTCAGCTGTAAAAAGTGTTCCAGTAAATGCTGGGAGAAGATCCACAGCTACAGAATTCTTCAAACGGTGAAACTTTGAAAATATTTGTGTCCAAGCCAATAAGGTGAGCTTCTAAGCTCAAGTAATACTGTGGCAAATCCAATTTTCTGTGTATGTTTTCATATTTTCATACATGAAAAAGGTTTAAAATATTTATTTTTATGTGAAAGATTTTTGCTTTCTAAAGACCTCTTTGCATTAAGCATTTCCCAAGTTTAATGTATTGAAATATCTTATGTACAACTTCTATTGCTGTCTTTTCTTACTAACAGAGGTGAACTGGTATTTCATCAAGAAAAGCTATATTACATCTTGACAATATTGCTATATATCTGTAGGACATCCTATGGCAATTTTGAAAGAAAAGCTTTCTTTTCCATTCCGCTATTTCAGATTTAGAATTTTTATATTTATACTTTGTGAGAGAAATAGAGACAAATCCTCAAATCCTGCAGTATTTTCATGTTATCTAATTCTCACTCTTCTACAATTTTATGCTATTATAAACAGTTTATTATTTCTTCTAAGTAGAAGTGAACTGTTTATTGATGTGAATATGTACAGCCACATAGGGAGATACTAATCCAAATATTGAGAAAGGGAAGAAAGTATCAGACAAGTAATTAAATACAAATTCCGTAATGCTACAACTGTCACAGAATCCATTATTATTTCTCCTTGAAGATCAGGAAACACTTCCCCTATGTATTTATCACATATACTGAAATGACAAATCTCTGGCTTTAAACAAGAAAAGGAGGAAGGTCCTGTTGTCACGTATCCTTCTCAGGAAGCTGAGGGGGTGCTACCTCATTTCACTAAGGAGACAGTGAAGCTACAATATCCTGGTGGAAGAAGATGAGAAATATGACTTCTATAGAAGCATTGCGCTTCAGTGGGGTGTTTATGGATGTGCTTTGTCAATCTGCCACTTTCAAATTACATCCTTACACCCTGGGACCTCCAAGAGCCATTCTGAGAAAAAAAATTGGAAGTACCAGCCTTTTATTTTCTGTAATGCAACTCTGAAGCACTAAATATGCCTTTGAAATGTACTTATTTTCATATTTATGATTTTATCCATCACCAAGGATTTCAAGTCTACCATGGTGGATTTGGAGTTGCATTGGCAATGGAAAGCAGAGGCAACAAACAGTCCCAGCTGGCAGGCGCTGCTGCAGATACTGACAGGAGATAAAAGTTCACAGGAATAGTTAACTAGGCTACTAAAGTCTGTCTTTAGTTCATCGCTAGAGGAGATGGCATAAGATGGAATTCATGATCAGTGGTCACAAAGCACCTCTGGTGCATCAAGCAAGGTAGGAGCAAGTATGAATGAGTTTGTGTAAGCCAATTACTGCTTTTACAACCTCGGAACTAGACTTTCCTATTTATAATATCTGTTGATAAATTTTTAGCAGTCAGTATGGACGCAGCTAGTGTTCTTCATGCCCTCCCTTCAAGTAAACTAGAATAAAAGGGAGGTGAGTCCCTGGGATAGGGGTAAAGAAAAAAATTAATCACTGGTCTTGCAAGCACAATGTTTCTTCTGTAATAAATTTAAGAAGATGTAAACTCAGTTATTGCTGTTTCTAAGATCCATGCCTTCTCCAAGCACCTAATAAGACTTCACTAGTATGTAAAAAAAAAAAAAAAAAAAAAAAAAATCCAGAGCATCCCTCTCCTTAGGTGTAGTTGCTAAAATTGCTACATTGCTTCTGCTCACTCTCTCAGTGGTTCTGTTTTAAAGACAACACACTAGGATCACTGGATAATGGAGGTTAACGGCTCTAGAATATCTCTAGGTGAACCCACTGCCTAAAGAAAGCACAGCTAGAAGGTCACAACAGATTACTTGGGATTTTCTCCAGTCAGGTTTGGAAAACCTAGGAGGATATGGACGATACAACTATACAACCTGCTTGTCAACAGCCCCATCCACAGCCTAACTGTCCTTATGAGGAAAGAGGATATATATCCATATACTCTTATATCCAGTCTGAAACTCTCATTTTAACTTATGCTCTCTGTCTCTCATTCTACCACCACAGTAAAGAGCCTGGTTCCATCTTCTTGCTTATCTTCCTGTAGGTACTGAGAGTCAGGTCCACTTAAGGCCCCCTCTTCTCCAGGATGATCTAGTTGCTCTCCCCAGAGGGCAACTGCTTCTGCTTCTGATCGTGTGGGTAGACTTTTGCTGAACTCACTCCAGTTTATTGCTGTAATTCTTAAACTTGAGGTGCCAAAACTGGATTCAGATGGGGATCTTCCTTCCTCGGTGCAGGGCATGGCATTTCATCGAGTTCCTCTCGGCCAAATCCTTCAGCCCATACTGAATGGCCATCTTACCCTTATGCACACTGACTGTTCCCCTACTCTGATATCATGTGCAAACCTAATGAGAAAGAGGTCCATCCTGCTGGAGTTCAAATAAGATGTAACCAGCACAGGTCCCAGCATATTTGTACATTCCATAAGAAATCAGAGAATGACTCAGGTATTGCAAATGTAAGACCAGAGTAAGAGTCAAGAATGATTAATAACTGGATGTGAAGATCTAGCATGAAAATACCAGAGGAAAGCTACTCTTTATGTGAGAGCCTATGTATGTCTAATATCAGAGGGGAGTGGGATAGCAGGAAGATACTCATTATTACCTGAAAATCTGAACTAAGCAAACATATTTAAACACATTACATATCTATTTTAAAGAGAAGAATATGTCACAAGATATATAGGGTGTCTGGAAAGGAAGTACTAAGAGGACTGTTTAATGAAGAGAATGGGAAAAAAAAGAAAAAAAAGAGGTGATTTTATCTATATCTTTTGGGTTTTAGGGTAATATAGACAGCAGAAAATATTAAGACATTACACTCACATTAGCAGGAAAAATAAAACCTGAGCCTTTTTAAAAAACACTTAGAAACTAATTGGTTAACAGGGCATATCCAATTAGTCCTGACAAAACCCAGAAAATATTTCTTTCTTGTATTTGCATGGATAAAACTGTTCTGGATTTCAACATTTGTGATTTTGCTAACGTTACAGACTAGTAAGAGTGCAAAAAGTTTCAAAGAGCTAAAAAATGTTTCAGATCTGGGAGAGCTCCTTGTCTTATTTAGAAAAAAAAAATGAAAACAAAGATTAAAATATTTTGAGGAATTGAAATTGAGAAATGGGACTGTAAGAAGTTACAAGAAGTATCAGATGGAGATTAGGAATGATATGGAGTGACTGAAAGCAGAATAAGAAATGAGGGAAAGCCAAAGACATGAAGACAGTTTCCTTGGATGAACTCCAGATCTCATTTAAGTCAATGGCAAAATTCCCCTTGACTTCATTAGGGCCATGATTTCACTTCTGAAGTTTATTCACTGAAGATGTAAGGATGATATGTAATGCATCTGACAGAATGCTTGGGGAGAAGGGGAAATAACCATATTTTTCTACCAGATGAATGAGGTGAAATAGCAAGTGTATATAAGACCAGTAGTTTTACTTGCTTTATGAGCCTTTTAAGAATAATGCTGCAGTAAACAAGGAGAGCAGATGGGTGTATATAGATTTGCGAATTCCTGTGAGAAACTTCCAAAAATCCAACTCACGCTAGAAGTAGACACAAAGATTTATCAGTAACAAAAGTAATTAGATGAAGAATGAAAGATTATATCGAAACATAGAGGTAGGTTAACAGCAAGAAGTCTCTAAGATTCTACATTGGATTTCTGTTTTGAATGTACTTATGAATAACCCTGAAGATACTAAAGGAGGATACTAATTTACTACTGACAAAAAACCAAAAAAACAAAAAACAAAACAAAACAAAACAAAACCCCAAAACAACAACAACAACAACAAAAAAAACCAAACAAAAAAAAAGGTAAACTACCCGTATACCATCCATCTGCTATAACTACTTGGGAAATATATTATGAATCCTTCAATGGTGCTTCTGTTCGAGGAGTCAAAACCCAGGATGTTAGACGATAATTACAATGACAATTATATAGAACATGTTTATGTATTTCTAAGTAGGCCCTTCAACTTCTATATTCAATGTCCTTGACTAGTCTTTATCTATTACTCACTCATCCCAAAAACCATATAGAAGAATCCACGAAAGAACAACAGAAGTGACCTGTGGCATGGGAAACACACCTGTGGGAGAAAACTTTGATTTAATTCAGCTGCCTCTGAAGTCAACACAAGAGTAGAGGCTTGGAGATATGAATGAGACACTAAAAATATGGAAACATGGAAAGTATAGGAAAAAAGGACACGTTCACCTTTGCCTTACTCATACTTAAGGGTCACTCAATTTAATATGGCAGATTTATAATAATTTTATCCTTATAGTTATCACACTACTAATTTATTATTAAAAAAAAGACATTATGTTTCTGCTAAAGAGAAGTTCCTAAAATCCTCAGTATGTTACATAGTTAATGAGCTCTGATTTTCAAAATTATGATATATTTAAATCCTATTAAAAATATTAAGTGTTCAATAATTCCAAGATGCCATCTATCCTTAATCTATAGGAAAAATGTTTTAACACATATTGACCTTCACACTGCAGAAGCCAGCCAGCCATTAATTCATGGACACTAGGAGCAAACCTCTTGTTTTTCCTTTCTATAGCATATGCACTTCCCAACTCAGGGATAACTTATCTGCTTAGCCACAAAACATACAAATACATTTGATCATGAAGAGGCTGGAGTTGGTGCTTGGTGCTTCCTGCCCTATCAATTTGGGCCTGCCCAAGCACATACAAATATCAACTGCTCCTCTTCAAATTCGGGACAGTTAAAACACAGAGTTACTTTTCAAAGGAAAGCCGGAAATGGCCATTGGTGGCATACTAAAATTTAAAAAAAAATGCAAAACAAGTTTTTGAAAAAATTCAGTTTCTAGTGAGGAGTCTGAGTGGACAAAAAGTTGAAAAGAATACCCCTCCCAACAATCAAACATGTTCTCTTCTTCATTTGTAGCTTACTACAAAGGAATGAGCACTGTATAGAAAAACTTCTAAACTATAAATTCATAGATTTGACAATTTAATTTTCCTTTAACAAAATAAAACACTTTGTTGATTACAAATGGGCAGTGAAAACATATGAAGGTTTTTTATATTATGAAACATAATTAAACTGAGCAGGTCTTGGTGTTTGTCTATTGTTTGAGGTTCTCTTTTTTATTTGTGTTTTTTTTTAAGACTTGGCAAGAAAAGGCAAAGACTATAAATATGGATACCCCATTTGCACCAATTTATTAAATTTTGAACGTAGATAAAGACTTTATCTTTCTGAAATCTGGCATATTAAGAATACATTTTCTTTAAATATCAAATGAGGTTTAAAGCTCACCTACAATTAGCCCTTCTTACAGGATCAAATTTTTTAAGAATCTAGTTCTGACTAAGAAGATGACATTAACATAGATTTTCTGATTCTAGCAACTCTTACTAAAATTCCCATCCTTGACATTTGCTTGCTCCCTTTGGTGTCTAAATAAATGTATTTTCTCTGTGATAGAACCACAAGAAAGTAGAGACTTGACTAGAAATTAGCTTAGGGCACAGGCCTCTAAAGTCTTTCAACTTGTCAACTGCATCTAGTTCAAACGTCTAAAGTTAACATGCTAAACAAAGAAAAGTATTAGGGAGAAAGCACAGAAGTTTTTAAGGCAAAATTTCAAAGTAAAATGACAAAGTACGAGAGATTTCATTGTGAATATTTTTGAGGTTATTGAAGAACCATAAAAAATAGCAAACCCAGAAACAAGAAGTTCAAGACAAGAGGCTGCGGATATGGCATGCTCTGTGCCTAATGGTTGGGAAGTATTAAAAATTATACAAGTTACACAGACACTTAGCAGCAACAGTTAGGTACCTCAGAGTTATTTATGGGTTAAAGCCGAAAAATATTCTCTATGCAAAATCTGGAAAGCTATTCAATGATCCAGGAAAAGCTGAGGGAGAATTCACACTGTGCTATGCTGGGATTGTACATTTTAATATAAATACATATTATATAAAATTGTTTTTCTATTTCTGTTGTAAACTTTTACATCAATAACTCTTGGGAAACATAGAACTGATCAGAGAAATAGTATGGGACAATTCCCTTAAGGGAGTTGACAGCTCCTCCAAGTCTAGTGTCACTGGCAAACTCAGTATCCCTTCCAGTCCTGCATCCATGTCATTTGTGAGGATGTTGAAGAGCACAGGGCCAAGGATGGAGCCCTGTGGAACCCCACTGGTGACAGGTCACCGGTCTGATGTCACCCCATTCACTGTAACCCCTTGTGCGCGACTCATGAGCCAGCTGCTCACCCATCCTGCAATTTGTTTATCAAAGCTGAGTGCTGGGCACTTCGTCCAGAAGAATCCTGCATGAGACAATATGAAAAACTTTATGGAAGACCAAAAAGATCACATCTACTGGCCTTCCTAGATCAACTAGGTGGGTTATCTTGTCACAGAAGGAAATCAGATTTGACAACCTAAACTTCCCATTCATGAAGCTGTGACCAATGACTGTGTTGTCCTCTTTTTTTCTCAATACTTCCCAGAATAAGGTCTTCCATGATTTTGCCAAACACTGAATTCAGACCAACAAGTCTATAGTTTCCAGGGGCCTCCTTGCCTTTCTTGGAAACTGGGACAACGTTCCCCAGTTTGCAGTCAGCTGGGACCTCTCTGGACTCCCAAGACCACTGGCTTACCTTGGTCTGCTAGAACAAGCCTGGCGACAGGCCAGCTCTTCAGCTATGGTTTTTTTGCTGAATAGCTGATGGTAACATTTAACAAGTAGAACAACGCATCACACTCAACACAGACAATTGGGTCAAACTGACCTGTTAAGGATTTTCTGCACTGCTCTTGCTGACATTACTCATATTAGCTGAATTTTATGCTCACTGTGTATTTGTCTGTGGGACCAACTTTCAATTTGATCTTAAAAATAAGAGTTCTTAAAAGTATTAAACAATGATAGGTGTTCCAAATTACAGAATAAATGGGTATAGACAATTCAGCTCTCTTTGTAAAACATGGCATACATGAAAAAGCCCCTGCTTTTTCGAGATTTATCATATGGATCAAAAGAAAGAGGGTTACAAGGGACTTGAAGAGATCATGAAGTCTCTTAATTTCCTTTCCCTACCCAGAGTAGGATCATTTATACTTAAATCACTTTTGACCACTTTAATTTATTCTTAGAAGCTTTCAGTATCAGTGGTTCTAAAGACTTTCTGTGCTGGTACATATATCAGCACTTTATTAAACTAAAGTCGAAAAGGTGGGGATTTTTTTGTGGTGTCTATTCTAACTGTTCTTGCCAAAATACTGCTCAATTATTTCTTGTCCCATTCCCAATGGACAACTTCTTTCCCATCTTCTCTGCATCGTGTTCTAAAGGCTGTCATCATTTCCCACCTAGTTCCTCCCCTCTCAAAAAACCCTAGCATTTTTAGTCTTTCTCCAGTCTTCAGAAAACATCAATCAGAAGAACTGCATGGAAGACAGAGCTTACTTTTGTGTGCAACATTCCTGATAAGTACACTCTCAGCAACCACATACCTTTGTCAGCACATATTTGTCACCAGCTTCTAGTATTAAGAAAGACTGTGCATCCAGTGACTCCAACCTTTTTCAGAACATTTCACCAAACTATTAACATATGAATATTAATCATGCCTCCTATTTTTATACTATTGCAGATTTACCATTTAGATGTGAAGAGCAACATGTTGGATGAATAAGCTGTATCTGTATAATTTCTGGAAGAAAAGACAAATACAGTCTGCCTGTAGACTGAACTGATTAGGAAATATCTGAGATAACACAGAGCCTAGATTAACATATCCTGCCTTTTAACCACATACTTTGGCCTGTGCTATAATACAGACCCAGCTTCAGTCTATTCCTGCTGACTGAAATATACACAGTGCAATACAATTTTCAATAATACATCTGTATATATTGAAATAAAAAAAAAACATATGGTTTCAATTGTACTTCCAGTAGCTTCATATAAGTACAAACACATTATAATTTCTCTCATAATGCTATGCATTAAAAGGTATGCACAGTAAGAACGCTACTTGATGGGTGCTCATCTCATGGAATGTCACTGCCACCAGGCATGGTTTGCCTTTGGGCTATATGTACCTATAATGCAGTCAGTGGCAACTGGCTTTGTGTCAAACCCTTCCCTAAATGAAGTGATGCTATTCTACAGGGGACAGAAGTGTAAGCAATATGCACCCTCTATTCAAACTACATCTGGAGGTCCTTCTCAAAACCCAAGTAATTCAATTACTACCTAAAGACTGCAAGAGTTTGGGGCAAGGATTTGACAGACCTTTTTGTTTTGTCTTAGTACTGCACTTTCCACAACATGGTCCCCAACCCATCCATAATAGTGTATATTAAAATAAACCATAACAGTTTAGCTGAATGTAGCTGAAATAAGTTTCCCCCCAATAGGAACAAAGAAGAAATACATTATATATAAGCACATCTGGAATTCTTCAAAAACCTGTTAATACCTACCCACATAACTAAATCCAAACTGAGTCTTTTTATGGAATGGCTTGTAGACACAAGAAAAATTAGGAAAATGGACAGTCTGCTCTATCAGAAACAGTCTGGTCGACAAAATCAAGATTCAAAGCTCAGTGTGCTCTCTAGAATACGTTTAAGAAACATGAGGAAGAGTAAAAAAGACTCTGTAAACTAAAACACATATTAGTGAAACTAAATTGGAATATATTTAACCTGGAAATTGGAATATGGCTTATAATCAATTATCAAAGGAATGAAGTTTCACAAAGTCTTTCAAATTTGAGATGGACTATGATAACTTTAGGAGAGGAATTGTAATATATGGTTGCCCACAACATGACTCTTATCTCGTGTGTTCTTAGAGCAAGAGGAGATAAGAGCTCAGAGGTCCTTTTTTCAGCAGTGATGTCTGATAATGCCGAATTTCAAAGGAATGAAGAAAAGGAGGGAACACATGAAAATACATAAAAATCAATTCTGGGGGAAGTCCCTAATTACTTTGATTATCATAGCACAGTACTGCATCAAATAAACATATCCCCTTATCCATCTCAATTGGAAGCTTATTAAAGTCTTCAAAAAGCATCAGTGGAGCAGTCACCATCATACCAAGATTCTGCAACAGCATGAAATCCTTATTAATGGGTACAGTGGAACAATGAACTTGGTAAAATCTTTGTATAGGAGGGGGACTACTGGATATGTTCAGCCGAATTTAAGATACACTTTCAATGTTGTTGCTTACTTGGAGAAAATCACCTGAATCCTTGCAGTTATAACCCTACCAGAAATTACATCAGGGTTGTACCACACATATGCATTCCCAGAACTGATCTAAATCAAAGGCTTTTGTTAGATGCAACTGCACTTTGCCAGAAGATTAGGAACTTTGCTTTTGCATATGGGCTTTACCAGGTATAATGGCATCTTTAGCCATCTTGAGATTTAGTAACTTTACCATGACATGGGGTTTCACACAAGATGAAGTCTTTCTATAATTTATTAAAAAAAAAACCCTGAAATGGAATTTTTAGTCTTTTGAAATGTGTAAAGTGCCTTGTTTTCTATGAATTCTAAAGATTTAACAATAGTCAAATAATTTCTTAGCACAATGTCATGCATTTTTCAAGGAATGCTTGGATTTATGGATCATAATTTAATTACTGGTGTAAGTGTAGGAATTGGATATAACTCTATGTTTTTATTTGACTTTTTATGAGATAAGTAAGTTTAAGGACACATTTTGAACACATGTATTTAGGAAATAGTATTTAGAGACTCCACTTCCAAAAATTTTGGCTTATAATGTTACAGTTTCCTAAAAAACAATTGCAATCATCAATAGTGGATAGAATTTGTAACTGTCTCTGCAGTTTTAGAAATACACTTTAACAGCACTGTCACCTCAGCTTTTGCATTGTGCAAAGACAGGACTCTCTTATGAACTAATTTTAGGAGTTACACATTGCAGAGAGATTTAGTTGTGAAATATTAAACAAATTTTTAATATCTGCGACAACACTTAAGATGCTGCTTTTTCTTATACAGACCTTCTATGTGAAAAGCAGAAGTATCTTGTCCACAGATTGAGAATTCATGATAGCAGTAGCACAAAGTTTTCAGCAAACTGCTTCCAAAAAGATTCTGTGAAACCCCACAGGAGCCTACCAACTTCTACAAGCCATGCTGTGGGTATCTGACTCTTTTCAGCTGAAGGCAGTGTATCTCTGGAGTGATCTTTTTGTTAAGAGCATTGGGAATGTACTCTAGAAGTGCAACAACTGGGGCTGGAATAATGTAAAAAAGAAATAGCAACTTCTGATCAAAAGTAAGACATGCAACATTTAAGAAGCTAGAGCCCAAATGATAAAAACTGGACCACCAGTGTTGGAAAATAAGTAAATTGACGAATAGAAGCAAATTTAGAGGACAAATGGACTGAAAAGTAAAGTAATGTAAAATAAAATTTTAAAAGGAGACTATAAATATTTTGGGAAACATTCAAGTGAGAAGTTGTTTCAATGGGAATGGTGAAAAATACTATTAATCAAAACATCGTTGTTTATTTTTCCATTAGTGTCCACAGGTAAATGGCTCTGTACAAAAGCCAAAATTATTTCACTGCGTATTCTCACAATAGAACTTCTTTCAATGGGAATATGCTCAGACAAAAGCTATAACATTTAAGATCACATTTCCTAGCTGTTCTTCTTTTCATATAAAAATAAAAAGTTGTCACAAAGTCTCTTTGCCCATTATCATCCTTATGTTAGATTTATGAATAAAAATGTGTGAAATTAAATTATACAGGCATTAAAATATCATGTGATTAGGTGAAACATTTTTGATGAACAAGGATACCCAGAAATACTGCAACTGCTACCACATTCATCTGCTCAATTACATGCTTCTCACCTATTTAATAATGCTTGTTACATCCCTGTTAATTGATGTGTTTCGCGAGTTTATTTTCTTATACACTAGTCAAGTCTTATACAATGAACAAGAGACTTGGATCATAGCAGTCTCCTAGAACAGAACAAGCCTCCAAGGTACATGCAAAGAGATCATGAAATGGGACAATGAAATGGTAACAAAAAAA
>VXBR01004747.1:603407-611642 GCA_013400215.1 Cisticola juncidis | reverse complement strand
AAAAAAAAAAAAGGGAGGAAAGACAGCGGATCGGAACATTATGAAGTTAAAGAAACAAGGGAATGAAAGGGATTAAAACTGGAATGATAGGTAACCTACTGTAAGTGGTGTGAAAGCTTAACAGTGGGGGACTGGAATAATCAGATATGGGAACGACCTGACAATGGAATGCTTTCAAACTGAAGCACCTCAAAAGTAAATGATCTTAGAGCAGAATAATCATATTTGCCTCTGGGAATAAAATTTAAAGATAAAAAAGTTTGAAAAAAAAAAATAACAAGTTTGATGATTATGCAGATAGAACTGCAGAGAGAAATGATCCAGTCAGGGCAAGAGTGAGAAAAGGTAAAGGAGTAGGGTTGGGAATGACAGGAGAATAAAAAGAAAAGGTGGCTGAAATCATAGATGCTTGGAACTCACTTTTTCCACACAAAATCGAAGACGAAGGACTACACTGGATAACGTCTCTTTTTTTCTTTTTTTCTTTTTTTATTTTCAGATTGACTCTTACCCTTGCTCATTTGGACAAAAGTTATCCGTTCTCATAACAACCTACCATAACATTTTCTAGAAACAGCTTTAAAGATCATGGAATATATATGTGTGTGTCTTGACATTTGGCTTCAAACAATTCCTATCTTACAGAGTACAGCACTACAATAACCGAACATAAAGACCCATACAGGAGATCATGTATGAACTCACTTTTTGAGAAGCAACTCTAAAACCTTATTTCTTGTTTTCACTTTTCTAAAAAAGCTGTCAACAACTAAAATTCTAGAAATCAGAGTGGCATTAACTCCAGAATTTTGGATCTGCTTTTAGGAACTAGATTATTTTGGTAACTCAGTTGAGAATGAGTTTAGTTGCATTGTCCTCAGTCTACACTCTCACAGAGTGAGCAGGAAGACAACCATGATGACAAGCCCCTTCCTCAAAATCTCACCAGAGGGATATCTATTTACCCTATCACCTTTTCTAACTCCTTCCACTCCGTATTTAATGAGCTGCAGTGAGTTTTACCAGAATGGTATAAGTGCCCTGCTGTATCCTATGGTAAGACATTTTCTCAGTCTGCCATTTTCCTTGTTTTCTCATGACCAATTTCTTTCAGTTTCCTCAACTGCTATGAAGAGCATTGCAGATTAAAATCATACCTTTTCAACCCCCAGGATTATACAATGAAGTAAAGTGGCATTTTGCATGATGCATTTGCCACAACCATGGGCACAAGTGATATGTTAAGTATTCTGGTTATAAAACACCCAGGTCTGTGCCAGTTACAATAATCACTGAAGTGTCATCAGTTTAGTACAAATGCAGAGACAAACACCAGAAAAATAGTTGAACTTCATTTCCATCCCTTATTTGCCATCCCTAAGAATGAGAACTCTCTAATGTGTAATAGAGACAGGAAAAGTAATAGCAAAAGTTGATTTCATTATGATCCTTATGTTCATTTAAAAATCTAAATTTATTAGTTCCGAAAGAACCGACCTTCAAATCCCACCAAAGCTCTTCAGCAGTGTGCTGTCTTTTACATGCATGTTCAAAAGTAGCTGCATTTTCAGTAATGCATAAACTGTCATTACTGCTCCTAAGCATCATCTCATGTCTCTGCTGTTGTTTTTACAGAAATAATGTAAGTTTTCTCTGATGCTTCCCACAACCCAGCTTTAACTGCACTTGTTTGAATTTGTTTTCTTTAGTTCAGAATTCTGCATTTATACTCCAAAGGTGTGTACTGTGGCACTTACAGCTACATCCATGCACAATTGCTAGGTAAGATTAGCGGCACCTAGTTTTACATGAATAATGAATCTTTGTGCATAAAATATCTTCAGTCCTGTTTGTCCCTTTGAAACAGATTGCTTATCAGCTCTAACTCACAGTAAGTTCAGAGAAGTAGTCCATGTTGAAATGATGAAAAAAAACCAGTCTTATTGACTTAAAATATAATTGCCTGATACTGATTGTTGACAACTGATCTTAAGAGTAGTATAAATTTTCAATGGAACATATATGCCCACAATAAATAACAGGTTTTCTCAGTGAAGATTTATGTCAAGGAAGCACTCAGTGGCTACATCCCAGGAATCAGATTTGAAAGCCAAAGACAGAACTTGGATTTAATACTGTTGAAATACAGAAAGAAAACCTAGGACTTAAGATTCCACTACTTATACGCTGCATCCTGGATCATGGAATTGCCACCTTTTGTCAGACAGAGAAAGGAAACTGGAAGGTACACAGTATAGAATTTCAAATGCTTTACATAGTAATTAATGTAAGAGTTACCCCAGCTACATGGTTATACTGATCACCTACAACTCACTGCGGTATTTATAAGTATTCAGCATAAGAAATGGAGCAGATTATATTTCATTACCTGAGGCCAAAATTTTAGAGGTTTTAGAGTGTCCTAAATATACTGGCTGGAACTCACTGCACTTAACAAACATTTAAGTGTGATACAGTTACTTGAAGTTATAGACCTCCTGTCTTTCTCTAGTCAATGAACAGAGACTATTTTTAAGCTGATTGTCCTACCTATGTTAAAATACCTGGCCACAGATGGGTAAATTAATGACTCTAACTGCTCTTACAACTGTGTTCTGCAAAACCAGATATGAAGTACTAGGTTCATATCCAAAACCTGAAACACTTCTGACATGCAGTAGCTAAGGCACTACAATAACAGAAATCAATCTCTGATAACGTTCCAATGCTCAACCACAGATACACTGATTTCTGCACACACACACAATATGATAAAAATATTAATATATTCATACTAAAATAAGACAGTTTTGCTATCATATGGTTTTATCGTGTCTAATAAAATGACAGTTAGTACAACTTCAACAACCACATGTCTAACTAAGATGCTTGACTTTGACACAGTCACTGGGACTTTTTTCATATTTCCTGCTGAAATACCAAACAAATGCCTCTCTCTGGAAGCTTGTCTAGAATCCAAACTCTGCACCTTCCCAACTGAATGCTTTGATCTCTAAATTGTGCACAACCTCTTGCCTCTTTTCTAATACCTTGCTCCATTGTTTCTGCATGTGTGCCACCTACAAGATGGCAGACAACATTGCTCAGCATATACCTGCTGCTGCGGCTAGTGCATTTTCCTGAGAATCAGGAGATGGAAGTTTAATCTACTTGGAGATTAACAGAGACTCTAAATTCATAGGTGAGTGCAATAATTGTCACATCTCAAGAACTCTTCTCTAGGGGAGAAACACCCACACTTCCTGAGTGAACCTTCTCAGAAGACTAAAAGTAAGTACGTGCTTGTGCCAGTAAAATACTTTTCTTTATTAGTTTATCAAATATTTTTCAGTTTAAAAAAAGAGAGATTATATTATCTGTGTAGACAATGCAAACTTTAAATTGTGTCTTTTGTTGTTTTACATATTCCTCACTTGTTTTACTTCTGGTTTGCTTTATCTATATTATTTTCTCATTTTCTTATGTAATGCCTTTTAAAAAAATTGAGGGTCCCTGACCAATGTCATGGAGGTCATGGAGGTCATGGAGGCAAGGAAGAGGTCTCTCCTCTTCCTTGGTGCTCTGCCCCTCATGCAAGCCTCTCCCTACCCTGGCCTTTCCTTGCAGATTGCATTCATTCCCTTTTTGCCCCACAAGCAAAAGGAAATAATGTCACAAGTGAGTGGGCATCTAGCTTCCATCTTTTGTCTGATGATTCATTGTTCAGAACCCCAGAATTCTTGCACTGTTAGGTGCAAGGGATTAATGTGCATGGATTCTTTCTCCAGTGGTGTCTCAGGGCACTTACATTCTGTTGCTTCAGTCTATGAAGAACTGAGCAACACGTCCTCACAAATTTCAAAGTAGTCAATACAGCAAGTCCCAAAAATGCCTATTCTGACAAACAACACATCATAAAAATTAGAGAGGAAGGCTGAATATTGAGTTAGGGTGTAACTGAAGGTATTTGCCTTTGTTATAGGCAAGAATTACTTCAATATGCACTATTTTGGTTATAAACACAGCTATACATGTAGCCATATCTACATAATCATATGCACAGATATCACAGTTTATCCAGCAGAATGGCAGACAGAACACAGGATATGTAAACATATCTGCCTAACACTTACAAAACAACTTTAATAGCAAGTGTCATTCTTTTCTGTAAAGTAGCTGTTTTTAACACACATGATCTAACTCTTGTTTGCTCTTTAAAGTTTTATTGTCTTGGCATTTTATACAGGAAGAGAGCATTAGCATACTCAGGAGAACTGCTAAAAGTAAAAGGCCTCAAGCTACCCACTGCATGGTTGATAGCATAAAGCATGGGATATAAAAACTTTTGTCTGATTGCTCACTTTACTTGTTTTAGAGTAGTGTTACTCTCAAGAGCATATATTCATGTTCTTTCTACTTCAAGTTTTATTACTTCTTTTGTATTATTTAATACATCTAAAGACACTTCCAAAAGACAAATTTTTCCATTTTGAAAAAGTAATGGTTTGGAACCTGATAAAATACATGAATGTTCACAGTGTATTATTTTCAAAGGCAAGTAGAATAAATGTGCAATAAAACAATTAAATACATGAAAATAAACATTTCTGTGATCACAGATATATTAACATGCCAAACAAAGAAGAAAAAAAATCAGTAAAATATTTTCCCTAAAAAAAAAAGGTCAGATCAAAATGGATTCTTCATACGTCAGAGCATAAGTAAAAAAGGGAGTCTGGTCTCAATTACTGTTACTGTTAAATATCCCACTCTAGCAATTAAAATGAACATTTAAAATGGGAAAGAGAAAATGGAATGAAAAAAGACAAATGAGATTAGCTTTTTAAAACATAAAAAAAACCCCCCATAATTTTAGATACTCTTAAAAATCATCCTACAGTAAACTTAAAACTAAGTCTACTTACATATCACACTGCTAATTATTATATAAATAACCTGGGAAACAATACCTCCAAGATACATGTTTTACTATTTAGTAAACAAGAAACTGCCATGTTTGACACCGCTGATTAAGGCCAGGCATTTCTAAAGCTTCAGACACATTTCTGAAATCCACAATACATCAATTTTTAATACTTCCACTCTCTCAGCTCCATTAAAAAGATGGTAGGGGAAAGAATTTAGAGTAATTAATGATATAGTTAGCTGCTAAATATTAATAGGAATCGTAGTCTTGCATAAAATATAACATATAAACCTTGCCAATACAGACGCACCAGTAATTAAACTTGAATATGTAATTACACTGATTTATATGACAGGCAAAAAGTTACACTTTACTGGCTTCTATGTAAACTGTGGGCAACAGTTAAACTTTGCATTTTATGGTTTATATAAACGGGCAATATCTCTACTACAGTTCATAAATGGTTTAGAGAGTCATAGTTAAATTACAACTAATTCCAGTGTGAACATTCTGACTATACCTTACAAACCAGGCTCTGAAAGGGACCACAGAGATCAGCCTCCCATTACATTCAGAGCTCGCTAGCAAATTGATGAGGTTTAAAAAAAATAAAAGGGAAAAAAAAAAAGCTTACAGCGATCACTACAAAGTAAAATAAGATTCATCTATTTAAATGTTTTAATATAAATGTTTAGTTTCAAATATATAGCTCCAGATGTTTCACTTATCACCTTTCAAAGCTCTTTTGAATAACATTGTGTTTAAGGCATTTTTTCTTGGAAGAAAGCTGAATGCACTTACATGTGAGGCTGAGGAGAGCAGCCTGGACTGCTATTTCCATTACTGTCAATGTGATCCAGCGAACCATTGAGATCTTCATGGACTGCCTGCAGTAAGCCACTGGATGCGTTATTTATCAGTCCTGGGTTACTTAGCAATGGTAAACTACTTTCTGCCAGTGCAGCCTACCAAAATGAAAAGTAAAACCAAAATTATTAGTCCATACATATGCATAGCACTCTTACATATATGAACATTTAGAAATATACACACACAGAACAGCTCATTTTGAGTATTTGTTGAGGTGTCAGAAGGATTTTGTGCATTTCCAATTATTTTCACATTCTGAATATAACAGCATTTCTACTTCTGGTTTACTCTTTCTTTTGCTTAGGTTTCATTATTTTCCATTATTAACTATGTTCTGATATTCATGGCACTTTTTAGTTTTACATCATTTTTTGACTTTGAATTACACTTAACCCCTTTGCCCTTCCACACAATGTATGGCTCCTTTATAATGCAGGCAGCTGCTATACTTTAAAAAATGACCAGAACTTAACTCAAAATAAAAAAGTCCTGACATTTGCCTCTTCTGCATAAAAATTATATATTATAATTAAACTTTAAAGTTTTTGCCATGAGCACCATGTTCCCCAACACTATGATGTGAAATCATTTATGACAGCTTGGATAAATATTAATGCATATCCACATGCATTTGCAAAAGCTTCTATCAATCTAACATTTGCAGCAAAACTGAATGTTCCAGATTTTGCCACAGGGTGTCCTTCTTGCTTCTTCACATCAAAAGTACCTCTAATAAGAACTACTACTTGCAGTGCTAAGTAATACAACTTACTTGGATGATAAACCCAACTATTTAGAATGACCATCAGGTCCACATAAACATAACAGGTAATTCTATACCAATGTATAAGCAGAAATAAAATACATCACACATACTAACATAATCAGTGTGTACAAAGAAAGAATTATTTAGTATTTTTTACCTGCAAGCTTGCATTAAGAGCTGCTCCATAGCCTAAGCTGGTGGGTATGTTTTTCACTAACGTTGGGCTTCTGAAAATAAACGATTTTTCAAAGTTTAAAAACAAGCAGACATTCTGTCTGGCTCACTGAGTTAATGGATTGGTTTGTCAGCTCAGAAGACCAGAGCTTAGAAAGGAAAAGCGAAATGAAGTTGGGAGGGAAGGGGCTCAACCTGTTAGAACACATTGATTTACTTGCATCAGAAAAGCAAAACTCTTCTTATAATTAGGCCCACATGGAAATTTGCTACAAGAGCATAAAGGTTCTGATCTCACTAAAAGAATTCAACAGAAATAGCTTTAAAATTTGTATAACATCTGTCTCTGCTACACTTGCTGTATTTGGTTTTGGTTTTCTGAACACAGGCACACTGTTGCATTTGTTACATACAACTACACAAAGGTGTTGAATAAAAAAGATCTTACTCTTCCCTTACAAGAAAAAATGAGGGTGCAATACTGTATAAATAACTGCATGTGAACAATACAGTGGATCAATTAGTTTCCAGCAAGTCAAACGTAACATATTTATATCAGATTAAATGCTATATGCTAGATCACTATATAATTATATTTTCAATAAAATTAGTGCAGGGGATGACTCCAGAGGTCATCTGGATCACTGTCTACAAACAGATGCATTGCAGAAATAGAATACCTTCCTGCAAAGAAAAACCTCTAGCTCTTGTCTCTGGCCCCTTTGGTTTTATCTGAATGGCTTTATCAAAACTAATTATATACTCTCAAGGAATAAAAAGCATCCACAGAACCAGTCATACTGACATGGGATTAATTTGAAAGTAGGGCAGTAAGCATGCCAAAGGTCCTCCTGTGAAGGCTTCTCATGAATACTACCCTCATCAAGAAGATATTTTTGAGGTCAGTACTGTAGTGTATGATACCTACATTCCAAAATGACCTTGAACGACTCCCACTTCTGTCAAAGGTTTACAGTAAAAACAAGCGCATATGAAACTCTTAACACATGGGCAACATATGTACACAGGGCTATTTTTAATATATAGCAGGAGAACTTATGGTAGATGGAATTAAAATGACAAACATATGGTGAAATACATAGGAGAAAACAAAACCATTATCCCTTTCCTTGCAGCAAACTGTGTGGGGAAGTCAGGCAGGCAAGGACTGTACAGAAAACAGCGTTTACACAAAAATGAAATAACTGTTAGCTCACTGAAGAGAATGCACCAGCATAGCTATTAGCTTGCTATGTATTCTCCACATAAGTGCTCGCTTTGTCTGTCAGGTTGTAGTACACAGAGGACTCACTCAGGTTACAGAATTACAGAACAACTCAGTTGAACAAAACCAAACACCAGCGTACCCTGTTATCTTTTGTGACCTTCTCTTCTGATACTCTACTTCATCCACTGTCCATACTGCTCCTTTAACATTTTCGACTCGAACAAAACACTTGTGCAGGCTAAGATTATGACGCACTGCATTCTAAATCAG
>VXBR01004747.1:590907-595907 GCA_013400215.1 Cisticola juncidis | reverse complement strand
CCCCGTGTTTACAATTGTTTCAATTCACTGCATAAAATAACATTTTTGTTCATTTAGGAATAACAAATTGTTTACTTGTGTCTCTTGTAAGCAATTTGTGAAATTTTCTAAGTACCTAGATTCGTGTTACATTTACTTCTTACTGTCAATGAACTTCAAATCTTACAAAGTGGATTTCCTTTTAATATCTCTAAACCTATCACAAAAAGATATTTTCACTAGTTTCAGACTCAAGGCAATGATTTGGACACTTATAGGTGTACTTTGTTTAGTGTCACCTATGGGGTAGATTGGATAGATTTTGCAAAAGATAGCATTACTTTTAAAGAAACATACAATTTGACAAGATATTGCATTTTACTTTCATTTTATTGCCATATTTTTCATCACACTCATTGTTTTCCAACTGTCACTAAATTGTTCATTTTCTTAGCCTGCTACATTCGTAGACCTATTTACTGTTTATAAAGCAATATGCACTTACAGGTTTTGGAGATGGCTTGGGCTCCGAGGGTCGCATGTGCAAGTGGGTCATCATTGCTTGAAGACGTTCGCGTTCTTTAGAAAGCTGTTAAGAAAGAGTGGGATCAGAAGCATTTTAGAAATGACTGATACAGCTATTTCACTGCAGTGATACATCTTATCATTGAGCTTGTCTTGGTGTAATGATTCCTGCATATAAAAGTCTGTGTCAGTAGAAACTTATCTAAGAGGAAATGCAACTTTGGGCATAGAGAGAAAGAAAGAAAGAAAGGAAGGAAGGAAAAAAAAACAACAAAAACTTTTATAGCCTTTCATATGTTAAAAGGTCAGAGAAAACAAATAGCACTTCATCTTTTTGTCAATAAGAGAATTGAGGTCACAGTTGCCTCGACAGTAACAAGTTACTAAGACCATAAATTAGAAGGCCCATAGTGTCTCTTTAAAGTCCTGTGGACACTGTTAGCAATGGACTAGTGCCAACAGCTGTGAAGGGGTGAAGGGTCCTCAAAGCACAGCGCCTGCCAGGATTGACTACACACTTCATCCTTTCCCACTGAGGTCCAGTTAGTGCCCCCTGCAATCTGCCATCATCAATCTAATTCAATAGAGTGACAGAGCCCAGGCAGTGTGAAACACTGAACTCTGCCATCAAGTCGGCATCGACACTGCACTGGGTCTCATTACAACTGATGGACCCTACTCCACTAGCAGTCAGACAAAGCAAAAAATGGCATAATTGGTCACAGCGCAAGCTAAATCTTCACTTCAACTGTTAGATTACAGCCTAGCCTTTGGAAATGGTAAACAGCTCCTACGAAGCCCTTATGTTGCCTTTAAAAAACATCATCTTACTTAAACCTCTACTTCTGCCTAACTGATACCATTTTCTGATCATATATTATGTAAATATTTGTAGTTTCAGATCCAAACAAGGTACAAAACTAAAAGTAAAAAATGAAACAGGAGGAGGTGCTTGAAGTATGCAACTTGTTGATAAGAAAAGCACACTATAAAAGAGGAAAATGTATTTTACAATATGAGATTTTTTTTCTTTTTTTCACAAACTAGCTGAGAAGAAGCAAAGTTCAAAATTTTAGTCTAGTGATTTGGCTCTGGCTACCTACAACATGATTTCAACATTAATTGCAGTAAGAATTAAAGTTGGTGTGTAATACTACCAATTTCCACAGAGTTCTTGCTCTTACACCTGTAGACTGACACTGCACAAAGAAAAACAACTCGTAAGTAATTTTAAGAGATGCAACTATCTTAGTACTGCAGGTATTTAATTTGATCAGTGCATCTTAAAGAACATTTGGGGCAAGGGGTGGGAAGAAGGTTTCTTCTTCATATTATGTGTAGCTTCATACTATGTGTGTGACATTTTAGTGACACAGTATTTGCCATGACATAAATTCCTAGCTAACCTAACAAACAAGCTAATAGTATTGTGTAAATAACATAAAAGAAATAGCAGCTTTACCCGGGTTTAAAAATCATTTGTTTTAAGGGAAGTGACAACAAATTACATTATTGTATGCTCCTCTCATTACTTTAGATTTCCAGCATTAAAGTAAAAAAGACACAAAAAAGCCTTGGCTGAAAGATGAGTAAGTATTCTTCTGTGAAACAGAGCTGTGAGACAGTACTCTGAAAAGGTGAGCAAGGTGAGAATGGTTAACCTTCTCTATCTACAAGATATACGGCAAGAACCAGGCACAAAAATCTCAGTCCCTTGCTGCATCCTTTGAGCTCCTCTGAGCAGTCCCAAGAGGGCACGGGACTGCTGAGACATGTCCCCCCCGACTGCCGTGTGGGCAGGAGGAGACAGCATGGTGCAAGGCTCCTGCATGGTGACCCCTGAGCCTTGTGCCCAACCTCAGCAGCCTGGCAACTGTAGTCTCAATTCTGGGAGACCCAGGGGTGCTCACCACTCCCTGCACAAGCAGAAGGGAGCATTCACATACATGCAGTGACTTCTAATGGTTAGAGCACGCACAGGGCACTGCAGGCCTGAGGTTGGAGGCATGGCACTCCCTGGGGACCTCCCTGAGTGGGTCTGACATTCCACCTTCTTGTTTGCAGAAAAATGCCCCCTATCAGGCTGGGAGTCATTTTGGGTGAAGATATGCTCTGCTACTCTTTTATCCCACAGAACAGCACAGACAAGCACTGGGTCAGAAGGTGAAGAAGGAAGAAGGGTCCTGACCCAGCATTTAAAAAAGTGAAGATGGCTGGGATCCAGTCTTTGCTCCAGGGACTGCGTTTTTCATTCGTGATGAATAGTATTAGAGTCTTAGTTCAAGCAAAATACTGTAGACAATCTTGATGTTAGATAATTATTGCATAATTTATAACGTGAAAAATCCTTAAGTAAAAACCCTCACTTGTTCATGAATATAAACAAATTTAATGTGAGAAACACATGTCTTTAAGCTAGAGTCACTAAGGCAAGTGTTTTCAATTTACTTCAGGGTAAAAGTAAATAAGTAATAGGATAATGCATCCATATAACAAACCTGTATTTCTAACTGCTGAACCACTTGCATTTGCACGCGACACTGAGCAGTGCTTCTGTCATCCAATGCATGTTCATTGTTAAGGTGCCTAGAGAAGGAAGTAAGACAGTGTTAAGGTGAGAAAGATATCTTTATGAGTCCATTTTTCTCTCCTGCACATTTTGCTTCCTTTACTTCCAGTGGGAGTTGTGCAGAAAAACCTAGTAAAAGCATGCAGTACAGACAAAAAATACAAAATAACAAAACTGATTATTTTGTTTGTATCTCCCAGGTCACAGATGCCATCTAAAGGCCGATGTAACCAGTTATGAATACTTGTTAGAATGACTGATTTCCACTCCCTGTTGCTGATGCAGATGAAGAGAATAATCTTATAAATGAGTCTCCAAAAGATATAATTGCTTTTAGACTGCTTGAACTTCTGAGAATTAATGTAGACTTTGTTAAGATTTCTCTATCTGCTCTTAAATCATTATGCAACACGCGAACATCCACCATCTCTCCTCAAAAACAGAGCTGTACAGGAACAGACAAATTTCATACAGTTTCTACAAGTAGACTGAAGATGATGGAAGTTGTTACCCCCTCCTAGTATGAGGAATAGTGTGTGAGGTAAAGGCAGGGGAAGGACTA
This sequence comes from Cisticola juncidis, assembly GCA_013400215.1. Taxonomy (NCBI): domain Eukaryota; kingdom Metazoa; phylum Chordata; class Aves; order Passeriformes; family Cisticolidae; genus Cisticola; species Cisticola juncidis. The sequence goes on along the minus strand of VXBR01004747.1, from coordinate 592,272 downwards.
GCTATACACCTTATTAACACAGCAAGCCTCCTGGGAAAGGTTCAGGCTCACACACATGAGCTTAGCAAAACAAAAACACACTGCATCAGGGAAAGAGGACCTCAGTGAGCAGATGCCTGAAACTGAAGTTCAGCCCCCACACAAGTGGCTGTCCCCCAGACATTTCAAATGAGGATAAATTTACAAAGATCCATTAATAATGCTTTTTTGAAGGACAATGTGTTCATTTTCTTCTCTCTCTCTTCCAGGATCAAAGAAGTCCCTTTTGGAGCTTTAATAGTGGGCTTTCTGCTCCACAGAGTAGAAAACATAGGATGAAGAAATGGGAGCACAGAAGTTCTGCCTTTGAATGCAGATTTACTGGCTACTTCCACTGTAGGCAAGAGGGGTAAGCTTTACAAGGACTACAGTCACAGATGGTCTCTCAGTTACAAGAACTAAGTTATCTACACTATGGAGGAAATGTATCTTCTCTTTCTTCTTTTCTAGCAGAATTAAAGAACTGTGCAGTCATTTGCCTGTTACTCTATGGGGAAAATGTATTTGTCAGAAAGAGTGGAAAAACTGTATCATTTCTACTAACATTTGTGTCTTTCAAATCATGACTTGACAGGTTTAGGACCCTATGATAGAGTTTTCAGGTGAGCAAAATGTTCTGCTATTCCTCAAATAGGCATGTCTGAGGAAGAGATAGAAGTAATTGTGAAAGGTTTTGTTCATTTTTTTAATATAGAATCCTTGAAGAATAGACACGTAACTTGCTTGGTAGTTTATGCTAAGTTCAAGTATCACCAAGGACACATTTCCTTTATGCGAGTCATAAACCCTACAATTTATTTATTTTCAAGGAACTGACTTCATCCCCTCATTGATGCAAAAATGCATGATCAGTTTAAAAAACAGGTAAGTTCTGTAAGCTCAGAACATACCATTCACTTGTTTTCCAAAATTTTGATTCAGAAGAATTTTACTCTCTCAATTACACAGGCATGATAGTGCATGGCCAGTTGATGTAATGGTTTAATATTTGCAGTTAATTGGGTACAAAATTGCCAGAAAATAGTCTGAAGATAGATTTTACCTCTGCATTATCCCCACTATGACCAGTACACACCAGTACACACTGTGCTTCCACGTGCACATGTGCCCACCTGTGAATGCTCACAGGTACATATGGATAACACAAGAGTAAGCAAGAGTACAGGTATGAAAGATCTCCCAGCCCAAATGTGAGGCTACTGCGTACTCATGATTATTTATTAGTTATTACAACATCATATGTTTGCATAACACCTTACAAAATAGATACAGACATAGTCCTTGCCCTGAGGAACTTTAAATGTAACAGCAGTATGCAGTGTGGGA
>VXBR01004747.1:578407-585907 GCA_013400215.1 Cisticola juncidis | reverse complement strand
ATATAGTGAAAACAGCTCTTTGTAGCTTTAAATCATTTATTGAAAGTTAACTGTCACTTCACCCTAAATCATTTCCCTGATTAGCCAAGTGAAGCCAAGTTGGTGTTTTCTGTCTTAATCCTCCTTCTTGGAGCCTCTGCTTGTTTTTCTTTTTTTAGATCAAGCAGCTAGGTAAACCATTTTCTGAGCAGAAGCTGCAGTTCACTTCATAAACCAGGCTCTCTTCAAAGTTGTCATAAGCATATTACAGAAATACAGACTACTAGACTGGGGTAGAGCACCTTATCAATATTTCATTTTGGTACAATATACTTGCATTAACTCTCTTAACACAGGTATCATATTGTTTCAAGTCAGAGAACCTGAAACATTGCAACAAAGATTAGACTAAGAGCAAAGCCTTGAAAACTACAGCCATTAGTCCTGTCATCCCCTATAAAGTTAATGGGTTGGAAAAATGGTCAATCTTTGGACTAAAAGTTGATATTTAATTGAAAGAAAATGTTTTTTAATTGTAATGGGGATTTTGCATTAGTGTGAACATGAAAAGGTACTAAAGAATCTAATGCAAGGTTATGTATTGATTTCCATCTTAATGCTAGTGTAAAATGAAGGAATATTTCTATTTTATAAACAAACTCTCCTATTCAGCAACATGACTTCTTAATTGTTTTAAGGGCACAGTAAACAGACTTGAATGAAAAGAAGAAATAATAAAATATTCTTGGATAGCTTGTGCTGATGTATAGGACAAAAAGCCATGACACTGCTGTAAACCCCAATTGCTTCTGCACCAGAATTATCAAGATGTTATGTGTCACTTTTATATTTTCCAGGGTTATTTGGTTCAGGAAAGCAAGAGCATCTGTAAACCTGGCACTACACTGCCTTAATCAAAATGGTTTTACTGATCATGGATTATAACAAGAGACCTGACATAATGGATGTGCAAAGTCTGCCCAAAGAATTAGCATCACTATAGACTAGATGGATGGATGTATTCAGGAAACGTAGTTTTTCTTGAAAAGGAAAATGCTTAAGCTAAATGAGTTTAAATTCTTATTATTAATAATACTTAGAACCCTACATTGAATTTGGGAGATTTCATTTTCCATTTAATACAAACTTATGTAAATCAGGTTCTTTTAAATCCTATACCATTTTCTTTAATAATAAGCCATTGTTTTGACATTCCACTTAAAGCACTAATAAACAAAAAATCGTCAGGAGTGATACCTACATGCAATTTGCAAGTCAGTGTAAGTTACCTAATTTAAAACTGAAAGACAGAGTAAGCATTGCAAATACTTTTAAATAGTATTGGCATAATTCTGTTATAAAAGTTATTGTAATACTGAGTGGTTATGGTCTGCTGTTAAGGTGCTTCTGTTATATACCCCGTAGTTTGCCATTTGTAAACACATCTTTTTGATGTTTCTGCCAACATCCTGGCAACAAAGCAGTGCAATTTCAAATGAGCTAATTAACTTAATTGTTGATGAAGCATGAAACAGTTCATTCACCCTGTTAGCTGCACCATGACAACATAAGAGTCTCAGCCCCTGAAGTTACTCATCTATATAAGCCTATCTGTAGCTTTCCATTAAGATCTATTGCATGCCAAATGAGTACGGCTCTTCTAACAAAGACCAGTCCATAATGTACATAGGTAGCAAAATCAGTGCTGTTGTTGAAAATTCAAATGGACACATAAACACTAGTAAATACTTTGGAATAAATAAAAAGGAAAAATTGCAGAAACCCATTGCAGTTTGAAGCTGCAGATAAAAGAAAAGCTGTGTCACGTATTTCCCAAATGCTCTGATTTAGAAAATAGCTGGCTAAACCAAACACTGAAAAAGCAATGCCATCACTTTTCAGTCCTGAAAGGTGCAAACCCACCTGTACACTGGGTTTTTTTTAATATGCTTCTTGTGCACATGCAAGAACAAAAGCAAAAAATAGGTTAGCAAGTGAGAGTTAAATGGTCATGCCTAGGCCTTTGTGCTTTTTTATTTATACTATACACAGTAATTCCCACTTCACACAAACTGTCAGAATTTAAAATGTGCTTCATACTCCTGCTATCCAATATAAAATCTAAAGCATCTCTTCAAATTTTCTGAGGCTCCATTTCAGTAAAGGATAATAAGAGGATTAAACACTGTGCTATTGAAAGGCCTGCAAAAGTGTTCAACATGAAAGAAAGGATAACAATTTGACCCTCTGTCGATAGCCTCGATTATCCAGTTGCTTGAAATACACAGAAAAAAATCTCTGATATGGTTTACAGTAAAACTTTGTTTGCTGTCTTTCACCTTCCCTTGCCTTGAACAATTTTGTACCAGTGAATAAAAATCCACCTACTTTAAAAATTGTCCAAAATCTTCACAAACGCTTTCACAGCCAGGCCATTTGCAAACTCCATGACCATAGAGAGTATGGGAGGCCCCAGTCTCCTCATGTGACGAGCTGTAGCAAAAGAATAAGGCATCAGATTCATCTCAAAAGCCATAATCGTTGGAGGCTGCTAGCGCCTGTCAGGTTACGATCAGTGACAAACAGGTCAAAACAGGTCAATTTAGCTCAGAGCAGTCAGAAAAATTTAATCGTTCTATTGAATAGTTCAACTGCCAAGGCTAGATGATGTTCCAATTAGAGAAGAAATAGAGCCAAAGATGACTGTTAATAAAGGATGAAAAAATAAGATGACTGTATAATACCGTATGCTAATTATGCCATATGACCTTGGTGTAACATTTACCTATAAATAAAAAATACACTCAGAACTGATCAATTCTGACTATAAATATTAAAGACTGACAGTCAGAATTTCTGAATATTGTGAATGTTAAAAATATTTGAATTTTCTGCTCAATGTGTATAAAAATAAAGTTGCTTCCATTAATAAATATTTTTGTTTACAAGTATTGCTTTTATTAACTATGTAGCTTCATAAAAATCTCTAGCTGTACTCCACGCCTTTTTCTGGAACCTTCAAGTAATTTTACATTTGTTTCATCCATGATGAGTTATCAAAGAAATTCAGGGAATTATTCCATGGATGTGTGTGACATCCTGAAGCAAAGAACCATTCTTTGAGATATAACCACAAAAGTAATACTAACTAAAAGTACTACTATCAAGGTATTCAGATTTTTAAATAATACAAAATAATGATGGAAAACTGTTCTAACAGTCATATGAGGATGAGAGATACTTAAATCATAGTCTTGTAAGTATTAAAATAGTTAAATGGAAAATTTACTTGAACATAAAATTTCCTACAATTTAGGTTATACAGATACAATTAAATTTCATCTTATATTGAGATCATCAATATCTCACTACACTAATATATTTATTGGTAAGTATTACAGACACTACATAGTCTTGTATTTAATCCATTACTTGAAATTAGGGAACAGTAAATAATATGTCAGTGTGTCTGAAATTCCATATGGTGGAATTCCAAAGTATTACACTAACAACATTGAAGATTTGTAGGAGATATGTCAAATTCATTACTGTCATGCATAACAGACAGAAAATTTGTGGTTCTTTTCACAAGAAACAAACAACATGAGAGCTGCTTTAATATACTTCATGTTTTGAAGCACTTTTAACATGGAATCTTTGCACTGAATCACAGCTTGACAACTCATATAGATGTATTTTGTCAATGAAACCAGTAGTGTGATTTAACACTAAGGGCCTGACTGCCATTAAACATGAATGAAACTACGCACCTACAAAAGCGCCCACAAGTGCATTTACACCTCTACACCAGCCCACTTGACTCTGTGATTTCTGACTTTTACCCAAACTACCGTAAGTTCTTGAGTTAAAAAAGCACATGCAGGTAATTTTGTTGTGTCTGCACAGTTAGATATCATTACTGAAAATTATGCCTTATGGATACACAATTATGGAAAATCGTGTTTCCACGATTTCTTAAGTAACCTTTGTTAAGTGATATTTTTTGATTGGAAATCATGTGACTTAAGATGTTATACAACCGCTTCACGTCAAATGATAAGCACAGTTGAAATCTCATCAGAATTACCTGTCTCGCCTTGCATTTAGAACTGAAGACTGTCCATTCACTATGGAATGATGAGTTATTGGTGGTGATGCTTTGGAAGTGGTGGAGGAGGTAGTAGAGGAGGAATTGTTAGTAGTGAGGTCTAGCCCTCCATGTTTAATGCCATTGTCTTCCATACTGTGAACTCCAGTCACTTCTTTCCATAACTGCTGAATCTCAGCAGGACTTAAGCCAGCTATAAAATGAAAGAGAGCCCCACTAATATAACAAAATAAAGAGTTTCATATAATGAGCTCAGTGTTATTAATGGATTAATGCCATTAAACAATAAAGCTGATGTTGTTTTACCAGCACAATCAACATGTAGTAAAACATAAATTCATAAATTCATAAATCCATCAATTCATAAACAGAAAATAAAAAAAAGAGCTTAAATTTGTTCTCTACTCCACTTGCAGCCTGGAAACTTGTAGTTTCCAGGATTTATCCTAGGTCACAAAAAGCAATGTCTTGTTAAATGTATTTATACATATGTGTTTAGGGTTGTCTGGCTCAAGTTTGCATGAAATCATGGAACCTACAGTACACTACGCTTCTGCCTGAAGTAAAGACTACAAAACACAGCCAAGATAAGGGCTGTGAGCATTCTCTTATCTCACTACTGAACATGCAGCTGAGGTAGGAAAGGCTAAGATATTTCATATTTTGAAAAATGAAGAGTTCATCAGAAATATATACACCTTCTGTCACTGCCAGACCTTGTAAATTTGATGTATCACTTTTAAAGAATACTGGATTAAATGCAGAAAAGAATGAGAAGCCCAGAGATCTTGTGATTTCAAAGCCAGGTTCCTCAGCCTGACATGGTTTGTTTCAATCTGTCTTCTTAAAATCTTAAAATCTGTCTTCTGTATTTCATCTCAACAACCGAAATTAGGTATCACATGGTCATGGTATCTAGATCTGCTGGAATGCAAAACATTCAAATTGCTGATGCTGTTTGAATCAAAATATTGTACTTTAATTTTTTTAGGTTTTTTTTTTTATTTTTTTATGGAAGAGCTCACATTTCTGGTCCTGAAAAGTACTAGAAAGCATCTGTTCATTCAAAATTTTCATTGAGTATATTTTCTTTTTGGTTAATAAGATACAGTAGAAAGATGTAAAGACTGTATCTTACTGTTTGGCAAATCTATTTATTAGATAATGTTTTATTTTGAGAATATATAAACTCAGACTACTGAAAGAGATTCAACAAAAAATTATGAAAAAGTACAGGGAGTTCCTTAATACTTCTCAATAGCTATCTCACCATGAAGCATTCAAAGCTATTAAAAAAAAGATTAGTAGTTATTTACAGAAATATTAATTTCTGGAAGAAGTATGGAAACAAAGTGGTTGGAGGACATTTTTTTTTAATTACAAAAGCAGCTCATTTTTACACTACTGCTTTGAGTCCTGCTTCTTTACCTTAGATACCAACACCTATTGGCAAACTCAGCCTAGGGAAAAGTGAAAAAGAGTTGATTGCAAGTCCTAAAACTGTAGTTTACATCATATTTGTATAGCAAACCTCTAGGTTTTAAGGAAGCAAGCAAAGAAGCCAGGCTCTAATTTATTGCGCTAGAGAGATGGGTAACGGGAGTGATGGTAATACTGGCTGTAATTGTTTAATGAAGGTAAGTAATTACTGCTAAGTTCATGAGGGATGCTCCAGCAACACTGCAAAAACCCCACTTTACTGTTGTAAATAGCAGTTACCTGCAAATGTAATCACAAATCGAAATAATGTATTCATTTAGGTGGCATGATATACAAAATACATTATTTACTTCAAAGTCTTTCTCCCGCTGTTGAAAAAATAAACTGATGCTGTATTGACCAAAAAAACCATGTGGTTAGGTAATCAGATATCGTATTTTCTAGTGAGAGGAATTTAATTTGAGACCATCAAACTTTGGGTCCTGTGTGAGCCGAGTAGGAGCTGCCCCACAAGCAGAGTGAATGGAGGAGGGCTGGGAGCAGCTGCAGCAATGGATAGAGCTCTGCCTCCAGGCTGCCTAGCTCGCCTAGGGCTCCTTTTAAAGCAGAAAGAAATGTCTTTCTAGGCTCAGGCTGGTTCGTTTTACCACTTCTTCAGAGGACCCTAAAAGGTTGCCTTTTAGGATGAAAGGATTGAGGACAGGCACTTACAAAGTATAAAGTTAATAAGCGAATTTGTAATTGTAAATTATGGCAATTTTGTGGGTTTTGTGTCTAAAAAACAACTCTTTTTACTAGAGGCATGTGAAACGGCTGACAGACATTTCAGTCTGGATGTAAAAGCAGGGTAAAGTTTTTAAAGTTTCATAGGCTGTAACAAGGCTTAAAATACCCTCCTCACAATATATTAAAGGGAAAAGGATCAAAAAGAGGACCAAGAGTGGAATAAAAATTACAGACCATAATAAAAAGGTCAAATACTGATTTCCTATGAAATTCACAAACAACAAGAATTTGGGGATTTTAATAGTACTTGCATAACTCTTTTAACCTCCAACTACTCTATTTTTTATGTTTCAATAAATGTTTAATAAAACTGTCAGTTATAAAAACTATCCATGTAACTGTTTTTCCTTTACCAGCATGGACTGATCAAGTCTTGGGCTTTTGGTGTTTGTTTGTTTGTTTAGTTTGTTTGGGGTTTTTTACTGCTGTGATTTACAGCTCTTTGCATTTAACTAGCATCAATGCAGCAATACATAGAAGTAGCTCACAGCAAATCACTGGTTTTGGATACAGCATAGTGAAGACCTGGTCACAAAATAGATGCTAAAACATCTACTGCATCTTATTTGTGATGTCTGACCATCAAGAAAATATGGGAAACATTCCTGTTGTTTAAAGGTAGACACTGTATTTGAAGAGAATACTGTTTATATATGCAAACCTCACCTCACAGCTGTACTTCTAAGTACATCTTTTTGCACTATCAAATGTAAACACCTCTGCCAATAATAATTTGTGGTTTATGAGACCCTTTATGACCAATAACTTACCAACACAAATCCCCTGTGCTACTTTCAGTGTTCTAGCTATCAATGTAACTGAGCAAACTGGATGGATGCACATAAAATAGTTTGTGTTACACATGTAAATCTTTCCACATAACTATCTCACATCACAGTAAAAGGAGAAATCCATACTTTTACCATATCTAGTGTGTATTACCTTAATTCAATTCTGAAGGTTTCATTTAAAAATGCAAGAAATAAATACTTGTATGTAATTCATTATTATGAAAAAACATCAAGGCAAAAGCAAAAGAGAGTAATGTACTTCAACAATACCAATCTGTATAAAATTTAACTGTAAAATTTTTGTAATTTCTTACTTCTTTATTATCAACTGTTTTTGTCATGAGTTCAGTTAGCCTTAAGTCTTTGAGTAAAAGAAAGTTCTTAAAAAGAACTGTT
>VXBR01004747.1:568407-573407 GCA_013400215.1 Cisticola juncidis | reverse complement strand
AAATTTAAGCATTGGCTAGTACAAATGTGTATTTAAAAATAAATGATCACATGGCAGGGCTCTCAACACTTCATAATCAATCATCTTATCAAGTGTCATAATGTTACGAATAGAAAAATCTATTGAGACTGTTTCAAAGGATATGATTAAGGCAGACAGCAAAATAAGTATCTTTAAGCAGTAAATGTTTTCCACAATAAAGACACTTAGCCTAAAAAAAAATTTCGCATAATACATCACTTCAGTAGAAGAAAAACTTTCTAGCTCAGCTAGTCTTTTAAGAAGGTCTGATTTATACAGGAATAAAAATATCATGGACACATCAGAGTACACAGCAACGACTGCCACCTCAATCACCCGCAGAGAGAATCGTGTTCTCAGCATTCCTAACTGAAAAGTGAAAGCTGGGAAACCTTGGCATTAGATTAATAGTTTTTCCACTAAACTCTAAGAACACATTTTTGTGTAGGTGCTGTTTTGGACATGGCTCTATTTTCCTCTTGTTATACAGTGAGATCAAGTGTTGGCAAATGCATAAATACCCACATACACACATGTTGTTCTCAGGAATATATGTGTGAGTTGGGAAGACAAAGCAAGTATGTTTCATTGTGTATGTAGGAGAGAAAAGTCCTATGAAAGAAGCTGGGGCATCTGTTGAGCCCTGTGGCAGGCACACAATGTGAGAGCATTGCTCCAGCTACCCAGGATACCGTCACACAACTGTCAGCAAGCCAGGCTTTCCACCCATGAAAAAGCACCACTTGCTTGACCAGCAAAATTCAAATGTTTTTTCTGTATATAACAGCAAGCTGGCATATAAATACTGTTTTTTGAGATGTTGTGGGACATTCCAGTCTTCTGTAAATCAGCAAAAATAATATTATTATTAATAAATTAAATCATGAACCCATTTTAGGAGGAGAAACTCTTCTAATGTTTCTATTACTCGACTCTATCCCGAAAGACTTTGTATAAATGAAACAGAGGAAAAAAGAAACACAAGTCCACTGAAATTTACTTTTAGAAGAAATGACCTCATATAATATTACACAGAATACCACTTTTCACACAATTCATCACAGCATAAACTATGGTCTTAAAACTGACTAATTAAGAGTCTGAACATAAACATATCAGCCTTTACTAAAAAGTCTGGTAATCTTTTGACAAACATCAAATTAATTTTAAGCATAAGAATTCTGAAGGTTTTACTCTAAAATACAAATGGAAAAGACAAACCAGATTTCCACTCAGAAACTTGTGGAGAGGAATTTAAGCTCATCTATCCCTGCACTCCTTCCATTATCAATAGAATAACAAAATCCTGAGCAAAGTATATCTGATTTAGTTTAGGAATTTATTTTAACATGGAACTAAGCCCACACTGTGAATGTGCCTGTCTCTCTCCATGGAGTGCAGACTCACTTTGAGTAGACACCTAAATTTCAGATGATTAATTTTGGTGATTACAATTTGTAACATCTAGTTTTGTAGCACTGGAAACACCCCATATCTATACAGTATTTTATTTTAGCAAGCACTAAAGGCAAGATAAACAGGTTTTTAAAACTTTGGGATGCACAAGCAAAGAATAAAATTCAATGACTAGAGTCACTGTTCAATTACCTCTGAAGACACCAAGAATTTCCTCTGTGTACTTGAGATGTGAATTTATCTTGTAACAGTTTTATCTCAGTGATGCTATTCAACTACCACAGGTCACACAGATACGAGAAGGCAGAGACGAAGATGGATACTTTCACAATTAAACTATTCCCTTTAACCTTTAAACCCTGCCAGAACTTTCCTAACACTTACATGCATGCTGTTATAATATGTAACAAAACATGAATATTTTGATCTAAACTGAGTGAAAATCTACCTAACTCTGTAACTGCCACTGATTTGTTCATACTCTGTGCTAAAGATTCCAGCCTGTAAGATGTTTAGCAAGACTTGTACCATGAGAGTCCTCTGTTCCTCAGTCTGAAATACAAATCCCCCTCCACCAGGTGTATTTTTGTTAGCTTTTGTACTATCTCCTCTGAATCTCCCTAACTGTGTACATGGTCTTACACATGGAGACACACTTGCTTTGCAATACATTCTAGCAGCCTTTCTGAGAAAATTTGTTTTCTTGTAATTTTCACCAGTTCAACTGTATAAGCTAGAGAAATAATATACCTGTTTTTCAGGATGATAGACAGAAGCATGAAAAAAACTGGCAGTCAAGATCATTAGTAAAAATACAGATTTACGGAGATAATATTGCTGTTACAAGAATTTTATGTAATGATGCATATTTGTGTATCTTACCTGATACATATATTCTTTCCCACAGATAAAGGACAAGGCATTTAGAAAACTGCTTGAAATTTACATTAGCAGAATGCATTAAGCAAAGAGATTTCTCTAACTGTCATTAGGTAACATAAATTGGCACATTTCACAGCCTTCAGTGATACACCAGACTGTACTTTATTTCTTACTTGCATAGTGTTACTGTGCTATCTGGGCTGGAAGACTATCTGAAACCTGCTATTTTATGGCCAATTATATGCATTAGGTATATTTCTTTGATTTAATGTCTGTGTTTTTCAAGATTTCCAATACGATTTTACAAAAACTAGCAGAGATGCAATCTCTGATTCTTTTTCACAGAAATCTCTCAATGTATCTAGAATCAGTTCAGGTAGAGTGACCCAGTGAAGAGAAAGGATTGATCCTTTAGCAGGCCATAAACTCCCCAAAATTCTTGCTTAAACCTCAAATGTAAAACTGAAGTGGCAAAGTGAAACATGATTTATAACTGCATCCTGTTTGTTGCATGGCATCCTCAAGGACATTGACCTCCGAACTCTGCTATGAAGATAACTGAGTATGCAATCCTACAAAACACGATGGGTGGGACACCCTCTGAAGAACACACAGATCTACTGGCCCCAGAATGGACCCAGATGGAGGGCCCAACATATTCTGATGTGTCTCGTGTTTTTGTTGCAGGCTACCTCCCATTTTTTGGATTAGCTTATAAATCCTAACAAATAAAATTCCAGATATCTAAACAAACAATTTTTAACACATCTAAATGGCATTTCAAGCAAGAACAACTGAAAATTGCTTTATTGTTGCATATGAATGTACAAATTAAAGCTATGACTCAGAATGAAAACGTTGATATTGGAAATTAGATAGATGAAAATGGATGCAAAAATGAAAACAGAACTCTCTGAAGAATAAAAATCTGGTTTTATCCCAGATCAATTCATTAGAGAAACAGTGGAGACTAAGGCTGTGCATTTAACACCACTCTTTATTTGTACATTAAAAATTCAGCTTTAGCTGTCAAGAAGCTTGCCAGGTAAACACTCATCTTTTGTTCCTATGAATTAATCAATAATAGGAATCAGAAAAATTTATATTTTTACATGTTACCTATAAAAATCATATTCTTAATGGCCAAAAGGATAGGCATCCTGCACCTGCAATAGGCTTTTGCATTTTTCAGAAGCCTTGAAAAACTGCACACATATTTTCAAGAAGTGTTGAACAATCTCACCAAGTACGATCAACGAAGACACACTATTTTTACTCCAAGTTCCTTTTATTTTGAAAGTCAGGTACTGAGAATAAAAATTACAACAAACCCTTCCCTTAGTTTTCAGTGATTTTGAGGAGAGTCACAAAATCACATATATTAGTCATACTCAGAGCTGGTTTAAGGTAGGTAGGAATTATTTCTTTGTTACAGACAGAGGAAACAAGTCACCACCTTTAAGTAATTAATCCAAAATCATATCATATTTTAAGTGACAGATCTGAGAATGGAACTGTTCCATAAGACAAGTCTCTCTGGCTTATTGAAAGATGTGTAATTGAACATTTAATGGAGAATCTTTCTGCAGGATCTTCCTTTCAAAAATAAATGTAGGTGTGAAATCATACACAGTACAGGATTGGGTTTTTCAGCAGGAAAGAAATATTTTAAAAGATGATACAACTGCATTCCTTCTCTTCCTACTTTAGTGTACATGTAGATTGTCTGCCATAATAATAACCTTTTGAATCTTCCTGGTTCTGTAATATTAAAAAGACCTGAGAATAAACTGAGTGGTATTTATAAGCTGTTCATAACTAGAGAACAAGAATACATAATGATGCCTTTACAATGACAATATATACTGACCAATTTTATGCAGTTCAGATATATAAATATAAATCTTGATACAAATTACTAAAATTTATCAACAGAGAAACCATAGGAGGCATGCAACAGGAAAAATAACAAAGTAACAAAGATATAACTATTGTGTTCAAGACTCCTGTTTTCCCTGTTTACAGTGGAATTTAATTTATTATTATTAATCTAGCTACATTTTAATCAATTTAATATACCTGAGTGTGCTTTGTTGTGTAATCCTAGTTTATAGAACATTATCTTTGCAGCTTTTTTTTTTGTTATCAGGCACTTCTCCAATTACATGTAAACATTTTAGGAAAGATTAAAGTAATTTCTATTTGCAGTTAGTGGAAAACAAGCGGTCCGTACTCCTGCTGCAGCAGAGATTATAGGTGATATATAATATGCTACACCATATGTTTAAAGGCCAATAATGCAACTTCTAATCTCACTCTGGCTAATCAAGCTGCTCAGATTATTTTACATACATCTTTGGTTTAGGCCTTGACATGCCCTTGTTTTTCTTTCTTCTCAAAGCTAAAGTTCCCCTCTTTGATTAGCTGAAACATTTGCATGGTCACTACACATTTTTCATTTTATAAATCATTATGCATTAGCAGTCTTGATCGCCTAGCTTGACTAATCCTGATGAACTGAAATCACAGCTGAAGGTCAAACTCCATCCCACTGCACATTCCACATTCATATTCAAACAAATCTGCACCATTGTTCATTAGACTTCTAAAATCATTGAAAAGAAGTTACTGAATATCTTACCCTTATTCTTTATGTTTTCCAAAACTTTATCTATAAAATG
>VXBR01004747.1:490907-565907 GCA_013400215.1 Cisticola juncidis | reverse complement strand
AGCATCACTGGGTGAAGATGGGGCAGAAATACCACAAACAAGCTAAATAATCTTCCACTGCTTCTCCCAACCCCTTACCAGAATCAGAATTTGCCAAAATGCGACCACTTTTATAGCACTGCTTTTGTTTCAGTGTTTGCAGACCACCCCTGTCTTATTATGGCTGCCTTCCAAAATCATCTACAGGAAAAGAAAGTCTTTACTTTCTACCAGATATCATCCTCCTGCAGTTAGCATTCAGTATCTGCAATATATTTTATAGATAAATGTTCCCTCAGTATTGTTGAATATTGATTTAAGATGCAGTAGGTAACAATGGTTATCTCAAACCACATTTTATATTATATTCAGGAAAGGGAATTTCATGCATGACCATCTGAAGCACAACATATTCCACACCATTTAGAACTATCTCAGGTTCTCTTTTCATATTAATCACTTCTACTTAATTTAAAATTTACCAGACACCTCACTACTGAGAAATATTCCAGTTTAAATATTTGACTTCAGTTGCTCATCTTTTGTTTAATGATCAACTTTTTATATGGGTATAAAATAGTGTTTAAAAGGTAGGGTTTTTTTCCCTTTCTGAATAGACTTCCACTATTATTTTTTACCAACTAGTTTCATTGAAAGGTTTCCAGCATTACAGGTAATGTAAAGTCCATTAGGTCAGGCTCTTCATAGCATGACATGCAGTAAATTACAAGTGCTTCAAGCAGCTCGGTGAATTACAGTTCATCACTTTGAAAGGTTCCCACTACAAGACTACAGATATCAGATCTGGCAGTTAGGATCCAATTAACACTTTGGTCAGAATAATCAGATTGCGTGTGTAAGACTTGTATAATTCCTTTATTGCTTCCATGCATCTTCTGTCTGTAGGTAAATTTGTTGCTGTTATTTCGAAGCTTGGAATCAGTATTTCACTTGCCTTTAGGTTATATTTCAAGTCCTTTTGCAGTGCAGTGATGAACTCTCCCTGTTCCACCAATTTAGATCACTTGTCCCATAGATATTACTGCTTGAGAAATGGTTTGTTTCTGGTAGTTTTGTTTTGTATTCTTACCATGTCATTATATGTCTAGAAAAAAAATTGCTAGCAATTTTTACTAAGCACATTTTATTTAGTGTAACAGAGACAGTTTTCTCCAACATGATCACTGTGAATCTCACAGAACACCCAGATAACTGTAAATGACATATGCATTGACATTTACATGTGTACTGTCATGCAAAACCATTTCTTGCTACACTGAATATAATACTATAACTGAATGAAAAAAAAATCTGATTTTGTGATATCATTTTCCAAGCCATGGTCAGTGTACATAAAGGTTCTTCAGGATAAACCTTATCAGTACAGAGTAATGGATTTCAAATTCTACGTTGTTACCTAGTGCTTTACAGCAAATTGCACTTTCAAGTCTTAGAGGCGGTGAGAATCCTTGGGAAGAAGTGAGCTTGCACAAGGTATCCCACTTTTTCCACAGAGAAGCAGTAATGAACAGACACACAAATGTTGAAAGTTTGAAAGACAGAAACCTATAAACTGGATAAGCAAAAGATCAAAGGCTACTGACACTCCTGTATATTCTTGCTGAAGATAGTCTACCTGTTTCCCTCTGACAACCCTGCCATATAAACGTGTATGAAAGGTAATAGCTTATTCATCTATACAGCAGTATTTACTTCAGCTCTTCACTGATACATGCATTTCAAATACTACAGGCACAAGAATTAAAACAAAAATTCAGATTTATTTCTCAGTTTAAAAGTGTTTCTAGAACAAACATTATGGAACACTTTATGGACTTTAAATGTGAGTAATGGGGTATGAAGTTCTAGGGCAACAATATCTATTTGCCTCAGATCAATGACACCCATGAATAACTGATGTCTGAAACTATGTGATGGCAAATAATACTTCAAGTTTCAGTCCAGTTTCTAATAAGCTACAGTACATGTAAAAAATTACCATCACAATGAACTACAAGACCTACAGAAAGCCCAAGGACTATATGGCTCACCAACCAAATTGGTTTTCCAGAAGTATTATACTATTTGGATATCAGAAACCTCCAACCCACCTGCACTGTTTCCTTCTCACAAGACAATGCTAGTAAGCATGCAGCCAGTAGCTAGGCAAACCATAGCTTGTAGCTTTAACAGTATAAATTAGGAGGAGTGTCTAAATACTATCTATACAGTTAAGAGAGAAAGAGAGAAGGTGTTTTAGATGGGAATTCAGATGAAATAAATTTAACTCTGTTCTGAATTTTGAATTTTTCTGTGCGAGAGCTTTCTCTCTGTGAATCACAAGGAACCTCCTCGTGTAGGCATGTTACATCCTGGTGATGGGAAGACTTCCTTTCCTTTAGACAGCAGAACAAAACAGCAGTGCATGAGTGAACCCCACAGAATTGAAGAAGAAAAGAACTACCCAGGTGTAGACACTTGGAGCCACTAAAATTATTCTTTAAGTGGAATACCTTGCCTGCTTTCAAACCACAACTGTGACCTACAGATAGTATATGCATCAAGTAGTATAAATTAAAATGTATTGTTAATCTTACAATTTGAGCAAATCCATATACTTTCCTAATGATGGGATTATTTTACTGTTTTTGTGTTCCAATTCTCAGTGGACACAAGACAGCTTTAGAAAATTTCAGCTAACTGCTCACCTTGGGTGACTTAGGTTTCTACTAGTTTAAAGAAACTTCAATTGCACACTGCATTTTAAAGCAATTTAATTTGATACTCTGATTTTCCGTCAAAAGGCATCCAAACAAATTGAAATAATCCTTCCCCACATGGCCAAATCAAACTCCATCCCAAGAAACTCAATTACCACCACCTTAAAATTTTCTGCATTTGCATTTTGTTTGTGCTCTGGAATGTGCACAGGCTAAGTTCTAGCATCTGTATTTCCAGATCTTCACAAAGTACAAAATTGCTCTGATCTCCTCTAAGAGTTTCTGCTTTAAGAGGAAGTAGAGGCTAGCCAAAAGAAACATCTTTTGCACTCATCAGAAAAACATTTTTGCCATTTTCCAGCTTTAAGCTCAAGAATGTGAAACTTGTAGACATAAAATGGTGGCAACTCCATTTTCCCAAAAAAAAGTCTTCAAATAGTAAACACAAATCCAGATACAATCAGAAAATAATTCAGCTCGACTACATCTTGACTACTTGAAATATTTAATTGAAACGTGTTCCTCTCTTTTCACCAACTAGCCAGGGAATTTAAATGAAGCATTATACCTGGTGCAAAAACAGGAGAATGAATCACGGTGTATTTTGAAAATATGGAGATTGTTATTATTAGAACCTGCATGACCAGCATCTTTGCAGTATGATTTTCAAAGCTACAGAATTCCATGCCACAGTCTGACTAAAGGACATATATATATCATTACCAGACATTCACATCTGTCTAGCTGGATGCTTTTCTGGGCACTGAAGCACTCTTATGCCTTAGTTTTCTGCATCTTTTCCCTGAGCTTAAAGTTATGGAAAAGGCAGTGCAATTTTCCCTTGCACAATGCTTAGAAAACCTGGCTCCCCATTAACAGGAGAAGCCTGGGCTTTCTCTCACTGCTTCCATATGCCCATGTAAAATCAGTTTATGCTGCTATATGCCTAAGTGTGCACATAAGCATGATCTGTGCCTGGTCTTGGAATCAATTGGATATCAAGAAAATATTTCATAAAAACGAAGATTTGTAAACATATTCTTCCTAGTCTAAAGATTTACTTCTTTCCATCCTCATCCCCCTCCCCCCATCCCCACCACCCATTTTTTAAACAAAAACATGTAGCTATCACCACCAGCAAAATAAAGACAAATTTATATGGGTCCCAATGGCAGACAAAAATTTCTGTCTCCAGCGGACATAAACATATTCTAGGCATAAACTGTGGCCAGCATGTGGATTACAGAGCTACTCTGTCTTGTAACCCTTACACATAGGGTATAAAAACCCTAATTTAGGATTGTTTCAGACAGAAAGGTAAGACTACCTGGATCACAATGATCTGGGTATCACTGCCACCTTGCCCAGGACACACACAACATGCCCAAGATTTCCATTCCAAATCCTGCCCTCTCTCCTTTGAATCTTGGCAGCCATAGCAAAGGCACATGCTGCAGGTGCAGAAGACAGAAAACAGAGTAGCCAAGCATATCAGTAGTATATCTTATGTATTTAATTTAGATAGAGATAAAAGAAACATTTTTTGATCTCAGCCAAAGTAGTCTTTAATAGGACAGTTCTCCATTTACCCTGTCAAGGCTGACAAGTACTCTGTAGCTTTATGTACATTTATCAGGAGTGCATGGGGATTAACGGGTGTTAGTTGCTCCTACGGATGGACCTCAGTCAAATGTAAGCAATAAAAACTATCATTTGGCCCAAAGAGCAGCTGATGTGGACAATTCTCAGGCTTTCAAGAAGTGTTGAGATTAATCCAATTCACCTATTTCCCTGTCTAGTGGTTGAATAAAATCCCTTATCTGTCCACTTTTAGGCTCTTTTGATCAGTTTGTGATAAAAGGGCAATACCAGCAATCATGAAATGCAGGTCTGTAGCCCATCTATCTGCTTCTTGGAGCAGCTGAAGCAAGCTGCTTTTGAGCTCTTTACTACAAGAAAATTAATTTTGTGTACAGTGAGACAATGAATGGGTAAAGCTGGCTGTAAACAAAATAAGGAGATGATGCAGTCAGTGAGTCATTTCTAATCATTACCATTAGTGTTCCCCACTGAACAGCTACAGATTAAACAAGCACAACAAAACAGAAACAGTGACCAACACTGTCAATAGATGCCAGCACTAGGGCAAGAAATCACAAGGCTAGGGAACTGCTGTGTACTCTTTCACATTTATGTGAGCCTTTCTATAATGATCTTTCTAGAGCAATTTGAAGAGACTCTCATTAATTAAACATTTAAAAGAGTGCAGTGCAGTTTAGAATAATTTGTCAGTACTTACTGTTTATGTCTTTTGGGTGTGTAATGCAAAGGTGTTTTAACATTCTAGCCAAATACAAACCACTTTAGCATTTCATGGTCCTGTGATGTGTTATAGGAATAAGAGGGTTTCAATTTTTTTTGTTCTATAGAAAGTGCAGCCATGTATATGTACAGAGTAGAAATTTCTGACTTTGTTTTGCTATCTGTCTTGCTGTTTGGTCATACAAACACAGCTATTTGTATATCAAATGCAGTGTTTCAGGACTGTGGTCAGATTTGCCCTGGTGTGCAATGACACGGTCATTACCATGAATACTTTTTCAGTATTAGCATGAACACTTTCAGTCAAATAGAAAAATTTATCATGGCAAAAGCTCCCGCTCTTTATCTCTTATTAGATACCTGAGCCTGACAGGGAACTCATTAGAATATCAACACTAATAATTTCATATTATCTTATGTACCACGACTTGGGCCAGGTTCATACAATAACATTTTAAGCATCTTACTGGTCATACAGGTCTGCTTGCCTTGAGCACTTTCTAGGGGCAGCCAGCAGAAGACAATGTGCAAATCCATTGAGCAGTGATTTGTAAAACTGACAATGTCTTCATCTGTCTCTGTTTTCTACTGCAGACTCAGGTTAGACTGACTTTGCTTCTAGCAAGGCTACCTAAAATTTAATGCCCTAGCTTAGGCAAGATGAATTTGGGCTTTTTGACAGTTCATTTGAAAAGCCACAGGGCTCTGGGGTGATAGTGGCACAAAAACTGTCCTATGTGCCATGTGTTGCTCTCAAGCAACAGAAGATTTACACCACTAATTCAAATAACACAGAGATATCCAGAAGAGCATACAGATAAACTAGGGTAAATACAGTTTAGCAGTAGCTGTCAAGGAGAGACCTGAAAGCTGTCCATGGCTTCAGCAGCTGGTATTGTTTGAATGTCTCTTCTATCCTAGTGGCTCCCACCAGACATTTAGATATCAGAAACCCAGTCCCACTCTCAACACAGCTCAATGCAAGCAGTTTCCTCATTACACTGCTCCTTTCCCCAAAAACACTTCCATCAGCAGTCTTGGAACACTGCCAACACACAGCATATATTTAAGTACCTTCCATTTACTGAAATGTCACCTCCTTCATTAGACACAGGTGAGTGTCTCTGTCCTTTCACTGACTTTCTATGCCACCTGCCAATGTTTTTTCTGTTTTTTTTTTTGTTTGTTTGTTGTTTTTTGTTTTGTTGTTTGTTTGTTTGTTTTGTTGGGGTTTTTTGGGGGGGTTTTTTGGGGGTTTTTTTTGGTTTTTTGGTTTTTGTTTTTTTTTTCAAGACTACAGAAATACTTTATTTGGTTTTTTTTTCAATTTGTTTGTAGTCTACAGGTTTAGTATCAAAATATGAAGTGGTACCTAGGGATGAAGCAAATTTAAATATTTCTTTACAAATTTTAGTGCTCTCTTCCTGTAGTGATAAGACATCTTTAAACTGAAAGATGGGAGTTTTTGATACAGGAAGAAACTCTTAAAAGTGAGGTGGTGAGGCACTGGAACAGGTTGTCCAGAGAGATTGTGCATGCCCCAGCCTTGGAAGCGTGAAAGGTTAGATTGAACGGGGCTTTGAGTAACCTGGTCATGGGGAAGGTGTCCCTGCCCATGGCAGGGGGGCTGGAACCAGGTTATCTTTAGGCACCCTTCAAACCCAAATCATTCTATGCTCAGCCACTGCTCAGGCATGCACTGAAATGGACAATACAGCTGAAATCCTCCAAACTTGTTACCTTGAGAGTGTATCACCCGTGAAAAGACAACAAGTTTTCCAAAGTACAAATATTACAGATAATAAACCGATGTTTGTTTGCTTTGATAATTACAGGCAAACAATCTGTCTCCAAGGGGAAGCACATCCAGCACTGGTAAAGCATATGTTATTCATGAGTTAATAGAATACACAGCTGGCTATAGTCACTTAGAATGAAATGACTGAAAGAGCAATAAGGACGGATCTTTAGTGATACACCTGTTTAGAAACAAGTTCCAAAAACAAATTTTGTTATAAAAAATTGAACTAGAAAGACACAATTTCTCTAAAAGGTTCAGTAAAATAGAACTAAGAAACATACATATTTTTTAAAGACAAGTTCAGAACTTCTAATGCAAAAAGCATTTGAAATACTTTCTTTTATCACTTTAATAACAATGTCTGATTTGTCAAAATAACAGTAAAAACTCTATAAATATCTGTTAAAGGATTATTCCAATAGCATGAAAAATTCTAGCATTGAAATGACACAAAATATAGAACTGTCATCGTGCATTTACATATAAAAGGCTGTTTAAAACTGACAGGCACATAAACAGAAAATACATGCTATAAAATTATTCATTTTTAAGTATGGATCTTTAAATAAAACTGGCAGAACACCTTCATTTGAGCGAACTCATTCTCAAAAGGAACCATAAAAATGGTACAGCACCTAATAACATATTTTCTTCAGTCTTGTATAATGATAGTAGTTTGATTATTTCACTATTTGAACATGTCTTCATTAACCTACCTTAAAATATTTTTGATGTTTCTTAAATGATGCATTTTTGTTAAGGATGTCATTATATGTTTATAAAAGTCTTATTTATCTTTTCAAAAGATGATCAGAACTGTGATTTACTAGATACTGGATGCTACTTAACAGAAAAAAAAAACATATATAGCACATCCAGGACTACTAAACAAAATGCATATTTTTAGAGTTCTTATGATGAAATATTTATAGGGAACTGAAGAGCTTTAATAGACCTACAAGGGATGATGTTTTGAATGCACAACTCCTTGCAGTGAAAAATAGTACTAACACATTTCAAACCAAGCACTGTATGAAACAACACTCTTAAGTTTGAATTAATATATATCAGACAAAATGATTATTGCTAGGAAAAAAAAAAAAGCAGTTCTGACAAGCAAATAAGAAAAAAGAAAACATTTTGACACTTACACTTAAGAATGTTGACTCCTTTGCAAAGATAAAGAAATGGAGTTTATGGCTTTATATTAAAAGGATGCAATGGCCAGAGCCGTGACCCATCTCCCCTTTCCCCAGTGAACGGAGAGAACCTGGGCAGGGCCTGAATCCACAGCTGGGAGCTGCACGGAAGGGTCTCACCTATCAGGGCTGATGGCTGAGCAGCAGGCTCCAGAAACTCAGCCTTTTCTCCCAGCCATTCCTCCTGGGATCAACACCACACTGCTGGCACGGGCCGGGCAGTGCCAGCGGCTCCCCCGCTGCAGGAGCAGCTGGCACCTGCTGCCTGTCCTGCTTTCAGGCTGGCACAGGAGGAATTCTGCTCCCTTACTCCCTTACCTTGGACAACAACCAGAGCCCCAAAGTGGAGAAGTGGGTGGAAATACCTCCCCCTTAGTTTTGAAATCAAGAAGTTTGTTAAGTTCTAATTTCTTCTAAATATTTTCAAAACTCTTTTCATGAAAGTGCCTAGCATTAAATAAAGCAGTACTTTCCAAAGCTGAACACATTTTCCCTGTGTTCTAGAGTCTAAATTATAGATTTAGAAGAATTTGTTTTTATTTGTCTCCCTAGTCACAAAATCAATTAATCACAAAGATTTGAGCCTAAGAAAATTCACTATTACTTACTTCATTGTGTAAATTTGAAATAAGTATAGAACCTTTTTTACAACATTTGAGACATAGATGCCTGTTAAAAATATTTTCTTTATAAAATTCTATTTACCTCTCACTTTTATTTATTTTTAGAAACAACTCAGAGACTATCTTAATGGTATTCAGATATTTATTCTAAGAAAAATAGATGTAACTTCTTGTTATACTTTTGTTATACTTTTGTTATGAGTAATTTTGGATTACTCATAACAAAACCTCACAAACTGATGTTCATTAAATATACATACAGGCATAATTGTTGTAAGCACTGAATAGCAATCTAATTTGAATTTTAATTAAAAGAAATAAACTGAAATAAAAATATTTCTAGAAAAAAAAATGTTATGCAAATTGCAGGGCAAAAAGACACCTTGGCAAGTGAGCTACCACATCCTTCTTTTCAAAAGCAGAATGGTTTTTTTTCTGACAGACATCTGTCTAAAATATTTAAACAAAATTTAAGCAAGGGAAATTCCATAACACTTCCTATTCTAGCACCTTCTTACTTCATTTATTTCCCCAAATTATTAGACATTTAACAAAAACCTCCCATGCATCAATTAAAGCCAATTATTATCTGTATACGTGTACATGTAAGCATAAAAAATATGTGGGCTTTTTGCAAAGATATAATGATGAAAAAAAAATAATGTCATTTACCAACAAAATATGCATTTTGGAATGGAATGGCTAAAACATGCTATCCACTACTATCCTGTTACCGAATTCTTGCCATATGAATTAAAACTTTATCAGTGTTATTTTTACACTGGACTGTACCTTACAAACATAATAAAATGCACATTTGTACCCAAACACCTGACCCACCTCTGAAATCATCAGTGATCTAAACACAGCTACAGCTTTGCCCCCAAGTTTGACAGTAACAACAACTGCCCCTAGAATCAACCTCAGGAATGAGGGTTGTTTCAAGAGCTGGACTCACCAAAACCCAGACACATTCACTGAAATACTGCGTGATCCTGAATATTTTCCTTTTGACAAAAAATATTATTACAGTTCACATATATACCATGTTTACAGTACACCCAATGAAAAGACCATGTGTCACCTTCTACATGATACCAGAGCTTCCACATCATTTCGAGTCTGTAAAAAGAGACTGAGACTTGCCTTTAAATTAAAAGTGATAACTGAAAAACATTTTCCATCTAGAAGTTCAAGGAAGTTCAAAACTAGTGTTTCATGAAACAAGACTAAAATATAACTCAGTTCTGCAGGTCCTATAGCAAAGTTTTGCCCTTGCCCAAATAGGCAGGAAAACAATCCAGTTCTGCACCATAAAAACCATTAGTCAACAGCAAGAAAAGCAACATGCGATTCACAAGCAATTCTGAAGCATTAAAAATATTGCTTAGGAACAATTCAGCTGGTTTTTGTTCCATTTAAAATAAAATATTTCCAAAATGTTCTTATATGAATATTCCTGATAGAAATTCAAAAGAAAACGTTTTGCTTTGAGATGAACCTGACTTTGACATTATGCAACCCTGAAAAACTAATATTAACACTGCTGTTTTGAAAATGTAGGAATGTTTCAACTTCTTCAAAATCATCTTTTTGACCCAAAATTGCTATTAAAAATTTCAGAGCATTTTAGTACCAGAAAGTCACAATAAAAATGTTATAAATTAAATACTTTATGAATCTGCAATGAAATGTTCAGTGCCGGATCCTTTTTATTCTACTGATACTGATAGACTAAAATTGTGAAAGATTTCAGAATTTTCACAACACTTTTGCTTCTTTCAGTGGAATAGTTACTATTCCTAACCATGGCAAACCCAGCTGAGGACAAAAAAATATAATTTTATCAATCTGGTAAAAAACCTCAAGCTTATGTTCTCGGAAGAGTTCTCTAAATTACGGGCATTCAGCCTCTGTCACAAGTCATAGCAATAGTTAGAAAAAAATATTTAAAGAGAGGAAAAGTGGAAATATGAATGGTTGGCCCAGTTAAAAGACCAGTTAAGGACTGTTAAGTTGGATATTTTTATTTTCTCTACAAACTTTATGAACTCTATAAATATCAAATAGTGGCAACAAACACAAAGAAATTAGAGCAGGATTTACACATGGAAGGAGAACAGAGACAGGACATGCGGGTAAAAGAAAAGAAGACGTTGTCGGCATCTTATTTATAGAGATGCTGAAGAGGTTTAAGCTGACTATTTACCTTCTCTTTGTGAAGTGCAAAGCTTTAGGGCCTGCTTAAAAAAAGTATATATACACATCTATCTGTCTCTCTGTTTGTAGTCAGTAGTGACGATCCAGACATTATTGGGAGTTTCTAAAGAGCAAACTCCTTTAAGTGGCAAAAGCCACAATCTTGCTAAATTTTTCCCAGTGTAAGATGTCCAAGAGCAATTCCTTAAATGAACGAGTTTTGAAGAAAACCAGTGCCACTTGCTGCATAATATCAAACCAAATCTTCCAATTTAGAATGCAAATGCTGTTATCTACAAAGTAACACTGAGAAATGTTCATTTCTCAGTGCTACTTTGTAGATAACAGCACAATGTGTGGGTTCTGTAAATGAGTATCCTAGGAGCAGTGAGTGCACAGATCTTTTAAAAAAATTACCTCCGCAACCCTCAACTCACTCCAGCCATCTAGCCAGTGCCATGGAAAATTAATAAAACGGAGATTTCAGGCTGAATAAAATCTATATTTGCTGAAACATATACTGTGGAAATGGATTTAGTTCTGTGGTGTCTAACACTTCTTTGCCTTTTATACATCGAGGATGTAGAGGCAATTATGAAGAACCATTGGAATAACGTATCAAAGTATTTATGACTGCAGCACTGTGGGTACATCTGTTATTTCAGTATCCCTACAAAATCCTCAAATTTTTTACTATGGAGCACAAATATCTCTTGTGCTACAGCAGACTTTTGGAAGCATGATAACGTAGCACAGAAAGAAACTGAAATTCCTAGAAGTTACTATCATGTTTGAAGTACATAATGTTATATCTGCTTGGCCAAAAGGATTAGCAGGCTAGATTTGTGAGCATTTGGCTTTTTAGTAGCTTAAACCATTTTATACCAAGCTTTTTCATATTGAGTAACTTCCCAGTATGCTCCATCACACTTTCTATAACATTATTTTCACAAAATCCTTTCTATTGTATTTCAAAGTCCACATATAACATACTAAAGTGGTAAGTGATGAGCAAAATCTAAGCCCCAGTACGTCAGTTAAACATATTTATTTATATATGCATATTTTACCTACTATTTATATATACACCAAATGCTAAACATGCTACATATTCTAGTTAAAAAGCCACAAAGTTTAAAATATATATATATATACATTCTTTTAATTTTTATCTGTCTTCCCTGTTCACAGACAACTGGAAAAACTACATAAATAATAAAAATAGGAAATAAACCACATTCTAACTATTTAACTATTATGAAGGGAATACTGTTTTAACAAGATCTATGGAATCACATTAGCATTCTATTAATTCAATAATCTTGATGTTGTTACAAGTTGGAGACAGTTATCAAAGCAGAGGATCATTCTTGTGCATAAGGATCACATCACTTAATGGGACAGAGGTGTCACATAAACTACAGTGTCAAAAAGATAACAAATACAGGGCTGAGCCTGGAGTGGCAATGAATTTATTTTGGCATACATGGCTCCAACAAAATGACTGGTATTTGATAAGCATGTAGATTTTTTAAACTGCTTTCATTAGAGTGCTGATTTTGTGAACTTCCTCCGAAACTCAGCTTTTATTTTATATTCAAACACATTCAAAATCTATACATACTTCCCATTGACAGTGGTAGCAAAGCTCTCTCATTAACTTAGCTTTGCAATGAAAAATGTCAGAACACCTTCTCTTCTTTTGAAATTAAAATAATATTTATGGTAATTATTAGAAAACAACTACCTTTGAGGACATTGGTCCCCAGGGTTTGCACAGATTTCAACTAAGCTGGTTTCCTCGGAGAATCTTCAGGAATTACTCTTCATGATTCGGTACATTCCTCCTTAGAACTGGTAGCCAAGCCAACATTTTTTACACCTTTTTGTTCATTCATAAAGTTTGAGTCAAAAAGAATAGATTCTAGGCATGATATTTCTTTTACATTTCTGCGTGCAGAAGATAACAGTGCCCCCTCCCACCTACACGGCACACTAAAGTTTGAAACAATTCAAGAATTCAAGATAACAAACTGGTTTCAGTACAAATACTTCTCTCTTACAGCTTCCAGGCTCTGCTATATGTGAATTGGACTCACATTTATTACAGAGATATTAACATAAACACATATTTGCTAGAAGATCTGAATTCTAACGAGTTTTTAAGCTGGCTACAGGTTTGCAGGTAGAACACCAAGGCAGCCCAGTATCAGTCTTTGAATGTCATGTTTGTAAAATTGATGGATGGAGGCAGTTCCACTTGTGCTGGCTTTAGCCTTAACTGCTCCAAGGAGAATCCTTTCATTTCATGCAGTTTGTGAACAGATACATCCTATGAAACCACATGAAGAGAACAGGCTGCATTTGAACTACCATGTGCTCAGCCAGCCGAGGTCATTAAGAAGGTACTGCTGTAGCTACAGAGCTACAATGCAACTATTTACATGTAATAAAACCTTGGAGTTTTAAGTATGATGTTACATACATATTTTGATATATGAACAAATAGAAGATGGAGAGGTGGCATGGTGATCTAACAAACCAAGATGCTACTTTATTCAGCAATAGTGAATTCAGACAAAGGCCAACTCAGGACTAAATACCAAAGAATATCTGAGTCCAGCTATCTTTTGTAAGTTGCCACCAAATTCCAGCTTCTTCCGAGTATCAGCACACAGGACAGGATTTTCTGAATGAATAACTCTATTTCTTCTGTTTGTTTCCCCATTACAACAGCATGATAACTATTGAAAAAAATGGCTGCTGTATTTGATATTCTTCAGAAACCAATAGTGGGCAGATGTCCCTAATTCCTTAATTTATAGTTCTGGAAGTTGTTACTCAGGCAGTATGTATAATGTGTAGTCTTTCCCAGCTCAAGCTCCAACCCCAGATTTATGCAATAGTTGGTGAATGCAGAGCTAAGTTTGGAAATGGATTATCACAATCTGACATGAAGCAGAACTGAAATGATAAAGCTGATTGAAGAAGGCAAACCTTTCCTTAAAAAAATTCTCTGAATTCTCCTAGATTTCATCCTTAGCATTAACGAAAACAAGATTATAAGGCAAAAATCTTTTTGTACCGCTTCACTTTTTGCAGATTAATCCTGGCTGATAATGAAAACTACCATCATGCTAGCTGCAGGTAAAATAAAGTTTGCATGGCCATCATACTGGCATTTCAAAAGCACAGAATGAGTCTGTTACTGTGACATTTAAAAGGCAAGAAATCCCACTTAGATGCTTTACTTGTACTTTGTGTCAATCATGCTACTTGGCACAGAGCAGAAGTGTTGTCAGGAATACTGTCTACATCCTGAGTGAAAAACAAAACTCCAAAAGTGCATGTGAGGGAGAGAAACTATAGAAATGAGGAAAAAATTCACTTACATTTATCCAAGATGGCTGTCGCTATTACTGTTGAAACTCTGCTATGGGCTGAGGTCACAAGACCCTGTAAGCTAAAATAGAGAAGCTTCAGCTGAGGGTAACTGAAGCTGCAGCACATTAAAATACATTTTAAGGTTATTGGTAATGACTGGAGTTTTAATTTCTTGATCTATTTTTCCCAAGACACAAAAAGTGTCTTCTACTTTTTTGATGATTTTTCAAGCCTAGAGGGAAGAAATTTTCGGTATCATCCTCTACCTCACTGTAAGTGTGTATGTATGGTATATACCATACATGATATGAAAAGTATGATGGTTTCATTCGTGTGAATTTGGAGTTGCCACATTATTCACAAATGGAGAAACCATACACAATTTATGCAGATTCTCCCAAACAAAACTAAAATAGAACATTTATACAAAAACATAATACTATGTATATAGGAAATGTGAATTATGTATAAAAAAGCTAGCTTTAAAATCTTCAAGAAGGTACTACAATGCACCACAGAGCATTTTATTCCTTCTGCAAAGATAATTTTTTAAATTTTGTACCTCTGAGGAAGTCTGCTAACTTTTATATCTTAGAATTACCGAAAAAACTTGAAAATATTTTTGTATGCATATGAATACTGTAGTTTGAAAATCTATTGCATCTTAACCTCTCAGGACTGAGATCAAGTGTGTGATCTACTGGGCCACTAGAACTTCTCTTAACCCATGATATAAAAACCCATACTATTGGCTTCAGTAAGGGGCAAGACACTGTAACTAATTTTAGATCAGAAATTCTCTCTTCTGGCCCACATATCACAATGCATTTGGAAGACTTGACGTGCAAAATTAAAAAAAAAAAGAGAGAAAATACTATTACTGTTACTGTTAACAGCAGAGATTTGTAATAATAGAAAGAAAGAGACTAGTAAAGTTCAGTTGAGAAGGGTGCATGATTAACAGCCCTGCAGTTTATTATCTGTACTAAGACTGCACATGACAGCTATGTAAATACACACTTGTGGATCTTCACATATAAAAAGACATGTGCAATGTGCAAACCCAAATTTCTAGAACATGCCTCATAGGCTTTTCTATAACTGAAATCGACAAAAGGAATTCCAAGAACACAAGGAATGCAATGAATCTGAATTACAGAAATCTTGAAACAGTCAAGTAATAACAAAAGCACATATATTGTTTATATTTGATTTATGTTAAGGAATGACAAGTTGCCAAAATGTGGAAGTTCTGTGCTTTCTGAGCAAATTTAGAAGAAAGAAATTCCCATCACAAAATATAGATGTTTACTGCATTTCTTGTGCAACCATAATGTGCTTACAATAGACGAGATTGAATAACAGATGAGAACTAAGGAGCTGCCAAGATACTACAATATTTTGATGCATTCAAAGAAACAGTGTGCACAGCTGAAGCCATGAAATCCATTGAAACAGTTAAACATTAGAAACGTTGCTGAAAATTCACTTTGGAAGTCACTGTACTCCCAATAAACAAGGCAGTCAAACTTGTAATTTCAAAAATAAGCAATGAATGCAACACGATTCTAGGAAAAACCACCACCAGGAAAAATAAGCAAAATTTTCCAACAAAACAATGACTCCTGCATTTTATATTTTTTAATAGAAAAAGACAGTAAATTTTGTTTGAATTCTCCCCAAAGAGTGGGAGAAGTGATGGCTAAAGCATTTGGGATAGAACACTAAATACTTTGTCTTTATCAAGCCCATTTCAGTACTTAGATGACTAGCGTGAAGTTTCATGTAGCCCATGTAGAATGACTATCTCCTATCCCTGATGCTATAGGATAGAAGCTGCATCACCTGAGCACAATATCCCAACTAGAACTAGTTGTTTGCTTTCACTTAATGATGAACACCAAAAATAAGAAAAAAACAACCCAAAAACAAACCTACAAAAAGGACCCCAAACCACGCCCTGCACTCCCCCCCCAAAAAAACAAACAAAAAAACCCAAACTGAAACAGAATTAATATTTCTCTCCCTGAGCAGAGAGGCTGCCGTAACAGAATTTAGACAACCCTAATTCTGTTTGACTATGTAGAATGTGGTCTAAACGTTTGAAGAGGTAAAACTAAATTGACAATAAGTCCAGCTCATTCCATAGACAGTAATTTATTTAGAAGAAATTAAAGGAAAAAAAACAGAAGTGGTAATGGGGGATATCGCTCTATCAAATGCAAAAAGCCTGCACTACAATCTATATCTGAAATAGTCATCTGAAGTAATCAAAGGAGAAAAATAGGCATTTCTGTGACACAATTCATTAAATCCTAATTAGATGTCTAAATCAGATTGCATAATTTGTCTCTTAAAGCTCTGTTGACTATGTGTTGACAACAATGTGTTGACTTAAAGTGCTTTGACTATGAATGGTGACAAAAGGCCCTTGAGCCTGGACTATTAAGGTGAAAGGCAGAGACAAGGTGTAACCTTCTATTGTCTGGTGCAATAAAGCCTTCTTCCAAGAGACCAATTATCTAACATTGACTTCTCCTTAGTATGCACCTGCAGTAGTCATTTGTATTTATGTTAAATAGATGTAAAACCAGACTACTCTGTATTGACTTCACACATTCAGACAGCATCACATAGATGCAATGCCCTAAAACTATTTCCAGGCAAAAGTAAAACTGCCAGACACTTCAGTTTTTCCTCAGATATTGGAGGGTGCCTAATGAAGAACACTGCTGAAATACTCAATCATTTTGTTTTATTACCAGATGTATGGGCATACCTATAGTATTCTACAGGCTGTACAAACAAACTCACCAACCAAGCAACCATCAAATTCCCTTCTTTCACTTTAGTTTTGAAGAAAGAGTCTCTGGTAAAATAAAACTATTAAAAATATTACAATCTACACATGTGTGCACACAGAGAGAAATCAGCCAGAAAATCTTAGGTACAAACATTCATATTAAAAAAAAAAAAAAAAAAAAAAAAAAAAAAAAAAAAAAAAAAAAAAAAAAGTTTTAGGAAAAAAAAAAAAAAAAATTGCAAAAATCAACATGATGTTTCAGGAAGCCAGAAAGCCGGCTGACTATGATTGCAATAGCTATTTAAGCAAAACTTTGGTTTGAATGAAGTTCCATAAATTTAAAAAGTATGTAAAATCAGATAAAGGGGAAATTTAAAATAATAAATAGTAAAAACATGGTTTTATTGTGGCTTATTATAGAGTT
The DNA here is from genome assembly GCA_013400215.1 of Cisticola juncidis. Taxonomy (NCBI): domain Eukaryota; kingdom Metazoa; phylum Chordata; class Aves; order Passeriformes; family Cisticolidae; genus Cisticola; species Cisticola juncidis. The sequence goes on along the minus strand of VXBR01004747.1, from coordinate 548,453 downwards.
TTCTAATATTATGTACCCTTCAGCTTTACAGAGCTCATTAGATTAGATGTGACAGTAGCCTAGGCCTCTTTAGAGATACATATTACAAACTTAGGCAGCCAGTAAAATAACAATCATGATTTTGATAATCAATTTCAGAACTGAATTGAATTTCCAGAAATTATTTGAATGAAAATTAGCTCCCAGCTACATAGGGGTTGGTACACTTGGTTTAAATTAATCAGGTGGATAAAAATAAAAGAACTGAAAAAAACCCCCACAGTACTATTTTGTAAATATTTACAGATTAATTCAAATTTATAAACTAGGAAAATTAATCAGAAAGCAGATTGACAGCACCCTCACACAACTCAGCGATCACCATAAATCCAGACAATGTATCAGATTTCATCAGAATAGAGGTCATGTTTTAAATGAAGGTAGAATTTGTAATGCATTATTCATCCATCTGAAAATATTGCAAGGTGGGATACCTTTTTTATAGTTTATTACCATAGCATATTACAAAATGCATTTGTAAAATAAATGTTTAACTGATGAGTCTATGACAAGTCGTTAGAAAGCATATTATAAGATGCAAATATTGTTAAAATACGTGTGCATGTTTAATGCATGAGTTACAGTCATCAGGCATGGTAAAAATTGTCATAAAACTTAACAAATGACTGTAAGATATTTATAAATGGCATCTAAACATAAAGTGTGCACAGAGAAGTAAATGGAACTAAAATAAATTCTTGAATGAAGGCTCTTTTTTTCCCTTATCTTTTACTCAGAAAAATTAGGTGGGGTTTTTTTGTTTGGATACTAGTAACCAATGTCTGAAATAAATTCTTCTTGCTAAGTTTCCAAGGGAGACTGAAACTTCACCCTTCAGATTTGCAGGATAAAACTGTGAACAGATCTCTATTCACTCAGCACTGATTAGCCTTTACATATTTTTTTCCAATGGAGAATTAAATGCACTGGATAAATCTGAATTATTACTTTTACAGACAAAATGTTGGAGGAGGCAAACTGTTGTAACTCTATATTATAACTCTTTGGATACTCATCAGAAAAAACTTCAACAGAGCAGAGGAGAAAACCTTACCTTTCAAATTTTGAGCATTTAATTAGTGATACTTAGCGATACTGATTTATTTAAGCCTTGTATAGGCTATTATATTTTTTTTCATAATTCAATATTGTACAGCAAAACATCTATCAGAGAAAAGGTATTTATGGGTTTTGGTATATCTGTAGAATATAATCAAGGCTTCTTCACCAGGATATTTCCCAGCTGATTACACAAACAAAGTCTGTATTCTTGTAAGAGAAATTTGTGTATCTCTGTGAGTCAAACTAAATGGCAAACAAGCTCCTGAAATAATGTCCTTACTCCCAACATCATTAGGTAATGATCTAGGAAAAATGGAGAATGGACTGAGTGAGAGAGAGAGAGAGAGAAAGAGAGAGAGAGAGAGAGAGAGAAAAGGCAACTAGAGGGAGATACCAGTTACATCCTGCAAGCTTTTGTGCAGATTCGTGGGTACATGAAATCACTCATAATTATGGTACAGAACTTTAATGATTTCACTGTAACTAAATAATGCTATAAATCTCATTTAAATCTGCCAGGTTTCAGCTGCTGAAGAAGTTGATCTGCAGGTTCTAAAACACAGTCGAAGAGCATTAGCTGGATCTGAGAAGTCTGATTCTGTGGTAAGAATGTTGACATTGTTCTCAACTTTCTTCAAAGTTTAACAAGATTCAATGCCTGGAAATAACCTAAACACATTCAAGATGGCAACAAAGCACTAATTTTGACAGAAAAAGCAAGGAAAACCCCCAAACTCTGCATGTTATAAAACCTAAACTTATTAATCCATAGATTAAACATCTATTTCGAGCTTTTGAATACAAAGGGTCTTTGAGCCTCACATTGCTGGGAGAATGTAAAAGGGAAGGATCTCAAGTGTTTTCTTCTGTCTTATCATCTCACTCTGCCCACCTTTCATAACAAACCTGGAGTGGGCACTCAGAACCCAGGCTATTGGGACCTGACTCAGTATCACCTATGCTCATACTCCTCTGGATGTAAACAATGTACTTAGAGGCCTGAATTTTGAGCTTATACTAAGATATGCAAAGACAGACCACATTTCAGTTAGAGGATATGGTGCAAGCATTACCAGCTGTAGCTTTACAAAGTTTACTCTAGACCTATCTTACGAGGAAGCACAAGTGATGACACACATCTGTGCAACACGTCAAAGAAACACTCTTCCCTTCTCATCTGTGGAACTGTGAAACACTTTCAGTTGAACGTGATTTATTTTCCACACTGAAAGCCTTAGTGAAAGCACTAAAATAAGGCCCAAGATGCAGGCACACTTGGTGCAGTGCTGAGATCCCCATGAAAACAGGGTGCTCCCGCTACCTGCATGTCATAGCTGGAGTGAAGAGTGCATTAAGTGCCTCCAAATTAAGTCCCCACCCATGATGGTATTTAGAGAACTTGAGCTAATCTCTTTTTCTTGAAAGCCATCACATGCAAGGCCCTCCAAAAATTGTTTCTTCAGCTTTTCCAAACATGAAGGAACTTGCAAAGCACAATGCTAAGTCATTTGAAGTCAACACTAAGTCATTCCTTCTAGTGCACATTTCTTGTTTCCTGAAGATGTGACCATTTGGTAAAACGATTGAGCAATCAGTTCTTGGAAAAGAGTGACTATGTCAATGTTAAACTGAAGGTCAAGAGGACACTGCTCAGAAGTGTGAAAAATGCTGTGTAGAACACTTCCCCATCCTTCCAGAAATAGAATCACTCCTGGCTTTCTTTTTACACTGCTCCTACTATTTAAATGTACTTCTAAAAGTGGACAACTTTGAAATCAATTGAACAGAGGCAAAACGCCCAAATATAAGAGACAACAAAAACAGAACTCATGAAATTATTAAATGTTCTCAAGTGACATTGGGAAAAGTTGATGACAATATGAAGATAATAAAAAAATAGCAACAAATACGTTCTTTTTCATATGTTGGGCTTTTTTTCTTCGAGAAGTTATATGGAAAATACAAAAAAGTCAATATATACTGCTGCTGACATGTTTATAAAGAAAGTGGTCTTACCGGCATCTATACCTGTTGAGCAATTACAAATGCAAGAAATTATTAATTAGAAACATAGAAATTTTCCAATGTATTTCTGCAGCTGACTTTGCATCCTTTGTTAAGCAGATATGCCAGAATGGTTCAACAGAAACAAGGGAGATAGCAGTCTGGTGATTCATGGGGAAATATAATCAATTGGACAAACTGAAGAATATTTTCAGTTCTAAAGGACTATATACATTAAAATGAATTACTGCTCAAGTTAACAGGCCTTAAAGATAGCTGACATCAGACAGTGACAGTATGTCTTATTTCAAAGCCAAAAAAATTTTGTTCCTACTTTTGCTTTCCCATTTTATCTTCATCTTCTTTACAATTAATTATTCAGTCAAGACAAGTGGCTTTTTTCCTGAAGTACTTGGCAGTTTATGATAGGCACACACATCAAGAAAAGACCCACTACTCGAAATGTGAATTGTTTGTAGTTTCATAGTTTAATACTACAGTACATAAGGTGACAAAAGTCCAACAGAAAATGTGCATCGTCCACCACAAACAAAGAAAATGCAGTATGTTCAACTTGTAGTCTGGTGTTGCTCAGATTCACAGAACTGGCACTCTTTGTGTACTTAGAAAATAAATTTCTCACAGTAAGTAAAATAGGAATTTTCTTGAATTGTAGTTAGAAAGTGAAATAAAAACCAAGAATTCTATTCTTTTGAGAATAATCAATACTTTGTAGTAATGTCTAGATATCCTGTCTTTGTGTGTTAGCACACATCTGTATTTACATCTTCTGCTAAATTCTTCATTCTGTTGATAGTTTATGAGTTACACTTCTCAACAAACACAATTGTATGATTAGTTACAACTTCTTGCCCAAGGATATACAGAAGTGCAAAAGTATGTCCCTTAAAGAGTGTCTGCAAGGAAAAGGGTTGAATGTTCAGCTGATTAAAGAGATTAGCATACCTAAAGAAATTTTCTTTAGAGAAGAAAGTGTCTCATTTAAAAAGTATGAAATCATAAAAGAAAAGAAAGTCCAAAGAAAAACGATGGTTGGAGAAATATCAGTAAGACTTAATGTCAAAATTTTAGGACAAAGACTATACTGAAATAGATTGGTTATTCATGGCAAACAGAAGGCAATACTGTGTCCTTTCTAAAAACAGGACAGTTTTTAGGGATTTGGCGATTAAAATTTTATTCTTTATACTTCATGTCCCTCCCTCCTGGACCATAATAGCGTTGTTACGGATTGTATCCAACAAATCTTGGCATTCATCTTTTAGGGTCCTTGGCCTATCCTATCTGATATTAATCTGATGAGATTTACACATTCTTTAATCAAGAACAGAAGATGTTCTGTGGAGTAGAAATCCAGTTTATGCACATGCACAAGCTACTCTAGTCACACAGGATACAGAAAAAAAGAAAAAAAGAAAAAACCCAACAAACCAGTAGATACAATACTTGGAATGCAAGAGATATGACTACTTTGGCAAATAGGACAAACAACAATTTTCTCAGACTTCTAGTCCAAGCTTGGAAAGACTGGAGTGAAAGGGGTCTGATACAAAGTCTCATGCTTTCCTCTGTTGCACAGCTCAGGTGAAATTCATAATTCAAGTAAAATCCTTCTCATTTAGACAACTAAAGGAGGATCACATTTATGGCAAGAATTTTGCAACGATATCAATGTACTTGCCCCAGGTAGAAGAGACTTAGGGCATAAGAAAGAAGAGCTTTCTATGCATTTTTATAGAGACTGCAACAAATGCAATGCTCCAGGAATATGAACAATGAAGATGCTGTGGTATAATTTGCTTCCACTTCCACTTTTATGACTCTAGTCTTTATGTCTAGAGTCATAAAAGTGTACAACAGGAAAGGACTGAGAGACTGAGATTAAAGCAGAAATACGCACTATAGAAGTAAGTTAAATATGAAAAGCCTCTATTCTGTGAAAAGACAATTCACAAGAATGTGCATACATATGCATATATTAAAAGATAATTCACTTATCTGTACAAAGACAGCTCTAGTGTAGTTTGGGTAACTGATTTGGGTAAATAACCTGGTATCATGGTCTTGAGGAACCAAAGCTCTATCTTTTTTTTCAAATGACAATCTTTCTCTATCCGCTCAAGATTAAGGGAGTAAAGAAATTTCACAAACATTAAATCCAATCTTTTTCTTTTTTCCTAATCTAAGAAATTGTTATGAGCATTATTAATATTAGAATTTCTGCTAATATTTTTTAGAAACAATCTAAATGACACTTGTAATTAGAATATATTTTATGTAGAAAATAAATTATCCTGGTTTTGAAATAATAGCTCACTGACAAAAACTATTACATAGAGCAAGCTCTCATGCAGATACTTATGAATAGGTATGAAACCACATTTGTCTGTAGCTTTCTAAGTAAATTTTGTTCAGAGTTACATACAGGCACAAGGTAGGTCTGAAATAGCTGGACTGTATAACAGAAGAAGAGATAGAGCGAGAAAAAAAGTGCTCCTTCTTCAGGCTACTGAATGCTACTTTTGGATTAGAATGAAATATCCCAAATTCCACATAATATAATCAGATAACAGACCAAAACAAAATTGGTATGATAATGTTTTTTGTCTGCACACTTCTCAATTTTCGTAAATCTTGGATTGTTTCCTTCTACTGCAGACCAAGGAAAGATGTGCTTGTAATAAGAAGATACAGCTTGTTTTCTCTACCACACTGTGGTTACACTTAGAAAAATTGGTGCAGTTACATGATCAGTGCAAGCAGTTAAAATACTCCTTCAATAAGTATCATATTAACCAATACCATCTTTCTTCTACCACTATAGCATTTGCGTACTTACTATTCCACTTTCCTTTGAAACGTCTCAAAGTCATCTCTAATCTTTACAAGGCTAAATAAGTTTTCTGGTTATCTTTAAATTTTGAAACACGCAATATCCTTCATCCCACTTTCCAGCTCATTAATAAATATATTAAACAATGGTATTTAATGTATAGGTCAGGAGGAGACAGAAGTGTTAACCTTTTGCCATGCTGAAAATTGACAATATACTCCAATATACACACATTATATTATACTCTATCTTCTGTCTCTTGTTTCTAATCTATGATGGAACTTCAACTTTCACCTAGAACTATTCAGTTTTCTTAATAAATCACTCATGAAGGACTGTGTGGATGGTGTCAAAGGCTTTTTGAATGTCCTTTGTATCATCTCTTTTGGTCTCACCTTAAAATAAAAGCATTATTTTTGAGACATGTATAAATATTTCTTGTAAACTGAAAATACTGGAGTCTTATTAGATGTGATGGAGGTGTGTGTGCTCTGCAATTTCAGTAAACTGAGGCCACAGAAGAAGAGCATTGTTTGCCCTGTGAGAGGGCAGACTACGAAAAACAGCTGAATCAGTAATGCAGAAAAATGAATTATAAGGCCATATTTTTCCTGTTGGAATGAAGAACTTCAATGCTCATGGTAAATCACACAGGTGATGGAAGACTTGGAAGCAGTGGCAGCAGCAGTAACACGAGAATCACTGCAAGTGCACAAAGACTCCCTGGGAGTCGCTGCAAGTGCACAAAGGCTCCCAGGATGCTGACCAGGACCGTGCTGTCAGCACTGCACAGACACTGAGGGAGATGACAGTCCTGTGCATGACAAGAGATGACAGTGACAGACTGATAGGAAATACCTGTCATGATAGCAGGCAATATATGCGGCTAAACTCTCTATACATAGACTGGAGAAGTCTGAATGACTGACTTGGAGGAGGATAATGAGGTACTTCACAGTCATTACAGGCAGCACAGGAGAGAGTACAATAGGGCTTATCTGAAAATCAAAAAGTAGAAAATTAATGGCACTTTTTTCTACTTTATGAAGAATAATGGATATCGTGAAGTCAGACGGTGGAGGACTATAAAATTGAAAACAAACTGCCTCTATTTGATGCTTTGAAGGGAAACTGGGGAAAGAGAGATGTTAGGAAAATCTTTGGGGAACACTGGGAGCAATGAGACAAGATGACATTTGTCATCTGCTGAAAAGAGGTCAGTTGTGGTATCTGGAGAACCTGCATGAGAGTTTCAGCTCAGTCCACAGCTTCAGAAGCTGTACCTTAGTATGGATGAGGTAGAAAAGATACCCAAATTCCAGATGTTTATGTTTCAAGCTTAAGACAACTAACATGCTGGTAGAGTTGACAGTGATGAAGAAAAAATGTGAAACTGGAAAGATTGCTTCTGTTGATCCTGAAGTTAATGAGTAAGCATAAGCAACCTGGTATGAGGAAGATGGGATGAGTTGTATCTGCATGGACTTTGGGTTTTTTGGTGGTTGTATGTAGGTTTGGTTTTTGGGGGGTGCTTTTTTGTTTGTTTGGCGTTTTTTTGAATTTTTTTTTGTTTAGTGTTTTTATAGAGAAGATGTATCTGGAGTGCAAATCACAAAGAGGATGATATTAGTTCTCATTTATATCAGCTATAATAACACTTCTCTGATGCAAATGGCAAAGAAACATTTAGAAGGATAAAAATAAAGCTAGGAAAATGTAGGATGGAGCTGGGAGAAGAGAAACTTCTTACAATTATTGAGAATAGCACACCCACTGAGCTCACACACTGGCTAAGGCATGAAGAAGTTAATGTCTGAGTAAAAGAAGTCAATTAAAGAAAGGAGCAGCTTCAACTATTTAACACTTCAAAATTTTTTAACAGTTTTTTCTGCTTTTATCATGAAACAATTTTTTTCATACTGCTTTTGTTGGCAGATCTCTTATCACAGCAGAAATAATTTAATTTTCTTTAAAATTAAAGAAGTCCAGCAGAGAGGTACAGCTGACAAATCTGTTGCTATTAGTGGCACTGCCATCAACCAAAAAAACTAAGTGATAAAAATTGAGAGAACCTGCTAAATCCAAGAGTCTATCCTTGAACACTTGTTGGGAAAAGTCACCTTCATTTGCAATTGGTGAACAGGTTATGCATAAAAAAGACAGACTTTTTTTCTTGTCGACTGCTCAGTATGAAGTGTTAGTTTCTCAGCAGAAAACAGAAGTTGCCAGTGATCCTTGAAGCTAAAAGTTCCCATTTGCAAGTACAGAGAGCTGTTTTACCTGCACCATCTGAGAGAAATACAATATAAATATCTCCAAAAAGTTACTGATGTATGGTATTTGGATTATGGAGGTGGCAAGGTATTTGATGCAACCAAACAACTCACTTTTGTGTAAAGATGTATTTAAATACCTGTCAAACAGATTCGTAGTGTTCTGCTTAGTGGTCAAGAAATACAGCAACTGTTAAGAACAGGAACTGAATTACACTTCTTTTTTGAAGAGTCAAGGGCAATATGTATTTATTGCTTTGCCAATGACATGTGATGATGTTTGAAATATAAACAACTGCTCTAAGACACCACCCAGTTTTATTTGCTTGTCATTTCCTAGCACTACATCAAAGGTATTCTAATGCAGCTGTAACGAAATTTGGGAATGCTATTAACACAAATTCTGACAGATTTTTAAATTTTTTGGCATTTTCTTTTTTGTGGCTGCTATACTGTACTCAGAAATACTAAGAATTGGGTAATAATGGTGGGAATAGGTCCCAACAAACGAAAACTGACCAACAAGTCAACCAAGCCCATGGTAAAGTTCATAACTGTGTTAAGCATAAACAATTGTTAATGGAAGTTCACTGAATAGAATGCAGAGTTAATTTCAGAGTAAACTGTAAATGAAAACTCAAATGGCTCTAAAGTATTCCAAGAAGGAGCAAAAGCCTAGTGACAGAAAAAAAGGATCAATATAAACCTCTAAACTCTTCTATATTTTTTTATGTGGAAAGCAGTATCATTTAGAGAACTTAAAATAGGTCTTGCACATGTTGAAGAATCTGCAATTCATAAAATAACTAAGGAAAAATCGAAAAATCTAAATCCTATATAGTTTAGTCTGTAGAACTTTTTTTTCTGATTAATACTGTTTTTGTTTAATCTTACTACTTGTCTTATTACTTTAACATTGTGTTTTGAACCTAAATGCTAAGATCCTTGATATTTTATCATAACAATCACTACTTATTTTGTAATTATAACATTTCAGTGTTTCAGCTGGCATTCTAAGCCACCTCTTTAGATAACAACTTATATGTTTCAAGCCTATATTTTTCTAAAATCATCTTGCTTTCTTAAATCATTGGAGAACCCTTTCAAAACAATAAATGGAGAGAGTGAGTAATTGCCCATCAAAGTTCACAGGAGGCATGTGGCTCAACACATTCTTCTCTGTGTACGCTTACCTATCAGCCTGTTCAGCAATATGATTTCAAGTCAACAAAAAATCGAATATACACTGAGCAAAGCCTACAAATTATTACATTCCATAAGTTTAAACTATATACGCAACTGATTTACCTTATATTAAAACAAAGCAAAAAAAAATTTGAGTTTCATCCAGAAAAGCAATGGAAATTAACAACAGACGAAATGTAATATTCAATAAAATCATTATTATATAGAAATTTCTTTTTTTTTAGAAATATTAAACTGATTAATATTTTACATTTTAGAACAGCCAAGTTCCATTTGCTCTTTTCATGATATATTGGACAGTACTTTTTTAATTAATTCACATTATGTGATTGACAACACTAAGGTGTGTTTGTACCACATGAGGATGTAGACAGGATTAGAGGCTTACAAGTGTAGATGTGGATTACTGTTTACAGCTGATATGCAACTGAATAAAAAAAAATTATATGAGGTAGCTGGTCATCCTCAGATATCCCTCTTCAGGTACTCTATATAAAATACAGAATTCTATATTTCTTCAGGTATTCAACAGAGAACTCCAATCAATAAGATACCAAATGCTCCTCCTTAACCAGATTCTATTCATTCATTTGTTGGTTTCCACAACAATTAAGAAGAAGGGAAAAAACCCAAACTAATGCACCAGATATTCAGCCATACATCATAATGTAAAAGGAAAAAAAAATATTAAGTAACTAGTAAAACTAGCTATAATTTAGCAAAATATATTTTCAGGTAAGGTTCTAACAATCAAAGTAATGTAGCTGTATACAAAAGACCAAAACATGAAAAAATGTTTGTATTGGATACAAAAATAATCTTCAGATGGTATAAATGGATAAAACTCACTGCTTGCTTATATAAATTACATTGCTGACAATAAAGTGCATTTGAGAGAAAAGAAGCCACTTTGCCATCAAGTGATGATTTTTATTTGCAGCAGGAGGGAGAATGCCTCTGGAAAAGGATTCCATTTAATTTTTTGTTGATGCAGTCTACGCTTGGGCTGGCTGTTCAGGGAAACTGTTCTCAAATATTAGACTGACACAAAATAAAATGCTGACAAAAACTTGTGCACAGTGTGATATTCCTTACCTGAGATATATTGGGAGCTAACACAGAGGTGATATTTGAAATAATGGACTAGGTCGTCCTGGGCTTAAAAAGGCAGAATTACAGAAACTCTGTGCTGGTTTTGTCCCCTAAATGGTTTGCTGAGGGTCTTGCACAAAAGTATTACCTAAGTTTGCAGGACAAGAACACACATATGAAGTTTTTAAAAGTATCTCTCTTCCTGTTGCAGACTCCAAAGAAGACAATCTGACCTCAAAAAGACTCAAAAAGAAGTGCCAGTTTAGGAGGAAAAAAGGCACGAGGAACTGTGTATGAAGAATTTATTCCAGAACCTCAGAAACTTCACTTACCTCTTGATTTTTAAAAACTTCCCTTTATATAAATGCAAATGGTACTTCCTGAATTACAGCTTATTTGTGCCTTGTAACATAGACATTGAAGGGAGTTTGTGTACATTTTCAATATATTTTCTACAGTCCAAAATGAGCATTCTCCATTTTTAATGGAACTTCCCCTTCTACAAGAAATTGACAAAGCCAAAACTACAAAAAACCAAACCCAAAACATGTAAAGGATGTCTCTAAGACTTCCAATGAAGCTGCTTGTAATGTTAAATAAAAATTATTCACAAGACAAGCATCTCTAGTCAAATCTACCAAATAATAATAATAAAAAAAATCAAGTTTTAAATGCTATCTTTAACCTCAGAGACATCCTTCACATGAACATCCACATTTTCTATTAAATTGCTACTTTAGACAGTACTCTGTGTAGTATGATCCTCTTAATCCACAATTCAGGACTGATAATCATTCTTTCTTTTGTACATTTCTAGGGATCTGTTGAAATGCTTGACTGCCTAAACTACAGTAATTTCCTTTATGCAGTTGTAAATTAAATTTTGTAGAAGTGGAGAGTGATTTAAAAAAAATAAATTTCCTTTTAAGAAACTTCATACAGCAAAGAAAATTCAAGAGGTACAGACATTCGTAGCTCTGCAGCTACACAAGGAGACAGAACAAAACAAGGCGTGACAATTTTACAATTGTATTGTATGTACTTTCCTCACCCAAGCTGACACATTATGCAGGATATTTTACATAAACACAGAGCTCATGTTGTTTTTATCTTGGAATACTTCTTTCTCATCTTTTGAATATACCAATAAAGAACTTTGACGGATTTATAAATATTTCTCCCTGCTTATCCGTCACTTTCCTCAGAAAAACACAATTTGTTTACTTTATATTTTGTCAGTTCAAACAGTGTCAAAGAGACTAAGTCCAGTAAAATAAATAATACATTCCCTGGTAAAAGGACACGACCAAAAAAAAAAAACAAAAACCTTGAATAAAAGAAGCTGTAGGACTAAAAACCAAACAAAAGACAAAACAAACCAAATACAACCAAAAATCCACAAACAAATAAACCAACCCAAACCCCCAAAAAACCAAGCCAACCTGTGACCTTATTATTAAGTTCATTAGAGAGCACTGAAAAGAAAAAAGATCACAATTCAAGGCAAAAACTTAGAGAATGTAGCAACTATAATTACTTGCAATATTACACAATGTGATTGAAGTATATATGTAGAAAATTTGGGTTTGAAAGTACCTCTTTATCACTTAATTTACCCATAGAAGTCCTTACTCTACCAAACATTTTTACAGTTGGGGAATACCAAACTGGTAGCAGTCCACCAAAGATGTTGCAAATAATGATTCGGATTCTCTGACAAGTTGTCCAGAAAAAAGTTCTGCTTTAGATGTGTTTTCATGCAGATTTTGGAAACAAGTATATGAAATTTCATTCCTGGTTTGACCTGTGCTTCACACATTTGTGTGGATATTTATAAGGAGGTCCAGCCACTAGATATGCCAAGACCCTGAAATTGTAGACCAAAACCAAACACAAGTCATTGCTTATTCTCCATGTAGACCTGGTCTTTATTACCTGGTTATTCTTGATAGAGCTGAACAAGATCTTTGAAAAAGATGGCAATGATATCACCAAGGGCTATAATTTGAGCTGCAGTTTCTCTCCAACACAAATGAAACTCGTCCCTATTTCACAACACATTACACAGAGATAGTAGTTGAAGTCAGGCTAACAACTTAACAATGATGGCCTGTTTTTATGTAGTTTTCTTGAAACATGAATGGAGGAAAGAAAACTCGTTATTCTTTTATTTCTAAAATTTTTTTTACAATCTGAACTCTCCCTTACAGGTCCTAAAAAAAAGAGTTGTTTAATTTCTGCATTTTCAAATGCACTTTGACAGTTAAAGATCATATCATATTGAGAACAATCTATATTTAGACAGGAAAGAAAAAGACAAATAGATCTATCATGTAACTCCACATTTTTCTAGCAGCAATATATAAACCACAAGTTTGCTATGTGAATACTGAATGCATTTATTTTCACATGGAAACTTCATCCAATTGTCAAACTGATCAACTTCTGAGTTCCACCCTGCCACTGGATTCCTTTCAACTTACTATAGATCCTGAAGGATCATCAGTTTGGAAAGCTAATATGGGAAAGTACCAGTGTTTGAAGAGCCTTTTTTCTACTTCACCATAACGTAATAAAAAACTCCCCAAATTTAAAAAGGTCAGCTATTATTTTCATTTGAACAGCAGTGCTAAATGTCAAAGTGGTTGGCATTAAGTAAGCTTGTAAAGTGACTATTTAAAGCACCCATGTATGTGCCAATATAAGCACTTGAGACAGATAATCTGAAAGAACGAAGTACTTCTGAAGACTTCTGAAAAAAACCCTCCTTCAAGGATTCAGTTACAATCCCACAGATACAGTAATTAAATGCACTTCATGTGAAGTTGATCTGGCACTGATATCCTCTTGCACAAGGTGGCTTTGCACTCGATTATTGTGCAAAAAACAATTATTTGCCCTTAAATCACCTTCATGCATCAAGTAATGGCATTTCCATTTTACGGATGGGAAAACTGAATCACAGAATGGCTTGCTCAAAATTATTTGTCATATTAGCAGCATTGGACAACAAATTTCAGAAGAGAAATCCACTTGGTGAGTATGTGGCTCTGTGAATGCTGAGCTGTTCAATTTTATACAAGCAAAATGAAAAAGGTGATCAATTTTAACTGTTAAAAGACTCCAGGAGATATGTAACTCTGTTTTACACCAGTAAAGGGAATATTCATAAATTAAAAATTAAGAAGATCTCAAGAGCTTATTAAATCAGGACTACAGGGTTGTTGCCAGAGATTCAAGTTCTGGGCATCCAGTACACCTTGTCAATACAAAACTCAAACACAGAACTCAGATTTACTTAATGTAACTACAGACTGGAAACTGTAGGCCCAACCACTAGTATCACAAATTCATTAAGGAAAAAAAAAAGTTTTCCTTTTTTTCCCCTTCTTTTAAATACATACTATGCTATACAGCCAAAAAATCTGTTTTGTGGGTAAACAGACCCGAACTGCAGTGCCTAAAGTACAAACAATAGGCACCTTGAACTCTGCTTAAACCTAAAGGAGCTGAAGGCTCTCACCTCCATGATAGGTCATGCCCTTTAGAACTATGTGAAGCAGCATGATGGAAAATTGGAAAGCAAAGCAAGACATTAGAAATTGTGAGCCTATTTACAAAGGGTAGGTACCTGCATTCTGGTCCCGTTTGTGTATTATTCTTTCCATGAGTATGATATAATTCTGCTTTAGGTTTCTGCAATACTTGTAGCCAAAATAAAATGGTTACATCCTGATTGCTATGACACCTGCAAGGTATGGATGAAGATCAGAGACTACTTCCTCAAGATTAAGTACCTCATGTGCTCTAGGCCTTTCCTAGGTTTGTCTGTGAACGTAACAGAGAGAACAGGAAGATGATAAAAATATTTTGTGACTCTAACACACTTAAATAAAAATAATCTGCTCTAACTGGAATTTCGTATCAGAAACCAGCAGAGATTTCCATCTAAATTATTTTGTCAACAGCATGGTGGTATCCTTGCTAACCTAATATGGCACCAGTGAATAATTAGATACACAGGGGTGTGACTCCAATTGAAGGTGTTGGCATTGTAGCATTCTGTGAAAATATTAACTATGAGGTTAACTCCAATTTTCTCTTCTTTAATTAAATGCACATGGTACTAATGAGGTAACCTACTGTTCCTTGATAGCACTAATTAGCTAAGAGGAGAGCACACTCTCACACTGCAATTTAAACCTAAAAATAAGGTTGAAATATGCTAATTGCAGGCAATTTAAAACAGTACAAGTTGTAGAACTAGTCATAATAAGGAAAACCGATGGCTTTACAGCTCTGCAGCTGTAACTTTGGTTAAAATCAAAACATCCCATCTAAATTTTAGAACAATTTGGCAAAATATACACCAGCCTTCTCAAAAATGATTAATTCAGAGTATACAATACAAATGAAAAAACAAACAAACAAAAAAACAAAACAGCAAACCCCCAAATCCTATAATCCTATTTATCTAGATAAATAATGTCTGATAAATATGAACAAAATTGGATGAGGTCTATGAAAAAAAATGTTCTTATTTGAGCCTAACTTGTAGCCATTAATTTTCCTAATCTTGATTTCATCTGTAGAGGTGTTGAGCAGCTGCAATTTACACTGATGTTGATGGAGTCCTGGGTACTCAACCTAACTAAGTCTGGCCCTAAAATTAAGCCTCTTGAATGGGGGAAAGAAAAGGAATAAGGGAATATGTTTTCTCGAGAGAGTAGATTTTAAAGAACAAATCTGTGATCTTGTGTACAACTTTGAAGTGCGTGTTCTTTATATGGTAACAATGATTCAGCTGAGTCAGTGAGTTGTAGATGAAGTTGCATAGCACATTAACTCAGAATAGCATTTTCAAAGTTTTCGCTTTAAAGCTTCATCTGTTGAGTAGAGAGAAGATGGACAGTGTTTTGCTATACAAGTGATTTTGCTGACTAATGCATGGAGGGACTGTGGCCTGAGCTTTGGCAGAGATAGATCTTTTTATTTTTATTTTTCCTCTTAGTATTTTTTCTCCTTCAGAGAAAAAGAGTAGCGATGCAAAGAAGATGAAAGGATTACAAGCTAGTGATACTTTATTAAGACAGAAATTGGAGATCTTAACTGAATGAAGAAACAGGAAAATCTTGAACTAACAAAATGTTTCATCCTATTTTCTGAGTTGCTGAAGAAAATAAACACCAAAGAAAATGACAACACACATATTGTCATTCCAGAAAGAAATCTGTTCATATGTATTTATGAATGCATGCTGTACATCTTATAAGCAACAGATTTCCATAAGTCATAATGAATTATCAATAAAAAGTATGTAAGTTATCTGACTTTAGACTACATCTTTTGTTTTAACTTTAAGCAATTATATATTCCTACAGTTAATTCTTGAGGTGTTCAAAATTTAATTCCCCTTCAGGTTTGTTAGATCAATGCTGTGGTGGGGTCTTCCTCCCCAGTCAATGAAGCTGTGCTACGCAAAGGTCCATGAAATGCCCATTTCACATTTCCCGAGGCATTATTACAACTGATAGATTTTCATCAAGGAGCACAGCTATCATATGCTACAAGAAAAGCGCAAGAGTAATCAAATGTGTTACTAATGTCTCATTTGCCAAGTGATTCTTAACAACATCAGAGAATCTGTTTAGTAGTATTTATAGGTTACATGAGTGGATGGACTATTTTCGACTGCAAAGGAGAGTAAAAGATCTAAAAGGGCCGTCACCAGTCTTAGTCGGGCATCAGATTCATCCTGATTCCAAGTCAGTGACTAATTTAATTCTGCACATGCGAGCAAGACTAATTAAATGATAGTAGAGATGTTGAGGCAACTACCAGTCTGTGCACCTCAACTTATGCCATCTCTTGTCAATCTCAAAAGGCAAAATGTTATCTACTTCTGAATGCAAAATTCCTCTCCAAGAGAAAACAAACGCTATGATCTGTGCAAGTAAACAGCAATGGTCCTGACTTAGGCAATTACAGTGATACAAATGGGATGCAAATATGCTCAGATCCAGTTCTATTTGCTGTGTGGCCCATGTTACATTCTGCATGCAAGAATTGCTAAAAAGATATTAGTAATAAGTGTCACTGGAAAGCACTATTTTTTCTTTTTATTTGCTATTATGTGCTCATGTATTGGGGCTTATTTTTCCCCTAATCTCAAAAGACTTTCCATAGAACTCTGTGAGAACAGTAATAGAACCAAGAAGGCTTGGGCCATCTGTTTTAAAGCAGTTTTTTCAAGGGTGACAGAATCACACAGTTTCCCAGTACACATAGTCTTTGTGCAGCAATGTCCAAGTTGCATCTTTATTTCTGAGGTAGAAGCATAACTATGGTGCGTTCTAAGTGATACTGGATATTGCATAGCATGAATGACATTTCTGCAAGCAAACATTTCCAATAACAAGCAGTGAAGTGGAAGTAAAAACTTTTCTAAATGCAAAGATAATTAGCCCCACAATAACATCCTACTGAAATGATGCATATAATTCAAATCGATTAGAAGACGAGGTTGCTGTTTTATCTGGTTGACAGTTGTACTGTAAAGTGATACAGCCAAGCTAACCCTAAAGAAAAGCTTTACCATCTTCAGCATACATAATTAAGTTCCTGCAAATCTTTTCTTTCTTAAATAGTTTGTCTTCCATTAAGAGCATTCTTATAAGTGAATGAAAGATTTCATAGGAAGCTAACAGGCTGTGAAGCAAACAGTTACCAGTGAAGCACCATGGAAATTAATGCAATTTTAAATAATTTGCTACAAGATGAAGCCACCTCTTAAACATAGAGTTATTCTCCTTTTGAGGGATGCTTTAGAAAAACATGCCTCTTGTGAACGAAGAATTGTTTTCTTTAAACTTCTTGCACCTACCTTTGGGGCTGTTTGCATAAGTTACCCGTTGAGCTTTGATGACAATAGTAAGAAATTTGATGCCATTGGGTTCTACACTGAACCCAGTAACTATAGACACTGCTTCTTTTGCTGAAACATATCCAGAAATCAAAACTGAATTTCCTTTTTGTTCTTGCAAATGAACGGGAAACAGGAAACCCCATCTGAGCCACAGCCATAGGAATCAGAAAAGCAGGAAGACCTTGCTCTAGTCTCATTTGCCCAGTAGTCAGCTGCTGGCAGTCAATGCCCTCAGCCTCTGCTTCCTGTGACACATGGATTTTCTCAACTGTTTGGCCCAGATTCCCAGTCCAAAGCATCTCACACAGCGCATAAACCTCAGTTTCAAATATGCAACCTACTTCACTGACAGCATATATAAAATTGCCTTGTACGTGCAGACATACAAAACCCAAGTACCTAGAGTTTTCTTTTAACAGAATATAAATGACTACTAATTCACATCATATGAAAAAGATAAAAGGAAGAAAATACACTAACACATAGATTCATAGTGCTCTTTGATTTTTATACTGAGTAACTTTTGTTAACTAAGTCCATACTACAAGAAAATAAAAAGTTCCCATCATTTCTTCATTCCAGACATCTTTTGATACCAAATCTCTCTGATCTAAAAACACAAAACTCAGCTCATCATTTATATATCTATGCATACTAGCAACATGAGGTAAATAATGTTTAAAACTATATATTTAACTCAGAGACCCAGTTTATGATTGTTTAAATAGAGCTGGTCTTGCAAAGTAAAATCCTTTTAAAACACATTTTCTCTTCTATGTATATTTTTTTAAGATTTAAACTGAATGAGGCCTAAAGTCTCTGAAGATTGGTAAATATACAGTAATTGGTTGAAGGAGACAAAAAGTTGTCCTACTAAACGGTTACACAAAGTCAAAAAAAAGAAAAAAGAAATATTGGCTCATTAGTTCTTTGAGTTAGATATTAAAACTGCACCATGGATATATTTTTCTAAAGAAGACAAAGCAGATTGCAATATGTTTATACAATATATATATAAAATAAATTGCTACACAAGAAAATGTCACATTTTAGAAACGTTTCACCATATGCTGGAAATTTCTCCTTTACAAGCTCATTATCCAATAGTAGCTCTCAAGAATAAAGCTCATTTACATGTAAAATAAGAGTATGGTCTAGTCTTTAAAGGCACAGTGATAAACACACCAATTTGACAATTACATTAATATGAATATTTGCATAGTCTCCCATCTACACCTGTTCTTAATTTGAAGCAGCTGCAGAACAAATCATATTACATAATCTGAATATGCCACTGAAACTCATAAACACACCAAACCTTCTCATCAAATTTTTTCCCTCTGTTTGTATGTTTGTTTTGAATTTACATGAACCCCCAGAAAAAAGATGTTTGGCTGGACAATTTATATTCATCAGTGATAACATGTGGAGAATAAATTGCCTTTTTCTGTTGGTTTTTTTTTTTAACTCTGTTTCCTATAACAATGAGCATTTAAATTCCCTGACTAGATGAACAGCATATAGGTACTCAATATTTTACAGCTTACTGTACTAGATACACCTCCTATAAGGTTAAATATGTCAAAAACATTTGCAGTCACAACCCAGCAAAATAAAAGTGTACCAATGAAATCCTTATGGCTCTTAGCAAAATAGGACTGAATGGTCACTTCCTTTTCTTGCAAAATCGGTGCTTTCCACTACTTAAAAAACTCCGTGTTTTGTACCAGCAGCATAAAGGAACAACAAAACCACAGTTGACTGATTATTCAAAATGACAGTTCACACTAATGACACATTCTTCCTACATGTATGCTGGTTCTTTTTGATATACAAACAAGAAATAATTGAGTAATTTAAGACATTGACTCTATTCCCATGCATTCTGACTGTCATTAGGCCCCATTCTGTAATGTTAAACTCATTCAAACTGAAAGAAAGATGTGGGAAAGGAAGCACATGGGAAGTAACTGAATACATGCTTGATATAGCACTAATGGTGAAGGATAATTCCAAATGCAAAATGCTCAGTTTTTTTCAATGACTAATCAGCATCACAGACATACAACCCATGTTCTTCTTTCCACAGCTTTTTGGGAAAAATAACCCATTACAGGGCCTGTGTTGCTTGTGTTGCCTACAACCTCTAAACTGATGGTTTAATTAAAATAAGATGAGACTCGTCTATGTTTCAGAACAAGTATTTAGAATTGGATATCCTTTTGGACTGGGATCATCATCAAATATTGTAGTAGATCTACAGCCCTTAGCACCAAAATAAACATAAACTGGAAGGCCAGGTCTGAACAATCTCAGCCGTTCTGACACTGAAACATCACCCAGATACAGTTTTGTAACAGAAAACCAGCTCCTCTGGTGGCTATCAAAAAGTGTAAAATTTTTATATTAAAGTTATATTGTAATAGAGATAACATTGTATGTTATGATGATTGTTTCAGTGACATCTGCCTGAAGCTGTCACATCAAGGACAGTTGACAATGTTTTTCCAGTTCTAGACTAACAGAACAAACGTGGGGATCTTAAGTGTCAGCAATCGGGACCTGCAGCAAAGACAAATGACAACCAGTCTGGACAACATGTAGGACCACTGTAAGAGTCATCAGAAATGAAAATGGGAAAAGAATTAACTAAATGATTTTAAGAATTTTCAACAACAAAAATACATATATTTAATTTAATAGTAAACTATCATTTAGCTGTAAAACAAATGAAAAGGAACAAATATTTTTGTAAAAGAGAGACATTTCTACAATGTGAAGCAGAGGCCATGCTGCATAACTCCTGGGAATAATTTATTTTGATACAGATGTCTGGTAGTTTCTAGGTGACTTAGCAGGACTCTGGACTGGGAAATTTCTTCCTATTCCTTTCCCCCACTAAATATTTAGCTTCTCCAGGCTAGAAAGAAATAAAATAAATCCCATCTTTCACAATTATTTATAGGCTGACTGGATGAGGTACCGCATCAGCCTTTGCTGAGCACGGTTTAAAGCACACTAAGAAACATCCCTGAAGCTGAGTCAAGTGACTCAGAAACTCTCTGTACTGATGCAGCAGAAGAAAATGCATGCGTTCACTGTTTGCTGTAGCCCTACCCAACCAGATAGACATGTCAAGTAATATTTATATCTTGAGACACCACATGTGTCACACAAAACTTACAAAAGAAATAGGAAAGATCAAAGTTAAACAGCTTGTGCGCATTAAACCAAGGTTTGTACATCCATAATACCCGAGTTGGAAAGAAAAGCACCAACTGAGGTTAAACATTACTAGAAATCAGAATTCTGCTACAGAACAAATAATAAAGTTAAATATCTCATCAGATGTATTGAAAAATAATTCTAATGTAATAACATGTAGAAGCTGATATCACGCCCAACATATTGCAGATCTTTTAACGTTAGATTAAAAAACTTGATATGAACATCAGATGATGCAACATGACACCTACATCAATTTGTTCATCCATCCTCATTTCAAATGCAAAGCTGTATTGTGATTTTAAAACTCAGAAAATTCTCGAAAGCAATCACTTTGGAGTACACACACTTTTGTATGAGGGATACAAAAGCAGCCACTCTTCCTGATGAGGTCCTCAGTTCCCTTCCTATTTTTTCACAATGATAAACACTCTTATCAAAGGAAGTGAGCGATGGATGACTACACTAGGGAGAGTTGATCAGCAGAAAAACTAGCACAATCTTTTATCTAAAATTAGTCTCAATATAAGAGATGTAAATCATAAATTGCCTCCTAGGAGTAAGATCACACTTTAATCTTTCATATACATCTTACGCTTAAGGTGAGCCATTTTATCATAAACATAGCAAGTTCTTTTCCTCTCTTGGATCTCTCAGAATGTAGAAACACGGACATTGATCTTAGGAAAAAGGAAACACAAAATATTTTTAAATTGCCACCACTTCCTAGTACATTTCTAGTAATTTTATTGCTATTTTTGTCAGATCCAGAGGAAAATCAGAGGGGATACAATTGCCCTCAGTGAGACCAAACATATGGAAGATTTACATTGAACATTTATCTTTTAAATGTATATCTGGTATTTTAATTAGGAAAACAGTATACCCAGAAACACACAAAGGATCTGAAATAAAATACCTCAATTTCATAATGAAACAAATATTCTCTCAGCCTATGTCTCTGTTCTGCCACTAAGCTATTCTTTGTCACGTTCTTTTAGTACTTACTTAACTTGCTAAAAAATTGAAATTTAGCTTATTTCAGAACAGCACAGTCAATAACAGAATTTCATTTTGCCTATTTTCATAGCAGCAATTTATATGAGACTGTATGTGGACCGTAGCCCGCAATAAAGTTAAAATTAGGTTTATAACTTGCCTTGATACCGTGCTTCATAGCTATTTTCACCAACCTAATGGCAGATGACAGAGTGACACATCAAAAGAATGGAACTCACTTTAAGGATTGTGTTGTAGAGTTGTTTTTTTAAAATGCTTCCCTCACTTCTAAGGAATGCAGGCAACTTTTCTCTCCTGTTTATTGACTGAGTTATTTGTATGGAAACTGAAGACATAAAAGGGAAGATCCCTTTTCCTTATGGTGGGAGAGACACTGAAGTCCTGTGCAGGACCGGGAATCTGAAGGTCTGGGCTTCACTGCCTGCATGGCCAAAGCTGTAACATAGATAGAAAACCCATGGCAGTTCCATGGAACTTCCAATGGAACTGAGGTACTGCCTTTCTCTTTTTGAAGGCCCCTTTTTAATCCCTTCAGAGCGTGACACACAGTGAGCATCTGATTCACTCTGTGGTGTTAGAAAGCAGCTATGTAGCTTGAAATTATTTGAGGGCCCAACTATTTTCCTTGAGCTTAATCATATTAATCCAATCTTTTCACCACCATGGAAAGTAATTATGGCTAGTAAAATGCATATTGCATTATCCTGATGTCAGCATTGTGTCACAAAGAGAATTGTTCATTAAGAGGTTGAACTGGCAAAGGTTAGATATTTTTGGGGGTTTCCATCTCGAAAGTATGACTAAACACAGTTGTGAGAAGTCCAAAGGACTATGATTTGTGAAATGTGAATTTTGCTGGTGAAATCAGACTGTTCTTAGAGGGAAGTCAAGTTCACTTGAATGGTCAAAAGCATATCCTCAGAAGAAAAACATATTGGCTTCTGGATATTGCTTGAAAAGACAGAATGGCATACTGAAATACCTAATTCAATTATCATTTAGCCTACTGGGCTGTTTTTAACAGAGGTCGATACTCAATGGCCAAAGAGAACAAGCACAGTGGAAGATGAATATTGAGATGTGTTTCTGAACTTTCTGAACTTCTGATATATGTTACTTGAAAACCTACATCATCGTTTCAAGCTTAAATTCATGTCTTTTATTCCACAAACAAGAGAACAATTAGATCCTGTAGACCCTCAGAAGAACTACAAGAACTGGAGGGGTGATAAAAAGAGCAGAAATATCTTCGGCTCTTTATGGATCATATCCCCTTCTCCTATACCAAAGAATACTCAAAACTTGAGCCAATTGACTTTGGTATTCCCTTAAATGTATAAATAATATATACCTCTTCCTTGTGCTCACACAGTTGGGCATGAAATACAGTCAGAGATGCACAAGTATAAACCAGCTGCCTGCTGTTCAGTCCCATTTGAATAGGTTCGTCAGTGATGCACATCTCTGGCTCTCTGCGGTTCTTCTTCCCTCCTTGCACTCTGTTAGTAGTGCCCGAATGCACTGAATGTTCTCTGGACAGCTGATACACATTCAGATTTTTTACAGTTAATAACACAAGTAGACCCAAATCTCTAACATAAAGATTTTGTAACTATAACAGTAAGAAGAATGAAAACAAAGTTTCATCCTAACAATGAGATCAGCACTGCAGAAATCTAATGCATTTTAAGTTTAAAACCAGTAGATTTTTGATCATGAACTGCTAGTCTAGCCAGTATTTGTCAAAACCAACAGTTTCTCACTGTTTTTTCTCTAAGAAAGAAAACACATGAGTAATGATTCTATAAAAGATACCGTTCTTGTGTAAAACAGATTTAAAATAATAATTAACAGTGAAAATTAAAAAGTTTATATGTAATGAAATGAAAATCACAACAGTATATGTCCCAGAATGAAAAGAGGAAGAACAATGTATTCACCATTTTTGTGGCATCATTCCAAAGGCTCTGTGCTAATGATGTGTAATCACCAAGGAAGAGACAAAGAAAATATAAAATTATCTGCAGGGTGAAAAAAGGTTTTCAAAATCTTTTTAGAATTTCTGTTGACAGTTTTACAGGGGAGGAAAAAGTGACTTAAATAACGAGTCTTCTCTGAAAAAGAATTCTGCTTATGAGTTCCTCCTAATATCTTTGCCATTCATGGAGGTTTGAGAACCAATTTTTGAGTAAACACGTGGTGCAACATCTCTGATGCATTAGATCTCACCTTAACTACAAGAAGGGGTCCAATACTGCTATTGGACTAAATTGACAACTAAAATTGCTTAGAGTTTTCACTTTAAAAAGTTAAATGATTCCACATACAATAAAAGTATTATCAAATAATTTTGTGGGTTTTCATTACACTGGAACTTTTTTAAACATGATGCCATTACTGTCATTACAAACCTTTCTAAAAGCTCTTCTAAGCAACTTACTATACTTATAGTCAAAAAAATAAAAATATCCAACAAATCAAATAAATTTAGATAAATTTTTTACCTTGACAATCCATCCCCTATAATCAATTGGCAGGTTTTATTATTTCAATTTATTTTTGCAATGTTACCAAAACCTCAGAGGATTAGGAAATCAGTCTTAACAGCTTCTGATACATCTCTGGATGCATTTTAGGACACCATTATTAAAGCTGTTAAGGCTGATACAATTGCACTTATGTTTCTTAACTACAAATAGTCAAAAGAATAATATATAAAGTCATAATTATTTGCTTCTAGAGGTATGGCTGGAGTATTACAGTAGCCCCCCAGCCCAATTACAATGATTGAATACTCACTCAGAGAACTCTAACCAAGTATTCCCCACCTGGAAAAAAAACTTTAAAAATTCTAGACCAAGCTATTTTTCTGGATGCTAAATTAGCATGACTTTTCTTAATGTGGAAAAAAGCCCCCTCTCTTAATCTTGACTCTGAGACTTATTGGGTCATAGTATATGCAAGACTTTAAAATGGTTACAGGAATAATGATCTCCTAAGTGGGTTGTTAGACTAATTAATTTTATTTTCAGGTACTATGAGACAATCACCTCAACACTATAAAGACTAAAACATTCTGAAAATGGGTATTTTTGGAAGAAAAAAATATTTCACAAGTTGGTTGGGGTTTTTTAATAAATTCTGTCTCTTGTTTCAGTGTATTTATTGACATGAAAAACAAATTACTTTTAGAATGAATGCTTTCCTATTAAAAATGTCCATGTTTATTGATTTGATAGTATTTCTTACAAGTCTTACTGATAATTATGAAGTCAATACATTTTTGTATGTAACAGCCTGAAAAAGTCCAAGCTATTTCAATTATGAAAAAGCTACACCTACTTAGATTATGCACATAGAAATGCTTTACTGTAATCTAACAAGGGAGGATTAAAATGTATGGGTGGTGGTTATCGGTTCCAGTGCTTCTACTAGAACAGTGTTCCAGAATTTTCCTTTCTCTGCATAGTGAACAGCTTCCTTTTCCATAGTTTGTTCATGCTTACCCTAGTTGCATGTTAGCATATTTAACACTTGTTTAAAGAAATATGACAGATGTTTCTTCATTCCTAAAGTTTGCTTTTTGACACGAATTGCACAGACCAATCCCATTGTTTCAGCCAGTATTCACCTTTTCTGGAGGAAACTTTCCTGGACTTTTATAGCAAAAAAAGTATCCAGAATTTACACAGTCTCACTGTAGGTGTGTAGCAAGCACGCCAAGCTATCAGTCACAGTCGGAACAGTGAGATACTCCATGGATATTCAGGGCATTGGTACTAGAACCCTGAATCTTTCAGCAGAACCTATATGGAGTACATTTCTAATATACCAGCAAGCCACCAGAAATTAGGTGGATTCCATATCTCCATTACTCCAGATGATATCCCAAAGATCTCTTTTAAAACTGAAATTTAGCATTTCCCTATTTTAATTGGAAAGACAGTTTTAAATTTAAGACAGTAGCTTATTTTGCTCATCTATGTTACATTTCTGGTCATTCGTAGTTATACCAAAATACTGGGACCAGAACACTGAGCTTCTCTTTTCCGTTTTCATTTAGGTGAGGACATAAGACTAAAGAAAAAAAAAACCAGTGTCAGTTCTTAAGCACATGACCATATATTTTTGCTGTATTTTTTAACATTTATTAGAATTTACTTTCTAAATTAAATTTTGGAAAGATATCAATCCTGTACAACAACCCAGATCACATGTAAACTTTATCTTCCTTTTTTGTTTTTCATGGGTGAAATACATGCCCCCAGTTGCTACAGAAGGCTTGGAGCTTGGCATTTTTTTTTCATTACCCAGAGTATGGGTTAGTTGTTTCTAATCAAGAGATATTTTTCTACACACACCAACATCAATCACAATTTGCCTCTGAATTTGCATTATTAATTCCCCTTCAGATACTATGCCCCCAAAGCAAGGATTTTCATCCTACTCTGTTCTTGAAAAAGAAATATACATTGTTTTTCCTATGATTCCACTCTAAATCTTCTAGTAAGAAATATTTTACTTGAATTTGGAAATTTGATTATTCTTAAGAATCAAGTCCATAGCTATCTGTGCACTAAACTACAGTTGCATCAATTTGGAAATCACTTCTGCAAGTACAGAGTTGATTTTGATTTTTTTTCCTCACGTGTTCGGTTACTATATTGGTTCTTCTCAATACTGTGGAAGCTGTCCTTTCCTATTAGACAAAAAGTATATTTATTGAATAAATGGATTTACTGTGAACACTTGTGGGAAAATCTCATTCTTCATTTATACTTCAAGTTCTTGGTAAGATCCTTGAAGCATATCGATGTTGCTGAAACACAGTACAGTTTCTTTTGCACATATTATTATTATACAATTGCTTTTCAAAGCTTGACATAATCAAATAGTAAAGCACTGAAGTAGTGTTTAGTAAATTTTTCACCATTAATTCTACTTCAAAAGACCTTCATCTGTCTGTTTCAAAAAAATATTAGAAGCATAAGAAGGCATAAAAAGACCTAGAACATCAAAATGCCAATCCTTGACAACCTCCTTCCACAATAGGATGGGCTGATAGGCTTTTCCACCCCACTGTGTGATTGCTTTTTCATCAGCACATATACTCACATGCTTTTCTTCTGTAGCATCACTGTGTACTGTGTGATTATTTAGATAATTTTAACACTTTTTAACACAGCTTTACATGTATAAATCCCAAGTGATGGCAAACTAAAATTAATATCTGTGTTGATCTTGGCATACATTCAGATTCCTGATTAGCTGGCTCCTCACATCCCCAGTAAAATCAGCTTACTTAGTGCAACTGGACAACTATGACATCACAAAATAATGTCTAACAATTCAAAAATGTCAAGAGAATAGTTCAATTCACAAAGCAAAATTAATCTGGAAAGTATGTGAAGACATCAGCTCAAGGAATGCCACGAATGACCAAGGAGAGAAACTGAAATTTCATGTGCAAAGCTCCATATGCTGCTATTAATTGAAAACCTTCATTGCTTAGCCACAGAACTTTGGTTTTGTCCAAAGATTTTCATGACTTTATAGTTGCCTGATGAAAGGGAAAACCTTTGGCTGGGGAAAAAAAACCAACAAAACCATCCACACATTTCCTTAACCATTAATTAACTAGAAACAATTCTGAAATATCTACCCCATCTAGAGCATTCATAGAGTATTTTGCTTAGTTGCTTTTCCTGCTTTGGTAATTTCTACGTTGACGTATACTAATGTGTTTTTAAAATTCAAGGGTATCAGGAGAGCCTTGCTTGAGTGGCGCGATCCTAAACTGGCATAATTAGGGCCCTGCCTGGGAGCAGACCCTTTAATAGAGCTGCTCACTGAATGGGGAACCGTTCACACTTTCCTTCTCAGCTCTTCGTGAGCTTTTCTGGGCAATGAGCCAGCTGGTAAGAGAATCAGGCTGATCCAACCTGTTGCAAGAGCCTGGAGAAGTGGCTTAAGGGAACCTCCACCTCCCAGCTCTGCAGTGGAACTACTCACACAGCCCGGAGAGGAGCAGCGGCAGCCGTGCGTGTTGGCTGCGCTGGGAGGGACAGCAGGGGACAGAGCTTTCCAGCTGCTCAAGAAGGCAATTCAACTTTTCAGTAGTGCTTGGAGATTCCTATAGTTCAGAATATAAAACAAAGTCTACTCATCCCATACACAGCATTATTTTCTGGTGTCAGACAGGCTGCAGATTCTATTGCGAGTGAAAGATGAGTTTGCTGGTCTGCCACATAAAAGCTACTGTAGAAAGACCCAGACACTGTCTCTGAAGGTTTCTCTTTCTAAATCTGAATGAAGAAATGACTGTGTGTTCTCTCTCTACTCCTACTTTTCTTGAAGTACCAGAATCAACAAGAGAGAATGGGGGAAAGACATTGCAGTGATGTAGGTGATAACTCCTGGACAGTCACAGGAACAGATTGACACATCAGATTCTGCACAGACATGTGTTCAACATGAAAATGCCTCTTGAAATCCCTAATCACATAATAATCCTAATTAGCATTCTGCACATTCAATACCTGTAAACAAAACTTGCATAATACTTCTTTCCTCTGAATCCAAAACATTTTATAATATTGCAACAATGTTGTTAGGATAAAGAGGTGAACTCTGTGTCAGCTAGGTGTTTGTGGGGGTTTTTGTCTCCATTAGATACAGATGAATCTATTATGTAACAACTGTTAAAAAGCTGCTAGCTAAAATTTTCCCATGTTACAAAGATCACGCATAAGGTTAGCTGGAATATTTTATACTCCTGAAAATGGCAAGAGGAGATAACACCTCAAGGTGATGCATATATATGTTCAACAAAAAGGAAACCATACTAACTAGTGCCACTTTCTTAGCAGATGTATGTTTTTAATACTGGAAGTTTTCAAGAGTAAAATGTGACCTAACGTAAATCTGTTATTGGAAGACTTTACAGCTAGATGGAACACATTGCAAAATATGGATTTTCACACAGAGAAAAGGTTGTCAAAGACAGGACATAAGCCTTTGGAGCAAGTTCCATCTACATAAATAAGAACTTCCCAGCAAGTTTGTGATACGTACATTTCACTGTAAATCAAAGAATGACCTGTTTTTTTTTCTTTATTATTGTATTTTATACTTCTTCCTTACTAGAACTCCTGTTTTCTACACCATGTAAGCTTGAACATGGATATTTCTCCTTTCCCTTCCCCCTACACCTTACGTAAAAATAACTTCTTGCCTTTTTTCCATCTCTTGGGGTTATCCTTGTCTTTAGAGTGGGTATTACTGATGCAAATTTTTGCACGTCAGAGGATAACTGCATATTCCTCCGAATAGACTTACAAGGGAAAATGGGACTTAAGATTTTCCAGCAGCTATCTTCCAAATTTAATTTACCCCAAGCCTCAATGTTTGCTTATATGTAGGCCACACATTTCCTCTAGAATTATACTCGAGAGGGAGAAAGACTGTTTATCACTATTCTCCTCTTACACTACATATTATGCATTTGTATCTTTCTCTATCAGTGTTTTCTACCATGTACAAAATCTTTCTACTTCTTATGCTTAGCAGCATGCATTACATAAACAGAAATATGTAACATGCTGTTTATGAAGAAAGAGTTTTAAACCAGTTAGATTTATTTCTATTTTTGCTCAATGTAATGCAAAGAAAACTCTCTAAGTTACAACCATAACAAGTTTTTTTTCTGTTTTTAAAATGGCACTTTTTGACTGATATTAAGCATGCATGGTTGAAGTCAAAGTGCATTAAATCAGAGGATATAATTTAAAAGCAGTGGGGTTTGCTTCTTTTTTCCCACATTCCCTATTTCCTATCTCACATCAACTCCTTATATATGTTTAAAAAAGTAACTAAAGGTTACAATATTAATGATATGTTTGCTTATTTATTATGTGCAATGAATTTTAAACTCAGGCCCACATGAAGATTCAAAGGGAGATGACCAGACTAGGGGAGAGTAAAGCAAGGAGAGTAGGTTAAAAGACTATGAATATCTTTTCATGCTAATCATGCTAAATTTTCATGCTAAATTTTTGCATTTTGAGTGTCTTAAAAAAAAGTGGCTCTTCTTATGCACCAATTAAATGAAAATTAAGTAATTAAACTTAAGTGTATACTTTTCCCAAATTTTATCAAATTATTACACCTCCGTGAAGTGCTTATGCTAAATAAACAAAGCTTACCATAACAACTCAACACTCCATACAGCATGATATTTATACAACTGGCTTGGTACACACTGAGCTTAACCCTTTGATTCCAGGAGTCATGATTTCATGACACACAATCCTCTTACAGAATGCATTAGTAGTGATGTTGAAACAACAAATCTCCTAGCCTTCAGGAAATAAAAAACCCTAACCAATTCATTGTAGATATATTAAACTATAGGGCTGAAGATAATTATCTATTTTTTCTAATCGACATAATGTCTGACTTTAATAATCTACTCCTTTAGATACATTAGTGGGAATAGAAACAACTAGAGAAACAAATAGAATTACAACTGTAATCACAGCAAATCACTATGCTATGCAGACAACAATAGTGTATCATGGACAGATTAGTCTAAGGTTAGCAACTGTCTATCTGGAAGTGAAATAATTACAATGCTGTACATGAATCCCACCAATGGCAGAAAATTGACAGCATCTACCTTTGGGTTATGCTTGTACTCTCACAGTTCTTGAAGAACCCCAAGTTTCACTCATGACTGCAAATGTAACATTAAAATAAAGCTGCCACTATTAAAACTCAAGCTAGATGATACCAGGTTCTTCAGTGGCTCTAAAGGACAATGACTTTCTGCCCTAGGAAAATGTACTACATGTTCTAAGAGCCAAGGTGACATTTTTCCCTGATATTCCTACTATGGAAATTTGGTGATAGGGAGAGAAATCCTTTAAAGCCATTAGTAAGCTTCACCGTGGATTACCATTGAAACAAATTCTACAGAAAAGAAAAATATTCAGAAACAAAAAATGATACTACAAAAATCTTAACCTTACTATGGCAATATTTTACTGGATGCACAGTAAAATAGTAAATGCTATTATCTCATTCTATGGAGGTTAACATTACCCTCAACTCTCATCACAAACCCTCCATAGCTATTTTGCAATATGTCATTAATCAATGTATGTACTGATTGGATCCATTCAATTGGTACATCAGTGTAATGAATGGCATATATAAACATGTTTCAAATACATTTATTCGGATATCTATACATGAAAGTAAAATCACTACCACAATTGGTACTCAAGCTTGTCAAAAGGGATGTTTTTCTTCTTCTGTTTTACATAAGACATGCTAATGGTTATGCCATCTGCAGTGTGAAACCCAGACAAATGTAAATCAAAGTAATAGTAGATCAAGACAAGCGTCTATCTAAAACTGTAATTTTTGCAGGTATTCTTTTAACTGGCAATCTAAATATAAGCTTCCTGTCCCTGAAAATACAGCACAAGTACCAGTTAAAGGTAACTTATGCATTAGAAACTAAAACAAAAACTTCTGCA
The DNA here is from genome assembly GCA_013400215.1 of Cisticola juncidis. Taxonomy (NCBI): domain Eukaryota; kingdom Metazoa; phylum Chordata; class Aves; order Passeriformes; family Cisticolidae; genus Cisticola; species Cisticola juncidis. The sequence continues at coordinate 517,211 of VXBR01004747.1, read as the reverse complement.
CTTTTACAATAGGTCACATAGCTAGTGGTACATTTGTAAAGGCTTTTCATGAGGATAGAAAGGACACACAAATTATTCTAGGAAAAATTCAGCTCTTCCCCTAAAGGCATCCCCTCAGCAAAGCACAATAGAACATGACGACTTACCTGACACCCTCTTTTTGCAAAGTTCAGGACACAATTTGAAGATTTCTTCAATCAGCTTTCAGCTTGCTGATTAGCTAGAAGGTGCTGTAAGTCTCTAAAATACTTGACGCATTATGAAATAACAGAGAGAATATACATAAAAACACCATATGCTACTTTTCCCCACAAAAAAGATGGCCACTAAAATAAATACTATTTTTCCCTCTTTGGTTCATGGAATAATAGAATACTTTACATCAAACTAGAGAGCACAAGAAATGCATGGCAAGGCTTACCTAATAGTCAGATTTGTTTGCAGTTGTGTGAGCTAGTTTTAGAAGTTTTATTGCATTTTTACTAGATTTATAAATCTATACTAACATATTGGCAGATGCCAGATTAGTTAATTACTCTGAAATGAAGAAGATTAGATATGAACTAATTTAAAGTATTTTAAAATATTGGAAGAAGTCTATTTTCTTAAACACAAACACAAGTACAAGTTTTTTTGCCTTTAAACCCTGAATTTTGTCATATAAACCTTATACAAATTTAGCAATTTCTACAGCTAGAAGATTTTGGCTTAAGTTACCATTAAATTTGGCATAACAAAATAACAATGCTGTACATTTTTTATGACAGTATTTGGTCAAATGGGCAACATGATGATCAAAATGTGAATTTCCACTACATGATGAACAATGGACAGTAAGAGACAGAAACAGAAAAGCTTGTAGGACTCGGGTCCATGACCTTTAAACATCATTTTCCTTAAAAAAGAAAATTAAAATGTAGTTTACACTCATACCTGAATTTATATGGTATTTGATACATAAAACCAAAGTCTGGGAGCAAATTCCATTTTTCCTCTACTTTAAAAATGAACCAAACGTAATGTTCAAGGCCAATAAGAGACACTGCGTACACACCGATAATGGAAGAAAAAGTTGGAAACATAAGCAATAACCTAGGTCTTAGGGAGAATGTAACAATTCTGAAAATAAAATTATTTGCTTTATTTTCCTCTTCCTGCCTCTCAAGTAGGACTCGTGAGAAGCTGAATCCTCCTGGGAAACTAGTGATACAGCACCACCACATCAACCCCCAGCATTAAAAGGGCATCAGGCCAGGGTTAGTGTTTCAACAGCACGAAAGCACAAGACTCTCTCTCTTTGTGTCATTATCTTCTGGGTTCTGTGCATGACTGTCTTTTGCCTCCAAACATGGTTTTCTATACTTTCACCAATGCCTACCACAAACAGTGCACCCCCAGACTTCTTTAATCTTGAGAAGAAAGTTTGTGAATGGATGGAGAATGTGGAAAGAGAAGTCAGTAGCTCCTGAGTGGAGCTACTGGTGGAGGATTAAAGTAAGAAAAAATATGGAAAACATATACTGGGAAAATAACCCTATTTATGTCTGTTTCATATAGTTCCCTTATTGCCTGGTGTTTGTCAATTTAGAGACAGAACATAGGTTTAGATGGATCTCGTACACTCCTTGTACAACTCATCTTTAGAATGAAGAGCAAGCAGAATGAAGAACTTTCACAATATTCATTAAATCAATAATTTTCATGCTTCAACCCTTCAAGGTCACTAATTCCACTTTAAAAATTTGAAAAACCCACACAGTTCATAAGCTTCTACCTTTATGACTACTCCTATGTGCCTTCAGTGCAGAAGATAATTTGATACAAGGAAAATGTGAATTTGCATTTACAAAGCAAAGTCAAGGGTGAAGAGTGTAAAGTTGAGAGGGCCCAGGACTCAGCCTCAGCCAGGACTGGACTAAAACCACAGTATGGCAGGATAGAATCATGTCAGGTTTTCCTTTTTTCCATTTTCTTGAGTCACATTCCTAAATTCTTGTTTGGTTCTGAGCGAATAGATAAAATCTTAAAAGTACATTTGGAGAAAGCTGATCAGGACTGTGGAACTGTTTGCTGTGTCCAACATTACTCCACCAAGTTTCACAAAGAAAAGGAGACAATATGAATCATATTCAGAAATTGCACAAGTGAACAAATTTCACAGCATTTCCCTGGTGGAGAAAAAAAAACCATTCTAGTGCCTGGGGTCCTCCATTATGCATGACAAAAACTAAAAAAGAGATAAAAATCCTTACTCCATCAGAAAACAGGGTAAGTCCTGAGAGAATAAATGCTCACCCAGAAAAACAGATGTGAGGAAGAGAATGGTAGGTTTTATACTTTACTTTATTTTCCTGAACAAAATAAAATTGTCTGCAACAACATATAATTCAGCAGTTAAGCATCCATGCTTGGTTTATATACAAGAGAGAATAAGTTTTGTCAGCAGAATGCAATTTTATATGGAACTCTGCATTAGGAATAAATTAATTAATACCTCATAAAAATATCACACTGATAAAATTTTCCAAGAATAAAACTCTCCTTATGTTTTTACTAATACATTTAAAATAACTACTCAGTAGCAGAACTTCTGTTTTCCCATTAACAATGTAAAGTCCTACAAGATCCTAATGTGAAATTTCATGACATGTTTTTTTACTAAAAGGGCACAAGCAGCTTTCATGATTTCCTGCACTAGTGTAGGTAAGTTTCTGAGCACTCCTCTATCACTTAGATATAGTATCTGTGAGGTATTTAGCTTTTCTTTTTTTCCATGGATACTGTTTTGCTTGCTCCTAGTCTTAACATGTTTTTACAATTTAAACCATGTACGTATAAAAATCACATACCAATTTTGTAACATGTCTATAAAGAATTAATGTACTGCAGTTACTGAACTCAAACCTTTTAAGCATGTAGAGCCACAAAAGGCTTTTGTATCCCATGGTGAATTTTTCCTGTGAAGTCAGCAGCAAGCAGCCTGTAACCTGCAGCATGTGAATATGCACATGCACGGCATTAGAGGACAGGCACTGACACACACCCCTCACGTGTGAGCAAGCGTGGCACTCTTGCCTGACATTAAGGTCCCAAAAGCAAGGAGACTTTACTAACCTGCAGCGGTCTCTGTTTCTCACTGCCCTTAGGAGATTTCAGTCCACTTGTCTGTTGCTGTAAAAGCAGCTGCCTTGCTGCCTGGAGTGCCTAAAAGTAAAAAAAAAAAAAAAAAAAAGAAGTAAATAAATTCGACCAATTCCTAGAAAGAAATCAGTTATTCATTGCTAATGTTAGGTAAAAGTCCAATTGAACAAATAAAATTCCTTCCCATTTGATTTCTATTTGCTATATTTCAGACTTCAGGGTTTTTTTTGGGTTTTTTTTTTTTACTTGAAACATTAAAAACATATTCTGCAAGTACATATATAGGACTTCACTAGAATTTATGGATGTACATGAAATCCTGCAGGAAATAAAGTTAATTTGTTTGAAGTGCTTGAAGAGGAAAAATCATAAACTGCATCAATAGCCTCATTTCCACAAGGAACTTGTCTTTGAGTGTTCAACTAAAATGCCCACTCCCTTGCAAATTATCATTCAATTTGCATTTTCGTATTACAATTTGAAGTAAAAAGCAAGTAGACTTCAAGTGTTACCAGAAGCTGTAATTAAATTTGACAAATCAACATCAGATTATCTTGAAAGTGAATTAATAAGGATATTCATTGAAGATTAAAAACACTTTTTGTACTTACAATTCAAGGAGAAACCTCTCCTTTGACAAAAAAAAGAGTGCAGTTTTAATGCCAAATAAAAATGAGTGGTTTTAATTTGCATTCTTAGGAAAATCAGAGAACAAAGAAATTATTACTCAACCAACCAGATCGGGCTCAGGGATGACAGTATCCCAATCAAATGTTTTCATTTATTTTACATTTTCATTCCAACTCAGCCAAATACAGTTAAACATATGAAATGTAAACAAACATTCCAGTTACATGACAAATGCTAATCTATATTATTTTTCCCCATAAAATTATTTTTAAATGCCAAGTGTTGTGAAGCGATACTTATTTAGAAATAAAAAAAAACCAAAACACAATAAAATAAACAAAAAAACCTGATTCAAAACATTTCCACAGAAACTACCTGGAGAACTCTTTTTCTCCCCTTAGAAAAATCAGTTCAATAAATAGCAGTTATAGCTTTACAATACATCACACTATTATTTCTGTTATTAAAACCTACTGTAGATGGAATGTACTGCAATAAATGCCATTTGATCAATGTTCCCTAAAATAATAAAGATTCTCAACTGATAAAGAAAGGTACAATTTTGATTAGACTCAAATGAGCTGGTTTTTAAGATAGTTTCTAGTATCCATGACAACAGTTGCTTTGACAAGATGTGCATATGGCATTACACTGCCAGCTGGTGTGAACAATGTTTGAACTACTGCATTGAGATGCTGAGCAAACAGAAAAAGTTGCCACGTCTTAACCCTCAGGGAAGGCAGTCATCCCCTGATCAATTATGAAAAGACAGAGAGAGGGCTGCTACAGTCTGGCTCCAAGCAAGTTTTCTGAGAAGGCAGGCAGACATAGAAAACCAAAGTAAACAAAGTGAATGCACTAGTACCATCTCCTAACAACATTGATTCGTCTCCCCATAGAAGGCCCTGCTACAAAGTTTGCAGAGCAGACTTTTAACATTTGGAGACATTCCCACAACAATCCCTGTATTGTTTCATCAAATTCTCAAGTAATTACAGGTCAGCTTTACAAAAAGTATACATTCCTCTGAACCTAAGCAATGAGGCACACAGAACTATTTTCTCTCTGCCAAAAATAAACAAAAGTTAACATATTTAAAAGTGCACTTGAAATATTTTGTTACCAAGGAACCAGTGGGTGCATGATCTCTACTGCACTCACAGTTCTTGAGCATATCCTAAAGGACAGTCCTCTGCCTGACATCAGAGTTAAATGTATGTGTTGATTTCAGGGGCACCAGGACTTGGTCCCAACTTCTTGCAGTGGTTTAAGCCAAAACATAATAAAAGCATGAACAGAAAATCTGTGGCAAACTTACATTTTTAATATCTAGTGCTCTCCCAAAGGAAAACTTGAATGGAAGAGAACTACTGCACTCCTGAATTCATGAGAGACCATAGAGAAAAACTAACCTCACCACTTGGTGTGATACTGCCAGGAGAATGAGAGATCTGGAGTAAGAGGAAATGGGGAAAAACCCCACAAAGACTATAATCTTTTATTTTGGCAGTTGGAGAAATCCTAATCTTCTTCAGAAGCAAAGTCTTCACATCGATACAATAAAACAAGCAAGTAAGCATCTGGTAAAGCTGCACATTTACAGTACTTGAAAATTAGAGAGTTATAGTCTGCTGTAGCTTAGATTTAATCTAGACAGTATGATTTCAAATTGTGGCTTGCACACTCCCGTGGAATAAGCCTAAGAAAGTATGACTTCCTACAGCTAACTTCCAAAAGAGTCACACTTCATGAAAAAGCAAGGCAGCACAACAGGATATGCTTGCATAAAAGGCTCTACTACTTAAACTATTTTGATTCATATGTGCTGGTTGGGATATCTCTAAAGGAGTAAAGGCTTATCTTTTAATACAGAATGTCTTATAAATGATGACTACCTGAATACTTCAGTGATCTTATTGTGGCAGCTTAGATTATTGTAAACACAGGAGATAGAAGAAGAACAGAAAACAATTTCAAGAGATCAGAGATGATTTAAAACTCATAAGCAGAAGTCACTGTCAGCCTTTGTTCTTAGAGCTGTCATCATATGATATTTTTTTCTCCCAGTGTGCTGCTTAACTTTACATTTTGCTACATGGTAAACAACCTCCCAGAAACACTGTTAATTTCAAAGCATTATTACGGACATTATTCATAAGTGAAGATCACGACACTGTAAAACACTAGTACTAAAAATTCATTTGCTGCTATTAAATCTTTGCAAAACAAACGGACAACTTTAAAGCATCTTAGAAATTCATAGTTTGACATCTACACTTACATTTAAACACCCATCCCATGTATCATTTATAAATTTCTCTGACAATAAATCGTGATCAAAAAACAGTGTAATGAAGACAAAATAACAAATACTTCTAAATCTGGTAGATGTTGAGTTCCCACCTGAAGTTAAGTGCAGAAAGAACATACTCTAGGGCAGTCAAAATTGTATATATTTTCCAATAACATTTGTTTCAAATTTAGTAAGAACTTTTCCTTAATTATCTAAATTAGTAGAGATGTAAAAAAAAATCAATGTAGACAAAAGCAACAAAAAGAACTGAGGATTAGAAATAATTTTAATTGATTAAATGAAAATCATAATGCTTTAAGTAATGGCTATATAGGAAGAAAAATTTGGGCATATGGTTTCCAGATCTCATTAGTTCCAGAACTCACTGTGTCTCCTAGTAAAATATTTATTGGGAACACTACTTCTTAATATTTACTGTGAAGCTTTGGCATAGTTAAAGCATAAGCAGAATAGAAATGAAAATAATTGTATATAAATTACACTACTAAAGTTGATAAAATTGTGGTAGATTTTGCAGTTTATTGGCAATATTAGTAGGAGATATAACTTCCTTTAATTTTGTATTCCAAACCCTTCTATTTGATGTAAACATAATTCAAAATTATTTTTAAAGTTTTACCATTTTAATAAAGTGAAAGCTGTCACCTAAAGATGGTAAATTTATTACTTTGGTTTTTAGAAATTAAATATATGTGTATTTTTAGGAAACAGATGTCACTCATATTCTTCCTTTAAAACCAGGAATGTTTAACCTATCAGCCTGTTGCATTTGAGACGTTAAAATGAAAAATGACATCTATGCCCATTAATATCGTCAATGTATAAACAGCACAGCGTGACACATTCTTGAGAGCTGAAGGCTACAAAATCTCTCTGAAACATAAATAACAAAGCACTCAGAAGGATATTTGATGTTGATATTCATCTCTGAGAAAAACACTGCTGCCTGGGCTTCTTATGAAAATAGATGCAGCCCAAATGGATCTCCTGTAATTGGTTTCAGATAGCGAGGTCAAAAGAAATATGATACAAGAAACTATTATGTGGAACAGGCGAAACAAGAATGTTTATACAGGCACTCCCTATTTATACTGACAAGAGGTGTATACTCTGCAGATAACCAAAACCAAAACACGTGCCAGTAGTCAACCAGATTCTTTTTTTTCTAATTCCGAATTCCTATTTTATTTTTTCAAATGACTGCATACCCTAACATTCCTGCTGAACACAAAATAAGTTTCTGAACATATAAGTTTCCAAATGGCTGAATCTGTCAAACGAGAGTCATCTTGCTGGTATCACTATGCAACCGAAACATATCAACATGCTAAGCTGGATTTAAGGCCAAAGACTGCTCTGCACTGGTTGAATAACAAGTTAACCAAATGATTACATAGCTATATTTATTATAAAAAAAAACAACACTTCAGGAGAACCTCTGACTCTTTATAACCTGCATGGGGCCTATTCTCTGGCTGGCTCCCAACAAGAATCCCAGAATTAACCACAGTTGTACAAAACCTTCAAAAGATAGTGACTGAAAGACAACATTGATCAACTCTTCCTAGTAACAGTGAAATGATATTGCTAAACCTTTTTCTTTCACTGATTGTGTTTGCCCAGAAAGTTCTCTAATGAATATCAGAGTCAGTCAGCACAGCAGCTTATAGAGTAGCAAAGCAGTTAGCACTATTCAAAGAATCTTGATTTTAAGCTGATCCAACTCCTTTCCAGGCGCAGTCTCTCCAGAAGCCTCAATAGAGAAGGCAAACTCCCATTTTCCCCACTGAACACTCTTTTTTCTCTAAGCCACACAAAGAAAATTGAGCACAAATGTGCCACAGCAGAAAACCCACCTGTATGTAACAGAAATCCAAGCCACAACCTGTCTGATTTCACCTATGAGAGACAGACCAAGCAATTTTTAGAGTGTTTGCCTACAGAAGTAGACCAGATAGCTAAGGCTGTTGGCACCTATCTCAAGGAATTAATAGAACATAAACCTGGAAGAGATCACAATGTTTGAAACTATATTATGCTCCAGAAGAACAGGCAATAGTCTTTGACAGCGTATTACAACGCCAAGTACTCCTACCACCAGGCTGCTAGACAGCAGGACAAGAAGTGGTAGTGCCTACTGAATGCAACAGTAAGCCCAACCCTACAGGGTGGGATTAAGTGAACATTGCATACGTTTGAAAACATTTACTGCATCACACAACAGGAATTTGTGCAAATGATTGTCTGGCTCTTGAATCCCCAGGCTGCCCAGCTTTTCCAGCGCTGGGAAAATTCTTCATTTGTTCAGATCAGCAACTCTTTGTGCCTGAGAAATTTTGAAATAAAACAGCAGAGCACATTGAGGGTTGAGGGCAAGTAGGGAAAGATCACGTTCTGGATCACAGTTTAACTTACATTCCTCAAGTGCTTCAGTTCAGAAAACATAGGACTATCTCTGGATATGGCTTTCATTTCCTTGGATTAAATGCACTTTGTGGTTGGTTGGTTGGTTGGTTGGTTGGTTGGTTGGTGCCAGGGGTAATGGTGTATGTTTGTGTTTTGTTTTCTTAGGCCTGTTTCAGCATAGTGAGGCTCTGATTTAATTCAGATTTGTAGTCTTCCCTGCAACACAAATGCCACTAGAAGAAATGATCCTCAATCTACCTGAGCTTCTGTTCTATCCTGATGTTATACAGGATTAATTTTCAGTTGAAGAGAAAAAGCAACAGTAATAAAATGATAAATGCAACATGAAGTCTTATAATGCTGTTTAATAAAAGGAAATTAATCACATAATTGTCATAAACCTATTTTCAAACAGCAATCTATCAGAGAGAAATTATGCATCTGTAGTTATTGACCTTTCATTTCACCATGACTGATTTGTAATTAGACTAGTTTTCTGAAAAATAATAGTTAATTACCAGATTTTTTTTCACTCTAATTGTTTTGGCATTTTTTGTTGTTTGGTTTGTTTTTGGTGTTTTGTTTTGTTTCAGTTGGTTGGTTTTTGTTGTTGCTGTTGTTTTTTGCAGTTTTTTTGTTTAGTGTCTTTTTTCTCCTGTGTGAAGGATGCGAAATATATACAGGGCCCTAGTAATTAGCAGTTTACATATTTCATTTTATAAAGCCCATTTAGCTTCTCTCCCTTTAACCCAATTTAATAGATTCTAAACACTTTTGCAAAAACAACTTTGTAATTTTCCTTGCCCATTATTTGACCAACCAAGAACTAGAAACAAAACACCCATAACTGTTACATGCTTCAATTCCTGGCGGCATTATCAGGAATGTCCTCCCTGTAGACATAGCCTGCATCGGTCATTAGGGCTCCATGTCAGACCATGCAGAACATGGTGCCTGACAGCAAATCCAAATGCTTTCTCCAAAGCTCAAACCAGCTGAAGAATGCAAATGTCAAGGGTTAGGAGAGATGGTGGCTCACAATCTCCTTTCCTTCATCCCATGTGCCTGAACTTAACTTTGCTTTTGTACACACAGAAGCAAACATTCTACTCTACTTTCCTACTCCTTACATTACACAGTGACTAACTGAATTTATGAAATTTAAAAAAAAATTGCACACATAAAAAGCCAGGCTCACAAATATTCTGAGCCAGGCTCCTATATTCTTCCATGGGGTGTGATTTTAAAAGATTAGGACATGTAATAGCTAAACAGGAGAGCTAACCTCTTAGTTCTACATGAAAAGAATGTGGGAACAGTGGCATGTACCAGATTTCCACATGATAATTGCTATGATCTATTTCCAATGAAAATCTGCTAACTGATATATAAAAGCTATTTAAGTGTGCAAAGAACAACAATCAATACAGCTATCCCATGTGTGAATCTAGAAATAATAATAAAAAATCCTTTAAATTATTTTAATTTTATATAATATTATGCATATATGGTAGAAAGTATACATAGGATTTGAAAGGAGTTGGTTAAAAAAAGACCTTTCAAGTCTGTCTATTGCAGGGATTCCTTTATTGGCTGTGAAACTTATTTTCAATTAAAGCAGTCAGAAACAAAGTAGTGTTGACTTAGGTAGAATAACAGATGATTTGATAATTTATAAATAAGAAAGGAACTGATGCAAGTTAAATCAAGGGTGGTCCCATGTGTATTAAGATCAAAACTGGGAGCAACTTTGGTAGTGGAAAAAAACAGAGTATCAAAAGAAGCATTGTAACAGTTAGAAGGCTGTTAGAACGCAACAATTTTTGATGATAGAAATCTGAAAGGAAATTTTAAAATTAAAGACAATGAATTAATCACTGTCTGATTATTAATCAAATTATTAACAAAAAATCATCACCAAGATATAACATAAACCAAGAAGTGGAGCAGATGCAAACCAGAAGGAAGCATGCAGTCAAACATTTTGTTCTGGCCAACAGCAAGATTCCCAGAATAGAAACTTAAGTTTGAGAGAACAGATCTGAGGACTGATTGGTTTTGTTAAGTAATACGGAGAGGTAAAATAACATGTGAAGAACAAATGCAAAAACAATTTTAACCTAAAAAAAGCCCCAGACATTTAGAAGTCAGAATGAACTACTTCTACCTTTACAACTTATTCTCAATAAAATTACATTCGGCACTCACTGGTAAAGGAGTGCTGACACAAAGTATCAGAAGCACAGATACCCTCCTCACAAGCTAGTAACCAAAACTACCAATCAAAGAAAATGGATCTACATGGCACCAAAATCAAATAAAATTACAGTAATTATACTAATCAAACTCTCTCAGCCAATCCAAGTGTGAGAAATTACACATCCATTGAAGAGCCACTGATTGAAAAGGCTCAAAATATTTGAATGATAACAATTTAATTTACCACTGCCCTTACAAATCCATATCCAAAGGAATGAGTGAGACTGTAACCGTGAAAGGAAATATTATCAAGATGATCATATCAGGCTTTTACTGTATGGGAGGAAGGTACAAAAGCCATTATTGAAATATCCAGTTGATTATCGGTGGTGAAGGAAAAGGTCATGACTGGGTTTCACATTTGATATTATAAATTTAAAGGATGTTTTTAATAGTTTTAATAGTTCTAATTATTGACTTTTAGTTCTTACAAGAGCATAATTTAAAGAAATCTTAAATTTAATACATATAGCTGTGATGAAACCATGCATTGAAAACATTAAAAAATCCTGTCATATTATTATGATAAAAGCAACTGGGATATAAAAATAGAAGTGTCATATACAAAACTGGTATCTTCTCTACTTTCCTCAACCTTCTAAAGACTTAGTTAGTGAAATGTACCTAGCTTGAGACAAAATGGTTCAAAGAGGTGGACCATTTTACCAGTAACCAGATAAGAAAGGTAAAAACAATGTCAATGAGAAAACCCAATCTACGGGATAGCAGAAGTCTAATCATAAAAACAGGAATCAACCCCAACACTAAAGCAGTAACAGTCATCAGAAAGTTTTTGCACAGAACAAATTAATTGTATTCCATGGAAAGGACAAGCAAAAACAGCCTTAGGCTGAATCCAGGGAGATTTAATTAAATTTAAGAAGAAACTTTCCAATGGTAGAATAGTGGAGGAGTACAATAAATTGTGCATATGCTCCAAAATCATTGTTGCTGAACCTGTTCAAGAAGCATCTTAAGGCAAGAGCACTGATTCTGCTCTGGGACAGAGAAGATCTTTAGAAGTGTCTCACAGCCCTGTTTTATTTGATTGTGTGGCTCCTGTGAAAGCATGCCAAGTTCAGATTACTGTGATGTCTAACGCCTTGCTACATTTCAAATAACACCATGTTCTCATAAACTGAGTATCATGAAGCTCCAGCATGGTTTGTTTCCATGGTGAGCTAACAGCAGAGGATCAGCAAGAGCTGCACATACAGAGTTGCTCTTTGGAATTTTCTGACCTTACATGACCACTTTTGTGTTGATGAGACTATCCTTGAAATTTTGGACTGAACAGAGAAACAGAACGGGAGATGGCTTAGAAATAAATGCTCTGTGTCCTAACAGCAGTCATAGCCCCCAGTCAGGATTCTTGTGTCCTCACCTCCAAGTATGGGTACAACAGTGGCTGAAAATTAGACTTTCTTGTTATTGCAATTCCTCCTAGAAACAACAGTGATGTGGTTGAAATGGAGAACTAAGAAAAGGAGAGAAAGATAAGGCAAGAATGAGGGTCCAAAGCACCACTAAATCAACTTAAGCCAGACATCTCTACAAATTAAAAAAATGCAAAGAAAACCCTGACTCATTTTGGTCACGTTTTTAATGAACTAATTTGATCCAAAGTCACTAAGTAATCACAGCCACATTAAAAATGAGTCTGTATTGCTAAAGCTAAATCGGCTGACCTGAAATCTAACTGCATATATTTTTTATTTTTTATTAGTGATATATTTGTGATACTTTCTACAACTTCAGTTAACAAAAACTAAACTAACAGGAACATATTCAATAAAAGAATGGTTAGGGGAAGAAACAATAAACATGATTGTAAACAGGCAATAGAACATCAGTCATTTTATTTGCAATCTTTCAAGGCTTTTGAGAAACCGTATTATGGAGACAGAAATAGACTTTGGTCTGCAGTTAAAAAAACAAACAAACCAGTAAAAACTTGTCTTGATATGAGATAAAGAAGTAAATTATACAAATAGCAGCCCATTTCTAGACACTAAATTTATCAACGGTGGCACTGTTCTGAACAGTTCTGAATGTGCTGAACACAAAAGGTCTAATTAAACTCCTTGGAATAATTCTGAGCACTAAAATCCGGTACTAAGTATGGGTAGTGAGACTTCAGAGGCTCTATTCCATGATCAAAAATTTGTTTATATGTTTAAATAAAACATACATGTTTTATATGTTTATATAAAACATATAAGTGCTATTTACACTTGCCGTCTACTCTGACCTGCTTGAATTTTTACAATTTCAGCTTTTCTCTTGGACTGCTTATCTACCTTTTAACTTTTGGTGTATTTCATGATGATCTAGCAGGCACAATCCAACACACAGACATCTGTCTCTGAAGAATAACAATCTTCAGGTTCTTGCTGTAGTTGGCAAATGAATTGTATGTTTTGAAGGGTAGCCTTAACAGTCCGCGTAGACAGTGCAACTGAGAAAGCATTCTCCACTTCGGGGACTTTTAAGAGTGAAGATTATAAAAAGAGTGAAATGACAAAGAGCTTTAATTTTAAGCTAAAGTGCAAGTATGGAGAGACAGTCAAATGTCCTCGGGCTCCACATCCCAGTTTCAGTCCTTGTGAGGACATCTAGTAGGAAGTATATTCTTTATGATTAGAAACTTGCAGGAATGAAAAAAGAAAAGACCTGAAGCTATTAAAATTGTTTTGCAGAAGAAGAATAAAGGTATTTTGTAATTCCCTGGGCATTTAGGTGCTGGAGAACTGATAGCAACTGTGCAAGAAATTCCCAAGTAATATGCATGAGCAATGCAACAGGTTAGGCATTTGAATTAAAAGGTAGATGTTTCTATCATACTTCATCAAACTCACCCAGGAAAAAAATTGTCCTTTTTAGGCTGCCTTGGCATCTACAGTAATCTTCCTAAACAGCAAGCTAATCAAGGAATTATAATCATAAATATGCTCAGGGGCATTATCATCTTTAAATGCATTTGTAAAAGCAGACACACCCAGTCATGTTGGTGCCAAACATATGTAATACTTCACATCAGGTAAAGTCTCTTCTGGCATCAGACTGTAAAAATTTCCTCTGGAAATGCAGCATATATTACATAATCATTACCACTGACATGCACACAAGAAAAAAGCACTGGCCACCTAGCGCACGATCAAAATACGTTGGAAATGAAGTTTAGAAATAAATTTTATTCCATATATTGCCTCAACTATTCTTACTTTACATAAATCAAAACTTAATAATCAGCTTTTATTTTTTCAGTCCTCTGTCATTTCATCAACTTACTATGGTCTAAACTCAGTCATTAGGCTTCTCTCCTAAAGACACTCCTCTTTACACATTGCTCGGAGTTCAGACTTCATGTCCTAGAAGTATTTTCTGGATTCTCCTTTCTACAATATCTTCTTTTTCCTTCTTGGTACATTTTAAACCTCAGCAAACAGTAAGTATTTTGACTTAATTTATTAGGCAGGACGCAGTACATCTTCTCTCTGAACATTTTTCTATCTTACCAGATCATCACTTCTTCATACCATGAGTTTCAAGTATCACACAAAAAATAGATCTATTCCTGACTAGATATCTCAATACTAGTACAGTGTTATAATATAAAGGTTATAATATAACCTTTAATTTAGCTGTTATTTTAAAATTTTTAACTCATCTATTAGAGATGGATTTTTTTATTTTGCAGGATAAAATGTAGATATTTTCCTCTCTGAGATTTGGAAAAAAATACATGACAGACATTATAGTATTGTATTTTTAGTCAGAAGGCCTTGTTTTTTTTGAGAAAGCCTTCTGGATAATGCCTATTCGTCTGCTGCAGTTCCCAGAGCTCTTCTTGTGCCATAGGATAGTGGACTGAAGAATAAAAACAGGAGAGAAACTATTTTATGTGAGCACTTTGGCTTTGAAATACTTTCTGGAGCACAGCTTATGGCATAAGATTTATGCTGCTACCTGAAGAAAGAGATGTGGCCAGCAGGTGAAACAATCTTTGATTTTAAATGAATGTCAGAGGTTCTCACCCTCTTCTCCAGCAATCCCCAGGTTCATTAATGAACCTAAGACATGAACCCTGCAAGCACTTTCATGGATAGAGTTACAAAAAAATCTAAGGAGTGCATTACTGAAAAAGGTATCATGACAATATCACTTTTACCAATCCTCTCAGGCTTCACCTACACTGAAAACCAGAGAGTGACTGAGAATGTGATTTTCCACACCAGCAAGCTGTGAGTACAGCTCTGGGCACGCTCTTTTCACCTGTGCTTACCCAAGCTCTCCCAAGCTATGCCCTGCCACAGTTCTGCAGTCAGACCTTTGCAAGGACCAATTTGACTATGGAATATGGTGCAGCCGTCCCAGTTTTGGGGACTAAAACGCTTATTAGCTCACGTGTGTCTCACTCTGTGTCAACTGCCCAGTTTAGTATCCAGAAACTATATTTTTAATTTACTAGTGAAGATCATGGCTATGTGCTCAAAACAGGTAAGCCACATGTTGTTTTGGAGCCTGTCTTGGCAGAAGCAGCCAGGTTGTGATTTTGAGATGGCTTGTGAGAGTGTCAAAGAACCTTAGTTTCATATTTGAACAGGCTGGAAAATCAAATTGCTGTCATAAACAAGAGCAGTGCAACAAGACTCCATTCTGAACTGCTGCATCTTGAACCTCCCATAGTGTATCTACTGATGACTTTTAAGTACCAGTTTTATATGGACACCTTACACATCTGGGAGGAGCTCTACTGATGAAAGGCAAAATTTTGACAACAGTCACTGTTTTATGAAAAACCTTGATTTCTTTCATCACAGAAGCAGTGGTTAAAACCCCAAAGCATCCAAAGAATCTGATTCCAGAGCTACCATCAATCAAATCCACAAAAATAGTACAATGTAACCATTTCTGTAAATACTGATTTGGTTGATAGTATTTCTCATCCTCATGTCTACCCACTTAAGACTGAGTATTCAGAGTTACGTAATTTGACAAAGGCACTAAAAAAAGTAATTTCCAGAGCTCAGGTTTGTCACCAGCTCCAAGAGTGCCCCAGATCTCAATGCTGGGACTGAACTCCACCTGCAAAGGAGCAAGCAAGGTGACTGGGACTCTGGAACCAGATGACAGAGAGCATTGCAAAGGCTGTAGTGTATCACCAGTGGCATTTGCACAAAAACAAGTGAAAAGTGTAAAAAGGTCCAACTTCAAGCATTTAAGGGTTTTTTTAAATATTATGAATAGGTTTATTTATTTTAAGGTTACTACGAAAATGAGATTTTTCAGAAAAAAGCATACTGTGAAAATGGAAAGTGTTAGGAATGCGTTTTAAAACAACTTAATCATCAGCAGTACTTTCTTTTAGATTTTTCTGCATCTGAAATTGGAAAGAGTCTGGCTAGAGGTTTTGTGCCTTTCTGAAAAATAATTGAATTATTTCTTCATTGCCATAAAAGACATAGAGAAAAGGTGAATCACAAAAAGAATTGCACTGAAATAAAACAACAGATGTAATGTTGAAGAGAAATTAAATTTCTTCCCAACTAGAAGGTATTTAAAAAAACTCATATAGTAATCAGAGTATAAAAATCAGGCCAGCACAATATCATTGAGAATAGATATTCTAGTGACTAGATGATTATGCTACTCAAGAAAAAAAATCAATTTTGCTTAAATTGACATCCTTAATTTTCAAGGCAAGTGTTTCTCTGACTAGTCTGACACAGTTTAAGTAGTATAGATAGTCTCTCTTTTATAACAAACATTGGAAGACTCCAAACTGACCTAACAGGCACCATCCTTTGAAATTTGAACACATGGAATTCACTCAAGCTTTTACATCATCTTGCAAGACAAGATATATCATGAACCCCACTTAACATTATTTACATGTCAATTAATAGCATTCCAAAGTAGACATTTTGCAACAAAGTTAAAGTTAAAAAAAAAAACCTAAGAGCAATGCCTGCAGGAATTTTCACCTTTACCAATCACTAAATTTGTTGGAAGAAGCGATTCCTGAAATTTTGCCAAATGTAAGTGGCAAGCAACCTGAGCATTTGTTTTCCAGGTTGCAAGGTTTTTTTAAGTTTTCTTAACATTTTTGCATTTTTGAGGAACGCAAGGTTTATTGCTACTTCTTATTTAATCTCTGTTCTAGAACATATTTTTAAAATTTTGCAAACATATTATTTATGGGGTAAGCAAAACTCTGATTTTGGTTCAGTTTGGTTTTTTTCCTATGTGTCAAAAGAAGACAAAACAATGACACCAAAAGATTCAATAACAGATTAAGTTGTTTTAAAACGCATTCCTAAACACTTTCCATTTTCACAGTATGCTTTTTTCTGAAAAATCTCATTTTCATAGTAACCTTAAAATAAATAAACCTATTCATAATATTAAAGTAGTTTTATAAAAATGGGAAACGAAAGATGTGGAGGAGAAAGTTTCTACTTGAGAGAAAAGAAGGGGATTTAGCCTGTACATTCACACAGTCATAAATTATTGTGTTGTTTCTAACCTGTCACAAACCATATGTATTCAGCCACACTGTAATACAGCTTCAGCAAGTTTCCTGAATTTCTCAAGTAAAGTTTTTGGAAACAGAAATAATTCAACACTTCACATGACAGCCTTTAATGCATCCTCAAATTTCAATAACTAGTAGGACCAAACATAGGAGCATATTTGGTCCTGTATCCAGAGTTGCATTTCTGAAACTGTTTTCTATACAGAAAGGAATAAAAACTTTTGACAAGCAAAGGAAGAAGGGACAGGTCAAATCTGTGTTAGATTAAATGCTTATATTTTAAGTTTTACCATATGTTGATTGTCCAGAATATAATAAATATAATTGAATATAAAATATCTTTATATGGAGGGGTGTTCAACCAGTACAAATTAGCTGCAATTAAATCCTGCCCTTGCTGATTACTGTATGTGTTCAACTGTCAGTCTCTGATGTCTACTCACACTGTAGCTAATTTCAAGCAATATCCAAAGGTATACAGATTTCAAACAGATTTAAAACCCTTCAGTCTTGTAAAGAAGAAACGCAAGGTGACAGTGAAATTCAAGACACAAGACTGGAGCGTGGAGAGATGTTAATTTGACTGGGACACCTTCCACCAATGGCTAACGTTTCTGTAGAATCCTCGTCACACATAAATGTTTCTGAACAACAACACTCCCCTTCTCTGTTGTTTTTTTTTCTTTCTTTCTGTTTAACATTAATGGAAGATGCAAGATGGATAGTATGTTCAGGGGAAGTTCAGCAAAGTCAGCTGAGGGAGCTACTAAGTGCAGCCTCTGTTACTGCCTCCTTTTAAGGGGTACAAATTTTTATTTTTATGCTCTTTTACTCTTCATTTCTTGTACTGATTATGCCAATTAGAGCAATCCTCTTTGTGATGTAGTCATCTGATTTCTAGAAACCTTACCTGTCTGTTTATGTGCTTGCAGGTACTGACAGCTGCAGAATGAATCTGATACAGAAAATTTAACTATCCCAAACAAGGAGATAAGCAACAGACGGAGTGGTAAACACCATTGAGTCATTTATACTATTTCTGCCTTAGTGTGTTCTTTTTCTATGGAATACAGACTACATAAACATATATATAACTTTTATACATATATATATATATATATATATGTACACTATCTTTAAGATCAAAGAAATTTTGAACTGTCTTTACTACAGATATGTGGAACTGTTTTAAATGTGGGGACCAAAGAGAGAACAGTATCTAAGCAATATGCATGAGTGTACATCTGCTAATACAAAATCTAAGTTCTTTGCCTCTAAACCTCATTCGCTTACAAGTACTTTTTTTTCCACTGTAAAGAATATCTAATTCATACATTCTGCCTCATTCCCTGGTGAACACACCATTTGCTTTCAAACCAAAATTAAATCCTTTATTCTCAAAGTCCTAGACAATGTGACCCCCTAAAGAACCTCATCTACTTTTTTTTCTTCTGATCTGTCGGCCTTCCTTTTCTTATGATGGTTATCTTCTTCCCTGGGTGACTCCAAAGGCTTCCTTACATTGACCAACATGGTAGACTCATCTTCACTCATGTTTCTGTTTCACTCAAGAACTTAAAAATCTTCTCTCAAAACTTTTTTCAGCTAATTTTTAATAGTGACCTTAATCTTTCTAAATGTTGTCTTTACATTTTAAGATTGTTGCTTGTGTTTAAATAAGCAAAAATTAATAGACAACAAAGTAAAAAAAAAGTTATTAACATGATAATATAACATATAACATATATATGTAAAATAGATGGATTTAATGACACTTCATTTCTTCTTACGCCTGTTCTTAAATGCCCTTTTCTCCTGTATTTTAATCCCTGCTGAATCAAATTTATATGCTGTGATTAGTATGTTTAGATCAGTCTTACTTTCTGTCTAAAGGGGTTCTAAGATGTTACTGCTTTGCAGTGCAACAGTATTATTTTGCTTACAGTAGTAAGTGTTCAGAATATCTATGAAGTTCCAAATGCAGTAAGAAAAGTTCCAAATGCAGTAAGAACAGAAGCAACAACAATCAACTGATTTTAAAATATACTGTTATTAATAATACTATACTATTTTATAATAGTATAGTGTAATAGTGGTTGCAGTTAAAGCCACTCTTTTCTGTGAATATAATACACATGAATAACAGAGGGTTTCACCGTGCCACGTAACAGGCAGATCTGCATACAAAAAGATTTAACATATAACGATAATGAGGTTATTGGAAGAGAGATTTGCCAGGAAAGAAGAGACAAGGATTGTATATTAACACTTGGGCAAAGTCCATGAAGCCAAATATGCTTTTGCCTTCGGATATGGGCATTGTGTTACAGGCAGAAGGGAAGCTGAAAGTGCCATGTTCACAGCCCTCGACACAGTGGTGACCACATTCGGACATAACCGACTTCATCAATCAGCAACACGCCACATGCAATGTAATGGAGAAATAATGAATAGAGAGAATAAAGACTAAAGAATGCTCTGCTCTGAACAACAGCACAGAATGCAGAAAAAGAAATAAGATTAAACAATACTCCTCATTAGTCTTTCATTTCCTGGAATACTGAGTATTGTAAAAAGCAAGTTAACTACACACAGTGTAGCGCTGACTCACAGGCTTCTACCAGGACACCTCAAAAGATCCTGGTACTGAGAAGAGAGGTAATTTTTATTTTTGTGGGCTTTTGCTTGTGTTTTTACTGGTAGCAAATTCTGTACTTTTTAAAATTTGCTTGAAAATTCTTTAAGAGAATCCCAAACAGAGCAACAGAAAAACCTGTTCATTCTGAAAAATGGTCATCATCTTCAAGAATGACTGCAGTTTGCCCTTTGTGCTTTGAGACTGAGAATTCAAAAATGCAGACCTACAACAGCCAAGCTGCCCCTTTTTATCTGGAGACTTTGGGTATCCCCCAAGATTTTTATATAAATGTAGTGCACTCTGGTTTACATTAGAAAAGGAAACATTTATCTTATCACATTGATATCGGCTCAGTACAATATTACATTCTGGAATAAGAAAATATTGCAACTTTTCTCGAAAAGGTCAAGAGGTACTGTTTATCTTCAGGGCATAATGAATTACATTGTATTTCCTCCCCAAGAACTCTGAAAGAATGGAATATATTTTGACGCACAATGCACAACTCAGGGCTCTGTAATAGTAGGTGGAATAACAAACAAAGCTGTCATGGAGTACTCAAGCTTCAAAATTTGGTATAAATACAAATCTGTGTGAGAAACCTGGCTAAAAAGTAGTGCAATTGCTACTAAAAAAAATGTGTGACAATTTTAATAAGGCATGACCTTCAAATCTCTTTAACCTCTTAACTGCATCCTAAATTCAAGTTTACTTACTTATATTATTACATGTTAAGCTTTATAGCTGTTCAGCCAGGTAATGTAACAGCAACAAGTTTCTGGTTTCCAATTTTAAAGTCAGAACACATCTTTTTATTTATGAAAATCACATTCCCTCTTATGTCTGACTGCTTGGTTGATGTGTCGGGAAAGCTGACCTGAAACAGAGACTGGACAGAGCTAGAGAATAAAGCATGTATTTACTGAAAGGCCTCCAGGATCTACCTGGCAGGACAGGAGCATGACCAGAGTTACACACAAGATAGACTAAGAATGGTCACAAAATGGCTGACTGGCATGAGATCTTACATTTTTATAAGTTTTGGTCCATTTACATATTGGATTTAGCTGTCCAATTACAGCCTCAAGTTGTGAGGTCTCATCCTTCTTGTTTCCTCTCTTTAGTCCACCATTGTTTGTGCTGTTGGGCTGAAAGTTGTTCTTGGTCCTCAGAGGAAAAGGATTTGTTTTGTCTGCCTACTCTGTGAGGAGAGCTTACTGGCACTTAATGTCAGGCTCAGGACTACACCCCTAGGCAGCACAGAATCTGAAAAATATGAAAGCTAAAACTTAAGGCTTTAGGATCAGACTCTCAATTCATTGTTGTTGATTGTTAAATGCTGCCCACCTTTCGGAAGAAATGTTTCCAGTTAGGTTTCATAATGTAAAAAAAAAAAATTATGATAGATGAATCTGAAATCTCAATAATAGAGACTTGTGTCTTCTCATATTTCCTGTATCAGGAATAGCGACTAGTAAGTGGAAATTTTAGTGAAAAATCTATGATGATACTTACAAGCAAAAAACATTTTTTCCACAGAAAAAAACAAAAACACAATCAATGTTTTATATAACCTCATCTTTCAACAGCTCATCTATTGTATTAATAGGAAGTAATATGTGAATTAGTCCTGAATATTAATTTTTTAAAAGAAGTGAGAAATTGAATGAACAAATGAATGAGGGTCTATGGAAAAAAAATGAGAGTTAAACTAGGGAGTAATGGCAACACAATACATTTGAAAAATCTCTACTGCTCTGCAAATTTCCTTTTGCAAAATAGTATTTTGCCTATTGTATTAAGAAATTAGCAGAATGCAGATGGAGATCGGAGCAGTAATCTGGAAGGGAGACGTGTCAGCATGCTCCTTTTTCTCTGTCACAGCAGGGCTGGTTGGCTACTACCTATTAGCCAAGATTGCTGCAAGGAGCTTTTCCTTTTTCCAGTTGAAATTCAAAACAGTGATCACAGTGGCCAGCTTTTACTTTACTGCTTAATACAGGAAAGAAGTACTCACCGAGGTGAAATTCGTCTCAGATGGCAAGTGAGAGCTAACAGCACCAGCTCTTGTAATCTGTTCATTCAACACAAGAACTCACATTTCAATTTATTCTGCCATGAGATATTGAAACACACAGTGGTCAAAGAAGAATCAGTAGGCAGGGGGTGCTCTAACACATGCTATAGATCTCTGGCAATGTGGAAAAAAAATTAAAGAGACAAACATGGAAACGTGTGGAGACACACCTAGACTATTCAGGACAGTCAGGAGACCTTTATCTTCAATTCAGAAAAGAGGTGAGATATAGAGAAGAAGTGAATACAGAAATCTTTCTATTTGTGGGTACTGGGTCAGTAAGAAAACAATGAAGATCAATACGAACTGCATCACTTGAGGGCACTAAGCCTCCATCAGACCTAAAAACAGAAATGCCACATCAGTGGCAACAGCTGAACACCTTCAGTGGCAAGATCAGGCAAGATCTCAATATCAAAGTAGTTATTTGAAATAAAGTAGCTTCACAGAGTGAGTTTGAAGATACATCGTGTGGGAGAAAAATCACAGCAAGATCAATTTTCCAAAGAATATGCCAAACATAGATGTTTATGGAGTAAACCAAGGTTTCATTTTTAGATAAGAACTCTTACCCCATGATACAGAAAAAGGGAGGAAAAACAAGAAGAAAAGGAAATATATTACCATAAGTAATAAAGAAATATTAACTGTGTATCATCATGTGCAGTATCATGGATCTCATTGTTATGGGAGATAGAGACAAGATCAAACTGAATAAATAGACAGAGTTGGGATCGTAGAGTTGTTCAGCAAATAGTCTGTTTGGAAAATTATTTGAGTCTGCCCTGTCATATACAGAAATTAAGTAATTGTTAGAAGAAAGTAGGGTGAAATGAAAAGAGTATTTATATTCAAAAACTTCTGAATGAATTCTTCATGAATTATTTTGTTTTCTGGTAGAAGTTTTCTATTCCTCTGTTTTCCTAATAGAAAAAAAGTTGAAGCATATCAGATAATTTAAACTAACATCAAATAGATCAAGAGATTCTTTGCAGAAAAATGAAACAATACCTATTTTCAACAGATTTCAAGATAGTAACCATGGCTGCCTCTTTCCAAAACTGCAATGAACAAAATACATGGAATACTCTCTCTGGTTTTGTTTCCAAAGTATTCCTACATTCTTAAAATATGTCACAACTGAAGCAAAATACAAGAAAAAAAAATTACAGACTTACAGGATGGTTAGATTTTAACAGGATACTTAGGTTTTAATAACTTACTATGAGATTAATGATAAATATTAATAGCCCTGAATATGGCTATGCCCAGTTCTGCCAGTTGGCTCCTAAGTGTATCATCAGTCTTGAAGCAGAGTTGCAGAGTTTTTGATCAAAGTAATACCCCCAAATTTAAGAAGAGTGTTTAGCATGCATAAAATACTTAAAATGCCTAAGAAATTACCTTTCAAGTCCAAACTGCTAAAACAGTAAGCTAAATGCCTAGATATAAAGTAGCAAAAATGAAATAATATAACCCCTAATTCCCACACGTTTAGCCAAGTTCTATCATCTGTCTCTTACTATTTAGGGAAAAAAATGTATATAAGAGGATAGCTCTGCTTTCCACACCTTTTAAGAAAAGCATCCTTGACTCTAAAACTAAATTAAGTTTTCTACTTTGATTTTTTATATTTTATCTGACTTTTCTGCATCTTACTTATCAGGTTCTACCAATGGTTTTCTGTTGGAGATTTTTGAGTCACTCGGCCACAGATTTCTCACTGGATTTTAGCAATCAAAAAGCATAAATGAATTTTAAATACAGAGTTAGAAGTTATTTCTTCATACTATTATTGCATGTACCAATACTGGATCACAGTATTGGTAAATTACAATAATCCAGACCAACTGAAAGGGATGTCTGTATCTAAATAAGTCAGGTTACCATTCTCAGGTTCCTCTGAGAAGGAACTGAGGATATCCCTGGACTTGCTGGGTATTTTAGATTTAACACTTGGCCTCTCAGAGCAGTTTTCATCTTTTAAAACTCTTTTTTGGCTTTAAGGAACATTTCTGAAGACCTTGGCTAGCTCCAGGCACTTAACCCTGGTTTGCACTTGCAGTGCACCAAAGGCTGTGGCTTCCAGCTAGGCAGTCACTGACGGACTGACAAAGAGACACAATATCCTGGCACAGTACAGGGAGTACAGACTGGAATCGTATCCTTGAAGCACTCTGCACATTTTGAAAAAAGAAAAAAAAGGAGAAAGAAGGTAGTGTCTGAGGTTCTGAGAAAATTTTGGAGCCCAGCTTAAGAAGCAGGAGAGGCATTGATTAAGAAGAACAACAAAGATATGGACCAAAATGGATTTTGTGGTCATTATGCAATTATTTCCAACCTGTACGACAGGGAGATGAAGCAATTAGTGGCCATCCTTGGGAAAGAAATAAAAAAAAAGCCCTTTCTGCCTAGAGGTATTTTTCACATCTCGGTCACATCACAGGGACTGTTGGAAGTTACAGTTAGCCCTTACAGCACTTTTCTGATCATTGGTCTATGTGTAAAAATATTTGATATTTTGGGCCATTCTTCTCTTATATTGCAAAAAAACTCTCTTTTCTCCTTCAAACTGAAGTTTGTCTATTAAGCCTCAGGTAGCAGGGCCCTTAAGATCAGGAAGGATAAGAGCCCTTAGGACACTTAGCACAGCTAATCATAGAAAGCAAGAAACAGGGTAAAATATTTGCTCACTGCATTATACAGAAACAATTAGGGAGTACAGGCCTTGCTAACAGATTTTTTTGTTATTTTGTTATTTTATTAAGGAAACCATTAAAGAGGAGGAAAAACTCCCATCAGAAATGACAGCACCTTATGCTAGATGTTCAACAAATAAGAGTGCACAAACAAACCTTGCAATAGTTTGGCAACTATGTTCTGAAGGGTAAGGGCCGCTGAATGAAAGTATAATTAAGTTTTGCAATGAAAAGTTTCTCATGTATCCACTGTGATGCCATGATGTAAAAACAATAGGTTAAACAATATTTTGCTTTATCTATTTACATAAAAGGCATGAAGACAGATTTTTGGCCTCTCTTTAAAACCTATGAAAAGCATCTCAAAAATAACATGATAAGGTATTGAAGAGAAGTTTTAGCAGCACAAATCCACAGAGTAGCAAAACTGAAGTGTGCCTGCCATTTTGTTGTATGTAGATAGGTGCTAATTTACATTCTGGGATACTTCAGCACCTGACACAATAATATCAGGGCAGGTACATGAGTCTGTGCATCACAAACACCACCAGAACGGGGTTAGTGTAGCCTGATACGCAATACTCATGCTTCAAAAATGCTCACAAGTTCTGGAATGGATTTTAAGTATCTTTCCCTCAGATTCGCACTTCTGAACATTACTATCAATATAGGTAACATGACAGTTTTACTCATTCTGTTTTCTTCCCAAACACCACATGGGACTGACTTTTGACCCATTTGTTTATAAAGTGTTCCATGTGCCTACACAAGTAAAAAATACATTAAGAATGCAACACAGGTAACATAGTAGTAACACAGGTTTATACGAATTGCAGTATTTTTTTCAAATTATCTTTAAGTAAGAGTTCAATAGAAAAAGAAGAAAGTTATGGTTTTGCTTAAGCAGTATTATAAGTATGGTAACAAATGGAATGAAAGAGGATAGCCAAACATCTTTCATTATCTGCAGTAAAGTTATACAGCGGTCACGGTATCAAACTGCAGGCATGTAATTAGGATTGCTCTGAAGCAGCAAAAAAAGCATTATTGATCACTCAGATATTTTTGCAACACAAGATGAGTTTTTACTGATTTTTTTTCTTTGACTGTAAAGCTCTTTTTGCTTTCAAGTGTACATCCTTGAAACAACACGGCTTTTTCCTGAACCCTCCCATCACAGTTCCTCCTCTGTCCTTTAACTCTGTATTTGCTCATGCCCAAACCAGGGAAAGGTGCTCTGAAAATGGCCCTTACATTATGCTTGGGGAGCCAGTTGATGAGAGCAGTCTGTGATCTGAGCTCTAACAGGAGAGTCCCTGTCTCCCAACATGGTTTCCATACAAGGAGCAAAGTATTACCTAAATTATGACTTCCACTGAGAATAATGAAACGTCATCCATTTTGCAAGATGGCCTTTAGATGTGGAAATTTCTTTGAGAGTGTATGTTGAGTCAGCCATGGCTAGGAAAACAAAACCTCATGGCTCGTGAGGAAAAGCGAATCACAGCCAGAATACACATGGTTTTTGAATGCCTCCAGCTGTAGTACAGACACTATGCTTCAGAAAGTTTCAAAAATAAAAAAACTGGCAGAAAATGGGCT
>VXBR01004747.1:455907-485907 GCA_013400215.1 Cisticola juncidis | reverse complement strand
GTTAACACAAACATGCATTTGAAGGTTACTGGTACTTTTTGTCATAATAAAAGTACTATTTTTGTTGTCCCTAAAATAGAGGTTACATCTGTTAGGGAAAAATGAATGTCTGAATACTGCAGACCAGGTCACTATGTGCTAATGCATCAGCTGCAGAACTTGCCTTCCATGGACAATCTTCAGTCTTGCACTTTTGCATTTGTACAGATGGTTAGCAGTACAATTGCCCTTCAGCCTCTTAGCAGTTGTCAAAATTAACAAAGGATGGAGTTATTAATTAATTACAGTAACATGTAGATGCCTAAATTAAGGCCCCATTAGATTTGACACCGTGCATGTGTGGCATAAAGAGATCAGGCAAACACACAGCAGGAAGGAGCAGAAGGCAAGGAAAAACAAAGCAGTCTCAGTTACTGTAAATGCAAGTTTCAATCCATGCACGAATTAGCCAGTGCTGAACTTCAGCAACAGCCATAGTGGATTTGCAGATTTTTATGGGGCAGCATGGGACAGAGCATGAAGGNAAAAAAAAAAAAAGGACTAATCAGCAATTAAAGCTGGCTTTAAAGACAGAGGGGAAATGAAAAGCTGTGGGTTTGATAAAACCATCCATGAAATGAGATTGTAGGAGAATGGGAGAAGGGATAATGTGGAAGTACTGAGAACCCATAAGAACTCCAAAATTATGCTGGATTACAGACAAGAAGTAAGCGCACAAGAATGAAAAGACTCAAGTTAAATAGGAAAGGATGGAATCACAAAAGAAACAGAAGCAGAGGTGAGAGATGAAGGGTGCTTGGAGTTATTGGGGTCTTTTGGAAGCCAGGAACACAGTAGATAACAGGAACAAGAAGGGATGACTATTTACTGAATAGCTGTGCAGTTTGAGACTCTTGATTAGAAGGACATAGAAGGAATATTGAAGGGATGAGGGAAAAGCGGAGTAATGCTGATTTGCAGAGATCTTCACCAGTTTTAACAAGGTTCCAGTTTTCCTACCAGATCTTTCCGTGCAATACTCACCAAGAAAAGAGAATTTACTTTACAGACCGGGGGAAAAAACTGAAACACTGAGATAGTTGAGTTCAAAGAGATTTAATTCCTTAGTTATTCTTGCACAGATCTGAAATAAACTGTTTACTTTTGAGAATTAGTAACAATTCCCAATATAGTAGAAACTTTAAGGGTTTACCACTCTACCACTATTTTTACCATATGAATGTTTGAAATCACACTGATGCTTTCCTCAATAGTGAAGACTTGAAAAGCTGATTTTCTCATTCAGAATCCAAAAATGACAGCATCCCATGAACTTTGCTTGAAACATTTACTTTTTTTGCTATTTAGGATCATTGCAGTTGGTTTTCACTACTTCCTCAATGCAACAGGTACTTCCCAACACCAGTCAAAAGGAGATACAGTGGATGTGCCACAGCAGAAGACTACGAAATATTTAATAATGAAAAACCCACAGCCTTTATCAGACCTTCTACGCCACAGTTCACTTTTCACTTAACAAATACAAAAGATGACCTAGAGGTGACCTAATTACTGGGTGGCATGGATCTTGGGGAGACCAGCACTCAAGTCCCTCTCACTGTTCATGTTCAGATGGAAACCGAGTGATTATTATTTGCATAAAGCATGGACTACAGCCTAAAAGTATGAAGTTGTATAGACACAGGCAGGAAACAGAACTTCTTTGAGAGCAGTTTTGTTTATGTTAACGCTTCTCAGTTTGCATTTCATAGAACGACCTTTCATCCTCTCCCCCTGTGCTAGGTGAGCTCTCCTGGCAGCCTCGGCAGCTTATCGCGGCTGTCAGGAAAGGTGTTAGCAAACAGTGTGCATACCCTGCATACAGGCCGGTACAAACAAACCAGAAAATCTCGCACTGTTCATCGCCAAGTGGGAACCATATCTACAACTGCAGTCTAAATATAATCACGCTAGGATTCACATTAAAAAAAAAAACAGACCTCTTCTTTCCAAAGCAGAGCATACCTTCTGTGATGATTTTAAATGTGTATGAAACTGTACAAACAGCAAGCATATTTTTCCATAATTTTAAACTAACTTTTTGATAACAAAAATAGTTTAAAGAAAAGGTGAAACAGTCACACCCAACAGACACTTCTAAAGCACTCATTTCAGTCTCAAGTCTATCAGTGGTTAGGATGATTTATTACTATTGAATTACATTTGATTTTAGGCCTGTAATATTGTAAGTGGAGCCTCAAAAATACTAACAAATGGTACCAAAAGCTTCCATTAAACTGTCATGATAAAAAGCACTAACAATTTCAGCCTGTAGGGCAAAACCTTCACAAAGAAGGAAGAGTAGTATGGATCTGCTGTAAGTTTTGAACATAAGTTTGGGAATATGAGGATGACTCCTCTAAATAATGTCCAGTAGGAAGAATACAAAATCCTCCTTGGAAGTCTGAGTAGCTAGAAACAAGAGACCAAGGTCAAAGCTATGGAAGGAGTATGTCTTAAGGAAGGCTGACAAGTATAAGGTTAATTGTGTAAATTCAACGTTTCACAAGGTATAGTGGCCAAAGGGCAGCTAGATCATAAATAATACACCACTAGATCATAAACTGCCCTCCAAAGGCAGAAAGATTAGGATGTGAGGGTTTGGCTAATGCAAAGAATGTGCAATTCTGAATAATAGTTAAAGAAATACAGAATAATCTGAGAAACTTCAGCTTTGGAAAGATGCTAAAAACCATATACAAAGACCTGCAAATGAACAGGACAGCACTAACACTGGACAGAGCAGAACTCCTGAATTAACTGTGAAAACTGTCTATGATCTTTATTGGAAAAGATGAGAGTCACTGATGCTACAAACACGGAAAAAAATTGAACAAAGATCTAAGAGCATGCATGGGAGAAGGTGAAGATAAATGGTTATAAAACAAATTAAGAGATGGTTATGACCAAAAAGACTGAGGAGAGAAGAGATGTTGTTAGTAAGATTGAAAATGCATGGTCAGAATGGCAGTTTAATTGCATACGTTGTTTATCAGCAACAGCCCATCTCAACTCTTGAAATCCTCAGCAAAAGACAGAGTATATAACCACATGTTCAATGGCTGCATTCAGTTTTAACAGCAGGTGGAATCTGAGGCATAGCTTCCACAATGTTCATTTTACATGTATAAACAACTTTTCTGATAACCTGTATCCTGCTAAAAGCACCAGCACCAAAATATTGTGATAACCATCACAAGCAGGGGGAACCACATCTACGGCTAGTGGATAGTGAAGGGCTAGTGAAGAAAGCAGGCCCTATGGAAATGTCACCCAGACAGCTACTGGGCTAGAAGTGCTTTTGCTTTTCTGTTTCATGAATAAAACAAAGGTTATCTGAGTGAATATACATTACTGCTTCACACACTGACTTAAAATAGAGGTCTTGTTTCCAGAAAACATAGTTAAGAAGTGGTAGGTACGGTGGCAATGCATATGTATTACAGTTATACTTGTATTTTCTATTAAATATAACAATCAGAGGTAAATGAATTATAACATTCACTAACAATTTCTTGTTGTTTAATGAATTAATGTTCATTCAGTTATTTATGTTATAATGCTACCTGATGACCAAAACCTGCTTTTTTGGTCCACTAATACACAAGCCATTAGCAAAGATTTCCCAATAGTTTAAGAAAACAAATTCTGACCTATGAGACTGTTTACTGAATTGGTTTCACAGGTAATTTATGAGACACTTGTGTTTTGTGACTGGTTATTTAAATCATATAATATTGCCTTCACTCCCTGGCTGAAAGACTGAGGGATTAGAACTTCTTAACTTAAATATGAAGCAACAAAGGAGAAACAACAAGTGCTGCTGTGAGAGCATAAGTAATTCAGTTGAACTAGAAACATTTATCTACTATGAAATAAAACACAGCATCATGACAATAATTTATTCTATTAATTAGAAATGGAAAAAGAATTAAATAATGTTCAGGATTCAAACAAACATTTTTGTTGTGAACTTCAGCAAGAAGGCTTTCAGCTACAAAAAACAGCTTTAATGAATATACAATATTATTTATATTATTCTGTATACTTTTTGCTATTGATTTTAAAAAGAATACCTACCTCACAATTTACAGCCTGAATGCCCAGTGAGCAAGGTATGCAATTTGTTTCCGTGATTCTCTGAACCCGGGTTCTAAAACCTGCCAGTCATCATTTAAACAAGTAAAACGAGCAGCTGCATTACAGAAGTGATTTTTCACACAGAACCTAATGGCATCTGAACAAATATGAATAATATCTGAAATACCATTTTAGCAGTTAGTAGGGCTTGAAAATATGTCTGAAATGTATTTGCTCCTAGCTGGTTTGTGATGTTTTATCCTGCAGACCCTGAGCAGAAGCAGTATGCTGGTGTCTTGCCTAGAAGCGGCTTGTGAGGATGAGGGTAACCCTTTCTTTGGTGGCTGGCAAAGGGCTACTTCTTAAAAAGAGGACTTTTCAGGTAAACTTGCAAAAACTGGGCTTGTCAATGCATGGTTGAGATAGTGCTCAGTATGTTGCATTCTCTTTTAGTACATGCAAGAAGTTCTGGTGCTCTAATGAAGTGATTTCTTCTCTTGAGCTGCAAGCCATGAGCTTTGCTACCTTGACTAGCCTTATGCAGTGCTATTTAAAAAAATCACCTGAAATTCCTGTATCTCCAGTAATAAGAAAACCTTTAAAAAGATATAGAAGAGACCAAAATTCTCCTTGAAGAACAAGAAGAGATAAGAAATAGTTTGAATTCTTCAAACTTAGGAGGAAAAAAATCTAGGACATGGGTGAAGGTTAACACTATGCATGTGTTGAAGCATTAACTATAATTAGGTAGTTTGGGTTTTTGGAAGGTGTACAACCTTTTACATATTAATGGGTATCTTCTACTAGCAAACAACTATCCTGGTTTCATGCATATCAACTGAAGTACATCTTAACATGGTATGTCTATTTCAAATGATGGCATGCCAAACTCAACACAGAGATAGTAAAAAGAAATAGGTATTTTAATATGAAAACCAAAACCCACTCTCTTTTCTCAGCCTTAGACAGAAATTATTGAATTCATCAGGGTGCTGGAGCACCCAGAAAATCCAAGCGCAACATTAAGGATTGCTTATACTGCGAACTTGAAAAGGAAAGAGCTGGAAATAGGATCCAATCACTGGCTAACCTGGACCATAGGTGAGATTTAGAAACATTGTTTATAGGCAACTGTTGGAGAACTAGGAATTCTTTAAATTGTTTCCATTTCCAAGAAAGAAAAGAAAAGTCTCCAAACTTCAATGCTACGGAGTTCTGCAATAAAGCATACATAACCCATGAGTGACTACAGGTGTTTTGTTAGTTGGGAAGAAGGCATAGAGTTTATGATGCATAGTGTGTTTCCTTAAATTTGCAAAGACGACAGTAATTCTTTTGGAATAATAAAAAAAAATGTATTACCACTTGTGCCATGAAGTTGGCATGTTGTATCAGTTCAAAAAAGCATACACCAGCAGTTTTGAAGACAAGGATTTTTCTTTAGGAGCCTAATATGGAGGAAGGAATACTTCCCTCTTAATAAGTTATTTTTTTTTCATTTACACAGCCCCTTTTATGCTGTTTGAAAGTTGGAAGAGAGCATAACCAGGATAAGGGCATAAATCACATCTCCCATGCTACAGAGAAAAAGATACATCTTTTTTTCTGTACAGTTTGGAAAATACTATATTTTCTAATAGTAGATTGTACTTTTGGAGAAAAAGAAAAACTGCTTTTCCAGTTTTCAATGACAGGTTCAACAAGGGGAGCTATGTTTTTATTGTCATCTCCATCACAGAAGAGTCTCTCTTAAGCAGGAAAACAGACTGAGCCATCAGAACTTGGCCAATGTTTCAGGAAGAAGGATGAATAGGATTCCTTACAACAGAAGGATTAAAAAAAACAAGTCAAAACGTAAATACGCAAGCAAATTTGCAAGGTGAGGCACAGAGACAGGGCTCCCACCACCTCTGACGGCACAGCAACCAGAGCCTTTTCTGTAGTCCCTCAACCACGATGTGAAAACAGGGCAAGGAGTTGACAGCAAGGAAACACAATCTGCATCATCCTATTATTGCCAGAAAGTTGTCCTCTAATCAAACTAGTAAGTGTATTTATGCAATTTTCTCCCTCATGGTCGTACCAAGATAATGGTAAAGTGATGAACCTTTCTAAGGAGAACAAGCTGAAAGCATCATAAAAAGTCAAAATAACAAAATGCTTTTTAGCACAGCAGTTGTGATAAAAACATACCAAGATAGAGATAGTACTGTAAGGTTATCTTGACTAATAACAGATATGATTTTACTGATTTACACCATTGTTTTGACTTACCCCAGAAAAATCACCTGTGGTATAAAGAACACTAATGTAGATGCCACTACAGTCACTGAATAGTATTCAGTTATACTGAAGGGTATTCTATATTGTTTTTTTCTCTTATTACTAAAACCTCTTCAAAGACACAACATTCTTGGCTCTTTAAGAAACAAACTCACAAACTTTCATTGTACTCCTACAATACCTTGCTCAGTAGGGATCAAGAACCTGAATACGTTTTTAAGGCCCAATAATACAAATAGTTACAACAGCACACTACATCCAAGAAGTATTTTTAAAAGTACTGCTTGTATCTATAGCTAAGAAGGATTGCAACATTCTATGCAGGTGCACAGGGATCTTCAAAGTCCTTGTATAAGAGAAAAATCTCTTCTTGCTTTTATTTCATTTTTTTTTCACATGGTCTTAAACAGGTAAATCTGTCCATATATCTTTAAAAAAGATAATGATCTCTTGGAACTCTTCCCTGGAAAGAGTTAGAATACAGTAGCATGCATCCTACTACATACAAAACTGGATGCATGTGCATGTCAATTTTCAGAAGCTAATATAAAGAAAAAAAAATGTCTGTAGTTCTTTAAACATTTTTTTTCTATGGCNAATTTTTTTTTTTTTGGTTTTTTTTTTTTTTTTTTTTTTTTTTTTTTTGAGATGACAGGTATTCTAAATGGCATGACAAAGTGCAGGATTATCAATCTTTTCATCAATGACTACAAAAATATATTTTAACTCTTGTACTAACAATCCCGCAACCAATCTTGTACTATCCTTCCTGGTTAGAAGCATAGCAGGGCCATATATCAAGAAATGGACAAAGTTTAATCCAGAGTAAGCAAAGCAAAGCAAAGTCTTCTGTCCCAAGCAGAATCAGGTACCACAGAAACTAGTTTCCATATTTTGTTATTTTGTTTCTGTTTTTCCATTTTCCAGTTTGCAGGTCTTTGGTGGTGACTTGGGCTTTTTGTTTGTTTGTTTGATTGATTGATTATTCCTTTTATTTCCCTACCTTCATAAGATTTAAACCAGATAGTTAGTTTTTCACGTATCAACTGCATGACAATTCTGAGAAAAATAGAAAATGGAATGGGAAAGAAGGAGAAATATAAGAAAGGAACAGGAAAAAAATAAATTGAATGAAATGGAAGGGAATGGAAATACTGAGGTAGATCTCAGGATGTCTGTAAGAAGATATTTTCTGTCCAAAAAGCAGCAAACATAACCCATTCATGCTAGGATGGTGACCACAATACTTGCTGTATTTTAGTTCAGTATTCACTCATAACCTGTGCTTACTGATCTTTATTTATGTTTAAATCCCCAATATCAGCAGATGACTACTATAAAGCACATTTCAAAGTCAAAGTGCCTCTCTGAAAAACCTGTAAATAGAAAGATTGAAAGCTTGTTTAATAAAATTCTTTAGTTATTAAGGGAAATCATGTTATACTATGCCGTTCTTAACAGGATCTCATACTAATATTTCTATCATTTATATTTTCTAAAAAGGGCATTTGGTAAAACTAGGCTAGAATACTTGCTTTCACATGCATTCTTATTCTTGCAATGGACTAAATTGATTTTAAAAATGTTAAAAATCCATCAACCATTTTTCATAAAATATAAGGTATCTAATTAAAACCAGTACTTTATAACCTAACTTTTCTAATGCTTCTAGTTACACCTGTTACAATGTTACTGAGAACTTGTGTATATTCTTCACAATTATCGATATTTTTCATTTCAACATAGAATATTTTCAGTAATTTTTGTATATCAATGCAACTTTCTATTATACAATATAAATTCTAGTAGGCACAAAATACTATTTTCTGTGATGGTTTAATGATGAAAGCATTAATACTTTGCCAAGTGTAGTAAGTGACTTGATATCTTAAGCAAAAATAATACCCAAGATGAAGCCACTCTGAGTTGTTCTTAGAATAAACCAGTTTTATTTCCAAAAAGTACAAGTCAAACTTTGTTTTATTGTTATGACTCTGAGAGAAATATAGTTTTAGGTCCATTTATCCTTGCAATGATTGCTACCCCATCATACAGCAATTGTTTTAAAGATATATCAAGGAAAGTATGGGCCAATTTCTGGCTAGCTATTCAAACTGCAGGCTTTACATCCAAGACATTACTGCTGATCGATTTACCTTTTGATTAGAATTCCAAAAACGTGTGGGAACAATATTTTAAAAAACTGCACTTTTGAAATACCATTGAACTAATGAGGCAGATCAAGGGACCACTGTTATATTCCTAATGTTTCCCGTTTCTTGATCCTCTTCAATAGGGTTTCAAAGAGCCTATTTTTAAATAAAGGGCTCTGTACTTTTTTGTTCACTCTTAATCAAATAGGAAATCAATGAACAGTCATGGCCTGGACTGTTCTAATTTGGATAGCTGGTCTGAAATGATGCTGTTTTCTGTACAAATGAAGCAAAAATCTCCCCAAAATAAAGGACGCTGTCAATTCAAGAGAAGATCTACATCTACCCTGCTTGTTTTATGGTGATCTATACATTCTGAGCAACATCTGCCCCTAATTTTTAAATTCAGTGGCTATTTTGGACTTGAAGGTGATGCAAGTGAAAGCTCTGAATTTCTACTTCTGCCATGCCACTGATAGTGCCTTTTGCACTGAGGTATTAGCAACCATCACCATTTACAAATGCTTGACCCTGAGAAGTGCTGTAGTTCCTTTGAAAAGAAACAGTGAAGAAGATCATGATTAATAGCATCACAATAAAATATTTAAACATAAATGGCTAATTATATCAAACCAGGCTCTCAGGCACCATTTGAAAATAGTTCACTTTCAGTTACTAATAGATATTAGATATTTTGATAAAATGTTTAGCAATGCTTTCTATGCAAAAAACAACTATCAGCTGTTATTCAGGGAGGATATTGCATACAGAATTGTTTGCCAGTAACAAGCAAAACCACAGAGGAAGCTGTATGTCAAACATCATCTTGCTGGCATAGATAAAAAAGTTTATTCATTTAAAGAATGCAATATATGTTTGAATATTGCTGTACCTCATAGTATGAGAAATAAGGAGCTGATTGATACTTTCCTTCTTATGTGTTAGCTTACATTTGAGGTTAGATTAAGATATGTTTGTGCCTGATCATAAGTGTTTTACTTCTAATGAGTTTTCCAACAAAGGTGCTACAACAGGTCAGACATACATACAGCTACTTAAAATGTGTTATGAGTAAAGAGGCACAAGCTCGGATTTTGAGATTCACTTTGCCTTGTATCTACAAAGGACAAGAAAGGGTCCCATGAGAATCCTGAACCCAAAGGATACTTACCCCTCTTAGGCAAAAGCTGATCAGAAAGGAATCATTTAGTCAATCACAACATGGGCTAGGCTAACCTCGTGTGTGTTACTTTTTTCCCCTGATAGACAGATGATGGTTACCTAAGAAGTTTTATGAGTCCATTCTAAATACTGAGGTATCAGATAGTATATTTGTATCATATGTTCAGTACTGCCACAGAGGAAACAATTCAAGTAGCTGACACTCATTTGCAATACTATTACCAAAGTCTCAAAAAATCAATGTATCTGTAATGGTGAAAAGAAGAACAGAAAAATCCTAAAGCTATTAAATACAAGGAAGATAAAAATAAATTATTTTCTCAAACTTTTCACTGAGTCAAGGGCCACCAAGATCATTAGAGAAATAGAGTACCTTGCTTATGAGGAAAGGCTAAGAGATTTGGGATTGTTCACCCTGGAGAAGTCATTGGGGTGATCTAACTGCGACCTTCCAGTACCTGATGGGAGCCTACAAGAAAGATGGAGAGAAACTATTTATAAGGGCATGTAGTGATAAGACAAGGGTAAACGGCTTAAAACTGAGAGTAGGTTTACATTACATATATGGAAGAAATTCTTTATTGTGAGGGTGATGAGGCACTTGAACAGGTTCCCTAAGAAGTTGTGGATGCCCCTTTTCCTGGAAATGTTGAAGGTCAGATTGGACGAAGCTTTGAGAAACCTGGGCTGGTGGAAGGTGTCCCTGTTCACTGCAGGGGGGGCTGGAACTTGGTGATCTCTAAAGCCCCTGTCCAACCCAAACCTTTCTATGATTCAGTGTAGCATTTCTAATGGTTTTAATGAGGGTTCAACCACAGACAGCTTTTAATCAAAATCTCCCAAATCAAGATGAATAAGTCTATTACCATAGTACTGAAAACTGATTGTCTGCTGTGTTCATTAAATACACATTGGAGACACCCTGTTTTACCCAAATATTTCCCTGAATCAAATATGACTTAACAAGCTGTGAATAAGCTGTTACCACAATTACTCTGCAATGTGCATTCCAAGAGGGAAAAGCATGACAATTCCCATGATGATCACTGGTAGTTACAGGAAGAAATAAATACTTGGCAGTCTGCCACAAACTGGTAATTGTTTATGTGAATATCTTTGATTTATAGAAAACAGGAGAGCTATCTTAGTCTAGTTTAATATTGGCTGTTACTGTGGCTCATCTGTTAGCAGTGAGAGGACACGGTAAAATTCTGCCTTTAAGTGAAACGTCGGGGAAAAATCTACCTGAGGATTTTGAAGTGACGGTTTTGTGTACAATCTTGTATAATTTATGATTTTTTTGTTTGTTGCTTATTTTTTTGTGTGTGGTTTGTTTTTTCATTGTTTGTTTTTGTTTTTCCCTAACTTATGCAGATTAGTTATAAGAGATTCCTAATTTTCTAATAATTTGTTTACTTCTTATATCTCTTCCCACTCTTTCATCTGCTCTGTTCATAAGTCTTGCTAGCTGTAAGAATCCAAACTTTGAGCACCTTCATGTATCCAGTTAAGCCTCATGAAGTAATTGATGTGGAATTTGAAAAACTTCTGAAATTTACATTTAAAA
The DNA here is from genome assembly GCA_013400215.1 of Cisticola juncidis. Lineage (NCBI taxonomy): Eukaryota > Metazoa > Chordata > Aves > Passeriformes > Cisticolidae > Cisticola > Cisticola juncidis. The sequence goes on along the minus strand of VXBR01004747.1, from coordinate 474,603 downwards.
GGAGATGACTTTACAACCACAGAAAACACTTTCAATCTTTTAGGCCAATATCCATACAGAAAAATAGAGAGATTGTATATGCCTTAAATAGAATTTATGAAATTTGTCAAGCTATTAGCTCATACAATATTGAGATCGTACATTTTAGTATCTTCTCAAAATATAAAACAGCTGAAACATTTCTGTGATGATATTATGCAAAATTAAATTAATGCAAAATTAAATATTTAATTTCACACTGTATCTTTGGAACATTTCAATATTTAATAACTATTCAGTTGAAAGGGTCTACCTGTATTAGTAATGGCAATGTAGTAACTGGATCAAAGATTCCCACATGTAAACTGAGATGCCATAACCATATATACAGAACATATATTTCACATAATAATGTGAAATAATAATAATTCAGTCTATTTTGAACTACGTATTAAAATTAGCTATATTCATAAGAGTCCTCCTAATGTTTTCTACAGTTACACCTACGGTATATAGTGTAACACAGCATAGTAAAAAATTATATCTACAGCGGCCTCAATCCCTGCTTCCTTGGTTGAAACATAAGTGAAACAATTGTAAACTGAGATTAAATTAATCGTAAAGTCTTATGAATTCTTTAGCTACATTATACAGCCATAATAACACAGGAATAAAATAGTCTTAATATTAAACTCCTTGCTTCTGTGTCTACATCAGACTTACAATATAATGGGACAGAAGCTTTTTCTGTATTAATACACTGTATTTGTCACACTTAGGCAGCTGAGTAGAATCTTCTCATAATAATCTAGTTTGTGATCGTTAATTAATAAGTGCCAGTTTGTACATTTTCTTCTCTACATTTGAGGCTATTACCAATATCACACGACTTATCTGGCCAATGACAACTACATAAGTAAATGAAAGCATTATTCTCATTTAGGCTATCAAATTTGAAACTGAAACACACAGACATTCAACACTCAAACAGGTGGTAGAAACCATAATTTTGAATAAATTGATCTTTTTTGTGGCTATCTCACAGAGGTATAAATTTAAAATAGTTATTTTACGCAGAGAAATTATTCTATTTTTCAACCTCATAGTCAAAGAACTATAGAACATTTCTTTAAATATATGACAAATAAATTTCTCTAAATAAATAACAAAGTACTTAGGTAAAATATATTTAAACAAATAGAAAATTATAACAAGTACTGTGATTCAGAATTGTAGCCAAGTACTACAAAGTTACTGTTGTCACATAAAACTGTGTTTATCATACCGATGTATTTAGGATGCTAACAAAATGTGCTTGAAATTGCAGAACCCCTGTAACAGATTCTTAATAGAATTATTACCTCATATTTTTATTCCATTTATTTGGATTTGAAAGTATTGCAATAGCGTCTGCATCATAGGCATTTGCTATTGCTGCTTTCTTTCAAATGACCAAGACTTATGACAAAGAATACATAGTAAACACTTAGCTTAATGTTTCTGGTCACTGCTTGGTAACTGCTATGAACCAACAAATTGAATAAAGCCAACTCTGTCCAAGTCACAACAATATTAAAAGACTCAGCACACTGAGTGTCTGAAAATCACAAATATTTGGAGGGAAAACTGTGAAGTTGAGCTTAGACTGTCATCTTTATTTCTCTTGAAGACTATGACCGACGAAAGTGACAGAATTTTAACCAATGGATTTTAGCAAGATCACTTTTGAAAGACATTTGAAGACATTAAATGAGAAATTTATTGTGATGCTTAGGTCCTATTCAGTACAAATATCATTCACCACAATTTAGCCTGGGATAAATACACTCACTTTTATTTTGTCCAAAGACTTACTGGCTGAAATTTCTTGGCATGACATTTTTTTCTAAAGAGTTCTCTTAATTTAGGTTTACTTTGAAATTCTCATGAATATGAACACACCTAGCATTGCTGTTTTCAAGATTTAAGCCATAGATGTGTTAATCAAATTTACACAAGTATAGTTAGCACAAGTCAGGAATCACACCTGGGCTTGGCAAAAGTAAAACCACGTCTCTGTATCTCTAGATAACATGCTGATTAAGTTTTGCTATCAAACTGAGACAGACTGACCTACAAACTAAGTTGACTTCTAAAATCTAATCCCAGCTCTATCCTAAAGGGCCTTTGTGAATCAAGTCTTACACAAAAGGGTTACAAAATTTAATGTAATAAATTACTGTGCATGATGTAATGCCTTCTTCACAAATAAAAGCAAAACAAGCACTTTTCCAGTCCTGCCTATCAACGAGCCACAGTACATCATGGTAAAAATCTATAATTAGCCATGGAATTTTGTGTACCACTTGTGAATTATCATTACTCCCCAAAAACTTTTTCTATGTAGGAATTATGGCGTAATACAAAGGAGAATCTGCAACTGATTGTGAAGTCTGGTTCATGTTTCAATGGCAAAAGACCCCAAACCCAAAATTACTCTTAAGGCGGGGTTCATTTTTCCTGAGTGAAATTTTGACAAAATGTAGTCTTTTGATAAGAGCACAGGAATTTCCTGGGACCCTGCACTGCAGTTATGCATAAGTGATAAGAATCACTTTGCTGGTTTGCCTGGATAAAGTTGCTCAGCAACTAAAACTTGATTAACTAAAAACGAATAACTAAAAACTAATTAACTAAAAACCAATACCATCAAGAGCAAATGTATCTAGGACACTGATTTCAAACTTAGGTGCCTAAACCTAGCGCACCCAAATAAGAGACTGTAAAAAAGTGCTGAGAAGATACAAAGCCCTTTAAAATCAATAGTCTCTATTCATCCCTGAATAAAATTGATTCACATAACGCAAGCAGCCAGAATGAAGCATAAATCATTCCTACTGAAACAGCCACAGATTGCCCCAACAAAATGGTAACACAGAACGGGATGCCAGGAAGACAACCACAGAATCAGAGAATCAGAGAATCACAGAATATGCCGAGATAGAAGGGATCCAAAAGGATCACTGAGCCTAGTTCCTGGCTCTGCATTGCACCATCCCCAAGAATCACAACATGTGCCCGAGAACCTTTGACAAATGCTTAAAGTCTGTCAGGCTGATGCTGTGACCCCTTCCCTGGGGAGCCTATTCCAGTGCCCAAACACCTTCTGGGTGAAGAACCTTTTACTAATTCCCAACCTAAATCCCCCCTGACACAACTCCAGGCCATTTCCTCAGGTCCTGCCACTGGTCATCACAAAGAGATCAGTGTCTGCCCTTCCTCTTCCCCTCATGAGGAAGTTGTAATGCAGTGAGGTCTCCCCTCAGTCTCCTCCAGGCTGAACAGACCAAGTGACCTCAGCCAATCCTCACACAGCTTCCACTCAAGGCCCTTCACAATCTTCACTGCCCTCTTCAGATGCTCCTTAATAGTTTAATATGGGCAGATATCAATTCATCTGATCAACAATCACAATGTGGATCCATGCAGATGAACACAGTACTATAAAAATACTATGCTGTTGACTTTTTGTTGTAAGTTACTTCTTCGTTGGACTCTTTCCTAAAGAATTGTTTCTTTGAATCACCCTGCAATGCTAGATATTTGTTTTACAAGGCCTTATCTGTATTTGCTGAAGCAACAAGGTGTAATGATTTTTTTTAAGGAATATTACACAACTATTAAAAAATCCTCCAATTCTGTTAATGGGCAGAAATGTTCCTTTTACTTTGAAAAGAAACCTGTAACACAAAATGTTCCAGTATTCATATTAAGAGATAATGGCACTAAGGAAGACTGTAAAATATGCCAATCTTACTTGTTTTACTTTTAGACATAATATCAAAAAAAAAAAAAAAAAAAAAAAAAAAAAAAAAAAAAAAAAAAAAAAGCATGAAGTCATCCTTCCAAGGTTTTTAAGGTAATTTTAGTCTAAAAATAAAATGGATAATCTTCTCAGACAGAGGGTATTTTTCTGAAATTGGACAATATATTTCATTTCAACTTTCTTACTGGCTGCTGATCTCATTAACATTTCTGAATTAAAAACATGGGCAAACTAATAATCAGTGCTGCTAAACCAAGTAGTTTGCTTATGAAAATTTGGGAATATTTATCCATGAAAAAATGACTAGCTTAGAGTATGATAAGATTGGAACACTCACTACTTTAACTGAGAAAAATCCCAGAAGATGAATTATAAGAGAATAGTAACTATTTTTTTCCTCTAAGTTACATTACTAGATTGTCTTCCAGTTTTGTGAACCTTAAGTTTATAAATAATGCAAAACAAGCATTTATCCAGTCCTGCCTATCAATGTGCCACAGCACATCATGGTAAAAATATATAAATAGCCAAGGAATTTTATGTACCACTTCTGAATTATCATTATTCCCCAAAAACTTTTTCCATGTAGGAATTATGGCATAATACAAACGGGAATCTGATACTGATTGTGAAGTATTTTAGTTATACCAGACTGGATCTATGTGCCTGTTCTTTGTCTTCTCATATAAGCCATTTAAGTAAAATTAAATTATTACTGTTTTATAACCCTTCAGAAAATTGTAATTAAAAAAGAAAAATCTCAAAAACTCAAGAATATTGAGTCATGATTTTAAAACCTTGATTCAATGCATGTTCAACTTCAACAGTATAAAAATTCATATTTAGAATAAATAAGTTGGTAAACAGTAACAGTCTTCTACCTTCTGCAAAAATGGAGAAAACAGCATGAATATTCCAGACTAATGAATGAACATGAAAGTTACTGAAAAATGTTACAGCACAATTTGGACAAGAAAAAAAACCTACCTGGATCTCACTTATGCTCCTGCAAGCTTTTAAGGAAGTTGCACATCTTTCTGTCTCACATTAATGACTTAGGATGCTACTCTCGAAAGTATTGAACACTTCATCTTCCAGGGTATACTAAGTTTTGAAAGCTTTCAATGTTTTGGAAGGGGAATTTTACTTAATGCACTTGCTCAGGTTTTAATTGTCTGCCTTAGATAAGTTTATTTCAACTCCCTATTCTACCCCATCCAACACTGTAAAGAAGCTCTACATCCAAAGTTTGAGGAAAAAAGTCTCAACCGCTTCTTATTTACTTTATTTACATGCCAAAGACTCCAATTATTTACATTACTGCTTTCCTATCCATACTTAATTATAACTTTCTAAACCTTTATTCATGCACTACTACTAAGTGAATCATGGCTATGAATCTAAGTTTCCAGACCAATCTCCATTATTTACAAAAGTTAACTAAATACACTTCCAGGATGTGGCAAAAGACTAACTTTGGCTTTAGCTATTTAATGCCATTGATATCAGAAGCTGTGTGCTATGCTAGGCTGTCAGACCAAAAACATTCTGAGGACAATCACATCAATACAGTATCAGACGTCAGAGGAAAGTTTTCTCAATTACAGAAGTTAGAATACTGAATCCATGTATTTATCACATCCTGGAGTTGCTCATTACTTGTTCAGTACCATATTTTCATTATCATCACAGATTGGATAATTTTATCAATTCAAAGATAACTTCTATTTCTGTCTGCTGCAATTTTTTTTCTCCTGTTCCCATTAATCTCTTTTTGTCTTTGTCCACTCCTTTGTCCTTTATGCATTGCCCTTCCTTTAGTAACTCCCATAGTCAGTCCTTATGATTCGGGGGGTTTTTTTACCTTATTACATAGTTCTGATACTCTGCTATTTAAAAACAGTTAAAGCTAAAAAATGCAACAACCATTTCTGTGTATAACCTCTCCTTTTCCTTTTGCAGCTACCGAAGTGGTGATCACACATTTAATATTGCCAAAGATATCACAATTGAGTTTCAGAATTGGCCTATTCTTCAAATTGCTCATCCTCACGAAACACAAAGGTAAACTCTAATTTTCATTCCCATCCCACCAGCTAGCACTGTAGCTTTACACTCTAAAGATCACCATACATAAAAATGCATCAAAATAACAATTCTCAGCAGCCTGCTAGAGATGGCTGTTTAAGTAGGAATAGAAGTTCATAACACCTCTATTTCTCTGCTATGATCTTGACATCTAAAATTTTGTGTTCTGGGGAATACCATAAAATGAGATAACAGCAAAGGAATGAGAAATGTTACTTTATACAGCAATCAGAAACACAGTGGAACTCCTAAAATTTTCATTCCCAGATATAGACTTCCATTTTTTCTTTTCATATTTGTTATTAGTCTTTGTTTCCTTTTCATATTTAGTCTTTAATTCAGTTATTAATCTTTACTGAAAACAGAACTTTCAGTAAATAACAGAATGGAAGCAGAATAGTGAGCATTTTATTTTTTTAAATAATGTTTGCAATATATGTTCCCCTACACTTCATTATTCTCAATAAACTTTCTTCCATTCTTTCCTTGTTTTCTGCCTTCTTAATCCCCTGTAACTACCATTCCCTATTTTCAGAGCATTCATCTTTTCCATCCTGTATATGCAGTGTTCTACTAATGCTGTTCTTTAATCAAAAATTACTGTGTTGTTAAGGATTTTTAACCTTAAAATATCTTTCTCTGAGTTCTTTCCTGGACTCCTCTTCTCCTCTTCTTCTCTCCATCATTCCCTTCTCTCAATTCAATAAAGACTAGCAGGCAACTATTTTTAAATTCTCAATTGCCTATGCACATAAATATGCTGCACAAGCCCATCCACAAAGAAAAAAGAAATTATGAACATTATTTTTAAAATCAAAATATCATTTCCTACCAATCTGCAGTGTAAATCTTGCAGAACTTTCCTGCATCAAAGCCTATGTGATGCAAGCAGTACTGTTCTTCATCCTGGTCAAAAGGAACATAACAAAGCTGCTTCTGTAAGAAACAGAAAAAAACATTCCCCATCTAACTTCACTTTGTAAAAGCATACACTCCTTGCATGCCTCAGTTCTTCCTATGCATGATGCCGAGGCACAGAAGAGCTGAGTGAACACTTCCTCCCCCCCTCAGGGCAATTTAGAAACTATTGATTGGCTCCCATTTTTTTAATCCACCTTTCCTAAATCCATATTTAGAGACCTTACTTTGATATGGGTTTAAAAGCTGGTTTCAAACATATCAGTATAACTTTGTCACTCATCTCCCTTCTTCACCCCTACCCAAATCAGTTGAAGAAAAGTGGAAAACAGTCTGTAGCAGTATTGCCACATTGAACAACTTTTTCACAAAGTTCTGGGCCAAAACAGTTTGGTCACTGATGTGTCAAAATAAGACATACTTTCAAAATCTAACTTTATATATAAAAGTTCAAAGCCTTCACCACTATTGTTTTGGTTTGGTTGTTTTTTTTTCTTAATGGGTATGTAGCATATAAACTAATTTGACTCACAATACCTGCCCAAGCAGGTATAGAGCCCAAGCTTTGATATGCCCAAAGACAAAGTGAAGCTGTAAGAATTTATCCATTCAGCTCACAGAGCTCAAGGAGAGCCTCTGAAACTGCCCTCATCCACTGTGCCTTAAAATAAAACCTGTCTTACTATAAGCATGCCAAAGTAAGTTTTAAAACTATTCCATTTTTTCTCTGTGTATGTGCAAACACCTTCTTTTGCACATTACATTAATTTTCTTACGGATTGCAGTGCTAAAAGTCAGCAAAATAAAAAACAGAAAATGGGGAAAGATTTCTTATTGAAATACAATTTCATTTTCAGGGCATCAGAACTATCTGTAAAGAATGTAAAGAAAAAAGAAAAAATGGGAAAAAATGCTTTCAGTATGAGAATAATATGTATAAATTGGCTATCATGACAAGAATAATATTCATAAAATTCAATCCCAAACCACATATACTGCTGCAAACCATATATCCTTTGTATGCTATATAGCACCCGGCAGTTCTGGACATACAACTGTTAAGAGAGAAGATGTACACAATATCAAAGTATTCTCACAGCTTCCTTTACCATGTAAAGCTGTTCCCAAATAGATCATTTTACTGATGCACATTACAAAAAGCATCTTTCATTGAAAACACTTCAAACAAGGAAAATACCACAAGAGAGAAGGCTACTGCCTAATACATTGCAGTGATACGACCTCTTGACCACAAGTTTTTTGTATGTGTATTACAAAAGGCTCTTGACACCTGTCATTTTCAGAGATTAATAATTTTTTTATAAAAATCCCTATAATAGTGTTTGAGCTGAAACAGGTGAAATCAGATGCAGTGCAGTGTACTACAGCTATTCATTTTAACCCTTTTCCCCTTTTCTATCAGTTTTAATTTTGGCTTGTATTACAAATTCTAAGAGATAGCAGAACTGTTGTATTAAAATTCACTACTTTTTTGAGTGGTCTTAGAGCAGAAATGTTACTTTAATTTTAATTCTAGTTTTGTGAGAAACTCTTCTATAAATCTGATATGCACAGCCAGATAAAATTGCCTTGTAATTGATTTCTACAACTTCATAAGGTGGGACAGTATAGGTACTGGAAGGCATTGCTGGTGGAAGGATTCCCCAGTATCTATGAAGGACTACACAGTCCCTGCAAAGATAATGTATAATAAAAAAAATATCTACCAATAACTATTTATTACTTGAATTATTTAAATACTTGAAACATGAAAGCTTTTCTTTGTTTTGTTTTTAGTTTAGTATTGTAAGCTTTTCTTTTTGCTTATGCCTTATATTAAACTCTCTTGGTATGAATTAGAATGTCAGTAAAACATGCCTTTCTATACTGTCATTTCAGTCTGAATTTTACCTCCTCAGGATTGTTGCTGCAGTGTTTTGTGTCTATGAAAAACACCAACTGAGCGCCTGATAACTCCTCCACATGGGAAGCATGGAGGACAACCAACCCACACGGCAGCAGCCCTGAGAGGATTCTACTTCTAAATCACCACAGGTTGTTCAAATTACGAGAGATCATACATCTGAGATGCATTACAGTATCATGGCTACATGACGTGAAGTTTTGCACTGATTTGCACAGCTCCTGTGACAACAGCTTCTAACATAGAGGCATTATTTTGCTTTGCCTGCCTCATACAGGCAAAGAACCACAGTAATAAACCATGCAGTGCTGAAGAATGGGAACTTAAAAATATATTTAATACACTGTCACATATACACTGTGATTGCAAATGCTTTTACAATTATATCCCACTAAGTGTATTTGGGCAATTGCATTATTGACATAATGTCTATTTCTTAATAAACTGAGCACATTTTCCTGGGAAAAAGAAGGTATCACTAGGAAGATGCAATACTGCAATAATGAAAAAGCACTTCAGAAAACATGATCCAGGCCACACATTCCATCCTGTTGCCAGTAAGGAGGAAAAGCCCAGAAGGTCTTTCTTCCCAGTCGTCTGCTCCCTGCCCAAATCCATTCCAGCCTGCAGCCTCCCCCATGCTGCAATTGCTTCCCTTCAGGCTCTTCTATCCTTGCCCAAGCCCTACAGCTCTTCTTCCGTTTAGGTCACCTCCCATCAACCCATCACCCAGCAACTGCCCTGTTTAGGTCCCAACAACCCATCACCCCTCACCCTGCTTTAACTTCCCAGATTGCTTACAGATGCTAAGGTCACAGGTGAGAGGCACAGCCACTTTCCAGCCCTGCCCTGTAGCTGAATGAGGGCAGTGAGACACGATGGTGAGACATGCCAGGGCAGCTCACTGCTCCTCAGGTTCCCCGTGCTCGGTGACTGCAGGGACAGGGGATCTTTGCAGGAGTCATTTGCTCATCTCCAACAGCTTTGGGCTGACCATTCTTTCTGCTAAGAAGGAATCTCTTGAGGTTTTTTGGCTCAATGACTAACCAAAGGAGTACAATATAGTCCATGCTCCCAACTGCATGCAAGATCATGGAAGTCTACTTCCCTCTGATGGCTAGGAAGTGAGCCCAGGAGAGCTGACTCCTTGGGGCACCCATGGCCTTCTGAAATATCTCTGTAAGAGCTGCCTTTAAAAATATCTCACATGTCACTTTGCAGTGCTTTGTGACCTAGAAATCAGACATACCTCAGAAATGAGGACTCATTTATCACACCAAAATAACAAAGCAAATGTAAACAGGTTTGCCACCCTACCACAAAGTAGACCAAACCACTCTTCTGAAGACATGTTGAAGCAGTTCCCAGAGCAGTCTGCTACCTATCCAAATTACTGTTTGATTTTGGGTTTTTTTTAGTTTGTCTTTCTTTTTTTAATCACTAAACTTATGGTGCATCACATTCATTGAAAAATTTGGAGGGGAGAGTCAGCTTTTGTTATCATAATATATTTGTGTCAGGTAAAGATGACGTACTTTTAAAGACTTGTGACATATTTATTAAAAGCACTGGGGATGGGGAGGAAGCTCTGAAAGGGTTGTTCTGGTCCCTTGACTAGGCATTTTATGTTTTTGTCTTGTTTAGACATGTAACATGATTGACTTATTTAAATCAAATTAATTAAATCACCAGTTTTAATGACAATTTATACTTTGCAGGAGTCCTTGATTTAAATATTAGATTTTAAATCTTGTTTTGTATTTGCCTAAGCAGAAGTTCTTTGTCACTGACTCATGGAATGATTAGGCTAGGCAGCTGCTCAGTAAAACAGGAGCTCTTACATGAAATTAGTTCTTTCATTTCGCTATTATGAAATGCACTTTTAAAATCCTATTTTTTTACATTTAATGAATTTGAATTTTTTTTTTGTTTAGAAAAGAAAACTGCTTTATTTTTTATCTTTCTACACCTCATTGAGATGGAAAGTAGAATTAGATTCATAACAGCATTTTTAAACTTGTCTGTATTTATTCAATTATTAAACTATCTAAAGTTTAGTCTCTTATTATACAAGGACTATTTTATTCTAGTGTGTGAACTGGTCGACAGTTTCTGGTGAGCAAAGGGTTATTTTCTAAAGTGGCTAACACTACATACAGGCACATACAGAAACATCCTCCTACATTTTCTAAAATGAAGAATATAGCCAGGACAATTATCTGGAAAAGGAAAACAAGTTGCATTGACCACTGGATTTTTCAGCTTTGATTTAGCATGTACACTGAGGAACAACAGAAACATATCCCTGTGAACCATGCATATATTTTTGCAGTGAAAAACAGGTAAGTACTAGCATTCACTCTAATTAAAAGCATTTTGACAATAGACACTAAAATGGATGACAAGGCAACATTTTTACAAAGAATGACTAAATTCAGAAATTTAACGTCTTGCTTTGATTCTGACAGCAATTAAAAAAGCCTAAGCCCTTTTTTCATTGAAATTTGAAGATAATTCACTAATGCAACAGGTCTTTTTTATGTATTTTAATTCTTTTAATGGGCTGCAGTAGATTTAGTTCCATGTATGTATTGATTACACTTTAAAATTTAGCTGGAATATTTGGAAAAGAAATCCATTCTAATGTAAATAACTTAAGTCAGAATTTTATAGGTATACATTTTTTCCATTAATATTACTTCAGATCCAGCCCACCTTGAAGTCTCATATCTGAAGTTTGAGATATGTTGAAGGCTATACCTTTAAAGAATTCTGTGGCATTGAGTGGTAATATTTTTAAACATTCTACTGTTTTGTAACACAGAAAAAGTACAGCATGCTAAACTCCAAATTTTACCAATGAGTTTAAGTATTTATAACAAGTCTAGTAACCCTTAAATAAACTATTTGTGTAATTAAGGATGCCAGGACGAGGGCAAAAAATTCAAAGAAGTTAACAGTGTTGCTTGGACATTTGGAGCAACATTGCCATATGTTAAACATAACATTTGTCTTCAGTATGAGCTTGCAATTTTATGCCCATAAAAAAAGGATCCTTAAATTATATATTTCAGAAATACACAGGCTTTTATTTCTTGACTCCTGTTATTATCTTTAACATCAGTTAAGCTCTTTAAGTATATGCTTATTTTTAGGAATGTATTACAAATTGTCTATTGAACACAGCAGCTAAACATGTGCTTATGTCCTCTTCAATTAAGTAGGCTTGCTCCCTAAAGCACTTTCAATGTAAATTTATTGTCTTAAATTTATGTTTTTCTTGTTTCTACTGCTATGTATCTCCTACTGTTTCTGCTGTATGGCACAGTCCCAAATGTGTTATAATATTTAGTGTTAGCTGACACTAGCTACCCAACTGTAATCTTAGAGATTACTGGCCAAACACAAAACAAATCCATGGTGCCAAGGTATTTATCTTAAACATATGATTGCTCTCATTTTCCACAACACTAGACATAATTGCACGCTTAAAAAACTGACAATGAAATGTTTAAGATCTGGGAGAACTATTCATACCTTTTTTATGCACAATACTTCACATAATCTGTATCACAGAGTTTAAATAACACAAATTAAAATTCTGCATTCAGTATAGATTTCTGGACTTGATAAAATTTGGCTTTGCTTATCTTGCATTTCTCGGAGTTCTACCACAACAGAAATCACACAGAATATGCTTTCTAAACTGTATTTTATGATATTAATGTTGACTGAATTGGATTTTAGAAATAAGAGATTTTAGGCTAATCATTATGATCAAATTTGAGCAAGAATAATTTTGTTCTCATTCTCCTACATTTAACTGATCTCTTCTGGTTCATTTAGAGTAATAGGGAAGGTAGGCATGTCAACATGCCATTTTTTGCAGATAATTTGGTAAGTGCAGTATCTATACCATGCCAAAAAACAAGATGCTTTCTCCTTCTGTGAAGAGCTCACCAGCTGCAGTGAGAAAGGTGAACGTGGTCAGAGGTGGACGAAAGAACAAGGCAAGCATCACCAGGAATGAAGGCTGTAAATGAGGAAGCTGGGACTGTAAAAACAGTGTTTCAAAAGGGATGAATAGATAGGGACTGTATAGAAGTGGAGAGAGTCATTTGCGAGAGAATGTGATGTAATGTGGAAGAGATACAAGAAATGGAATGGAGATTGAGCACTGTCTGTGTGAATGAAGGCCCTGGATCTATCATAGGTCATAAAAGGCTGCCCTGCTTACAAGAAATGTGGATATTTCCAATGCAAGTCTCCTCTTTTCTGAAGGATCCAGAGCTTCTTAACCTTCAGATCCCATTCCACAATCCATCTTCCTTCTCTGCTCCTTGCTTAGTTGAACATCCAGTACAATTCACAGCTCCTAGTCCTTTCCTGCCTTCTCTTTTGTTCCCAAATACAGGAACCCTATTCCTTTTCTCTATATAAATTACTGAAAATAATTTAAAACCTGGAATTTTCATAATGCTGACCAACTAAAACAAATTTAAGAAACATTAACATTGATTGCCACTGAAAGCCATAAGGACATTTTACATGGATGTTTCCTCTGCATTTTCATACTTACCAGTGTAAGTGTGCAGTGCACACCTTACAGTAACTACCATGTTTGAGTGACGTAATAGAATTTTAAGGATTCATACCAGGAGGAGAGGGATAAGATAATGCATTAATTTACCCATTTTTCTTGGTTTTCTGTGTTAAGTGAATGTTTTAGAATATATTCTGTAGGACAGGTTTCATGTAGTATGTCAGGGTTTGTTCTATCTTTGAAACGTCAAAGGACATCTGTGAGTATGGCAGTATGTTTCTAATTCATGTATGATCTTAAACTAAAACCTTGAGAAACATATAAGATTGTGAACAGATAAAAGTTAATATTTAATATATTTATAAAAGAAAAAAGTATTTTTGGGGTATCTTATTATTAGATATAATTTAGTCTACCATCTTCCTGATGCTCTTACAAGCAATGATAGAACTGCTCCTTTTTGGCAAATTTTACGAATCCCACAATTACTGTTTCATGAAGTTTCACCTATTTTTTTGTGTATGCTTCTTAAAATGCCATTAAATCCATGAATGTTTCAATTTTCTTAGAATTTTTGATAAATAGTTCAGACATGATAAAAAAAATTCTAAACCTCACACAATTAATATTAATGGTGTATTTACAACATATCAGTTATTCCAAGGATACAAAATAAGATGATATTAACTTCCTCAGATGGAGCTATGCTCAATTCTGTAGCATTGCCTGTCACTATCCTGAAAGCCCAGGATATGAAGAAAGTACAGAGCAGCAAATCTTACACGGGATCTATCCTTCCTTTCAGACTGAAATGATAAAAAAATGTATTATAAATATATTACAAATAAATTATACAAATAAAAAAATTCCTAACATGATTGCTGTCATGTCAAAACACAGACCTGAACATGTATGTATTCAGGACACTAGAGACACTTTTTTGTTATGAAAGAAGCAAACACATTCCTTCTTCCAAAGTATTTGTGCTTCATAATATGTTAGTTCTTTCAGATCTGAAAAGACCTAAGAGATGGTCTGATTTAGGACAAATACATATATCCACTTGTGAGATCTCTGCATTACAACATTAGATAATCACATTAAATTGTTTTTCTCTTCAGTGTTAGAAATAACAGCTCAAGCATACTGGGGTTCCTATTCCTTTCTTTCCAAGTTCACCATATTGATCAGATAGACAACATGTATAAGGCAGTGTTTCATAGAACCCTGACACATCTTTATCCTGCCTGCACTTTGCTTCCTGCTTTTTTGTTTGTTTGGTTTTGACCATTACTGTCATAAAGGAGGACTAATTGAGATAAAGGACTACTAGAAAGAATCCATTTATAAATCAGGACAGTTTTCAACAGAACTTTCAGTGTATCTTGTATCTCAGATCCACCAGCACAAGACCTCTGCTTGCATTAATGCTGTCTATATCAGATCACAGGTTCTATTGCTAACTTTATACTTGCAGATTTAAATCTTGAAGTCTGGGACTGGATGTTTCTTTATGGCCTGTATGATTTAAGAAAAGATAGGCTGTTCTTTGCGATTTCTCCTGGGAAAACTGATAGCAAAGCCTCAAAGATCAACACAAGATGAACTGTTTCTGTTTCCACAAAACAATCTATAATCTTGAAGAATGAAGAGAGCCAAAAGCATAAAATCACTTGAAAAAAACAACTTTTAGATTAAAAAAAAACAAAAGCAAAAAAGGAATGACCAACAGTTTCTGGCACGTGTTGGAGGTGTGCAGTACAAAACATAATATGATGCAAAGGTTTGGAGGGCAACAAAAGATGGACTGATGCTGAACTTGGAAAGATAAATTGTTAAAGGAAAGCCTTCTTATTTACTGGAAAGTTTTGCTATAATTTACTGTATTTTAGGATATAGTTAAAAGGATTAATGAAACGTAACACTAAGTTTATTATTTATAGGGTATCTGGAGATATGACATAGAGGGAACAGCTGTCTTTCCTTTTTTCATTTTGATAAAAGAATTTCAAAGGAAAAACACTCTTAGATAAAAAATTAACTTTACAGACAGAACCCATTCAAATAAGAAAACTGTCAGTACAGTTTGAAGCACAGTTATACTATTGAACAGGTTGGAGAGAGACAACTGATGAATGTTAACAAGAAGAACTTTAAGAATGCAAGTATATAGAAAGATCATACAGCCTAAAGATAGCAACAAACAAAAAATGCATGGATTCTCCTGGAATCAAGCTGTGTACCTTGACAAACATATACCAGGTTAAATGTTTTGGGCTTGATTTATAAAAGTAGCATATTCTAAAATCAGATGTACTTCTATCCTACTCATATGCACAGATGTCACACATCACAAACTACACATTGACAGGTTCACATTACATCATCCCAAAGACCTAGTGAATTGAACAATTTTGATCATACAGGGAACAATTTTGCATCATACAGGGAATTTCACAACAAATGCGAAAAAAAAAAAAGTAGTAACTAGAGCCTCCACATACAAGGGAACACATCTACAATTCATTCATTGCTGTGACTGTGGCACAAGCAGACAAACTTACCTAAGCAAAGTTTTTATTAGGTTAGTGGATACTCCTGGTAGCGACAGACATAACTCAGGGCAAAACACAAAGTAAAAGAATGCAGGAAAATATTCAGGTAGTTGAGACTTTACTGTGCTCTACAACACTGTAGATACAACACTACCAGCACACAGGGAGGCTAGTTTAAAGTTAGCTCAGAAAAAACAGCTTCACAAGGAAGCTACATCTTCTTGACTGTACCCCTTCTAGGAAAACCAAAGAAGATAGGTTTTGTATCACAACCAACATCTAAGTCTTAAAAGTGAATTTCTTCAGGTCAATCTATTTTGTTGAAGTTCCTGCTGAAAATATTGCCATATTCAGTCTTTGATTCTGAGCAGACTTATACCCATTTTGATGGAACATGACATGATGCTGAGGTGCTTGGATTTGGGAATCAATTCATCCCCCAGATTTCTTGGTCACAGTTAAATAGTACAGACTCCAGTGACAACATTTGGTCTTCACAAAATTCCCATTTACAGCTTAACTAGATAAATATTTTTTAGTAAGAATTTCAAAGGGATTGGGACTTGCCTGTTAATTCTGTGTCTTAAGACTGCATTTCCAGATATTTTGAACATAATTACACACTATTCTAAGATCTAAACATCCAACTTTTAAAAACATTTCCTTTATAAACTAGAACAGCCACAAAGAGATTCACTGTGCTAGAGATGGAAAGATTGCTATGCACAGGCATGAAGCTTGATGGAGAAAAACCCACAGAAGCAGAAGTTTGTGAGGCCAAGATAGACAGATGAGTAAGGGTAAAGGTGAAGGGAGCACAATGGAAAACTGAGCCAACAACGACAGATACAATGCAAGCAGAAACGAGGAGAGGAGAGAGACCCCATGGAGGAAAAGCCAAAGCCAGCAGGCGGAAAAATTCACTGGGAATAAGAGGAGATAATCAGTTTACAGATAAAAAAGAAATTCTCACAGCGATAAAACAAACAGTAATTTAGAGGTCAGTACTATAAGCATCTATGGCCTCTTATTTAAAGCAACCTACTCTGAGCAATGTTTTATTGCTACTTTCCTTTCAAGACAGGACATATTAGGCTTGCTTTTATCTCTAAATCTAACATGAAACTTGAATTATCATAAATGGCAATATGTAAACAATTCATACCATGCAATATCATCATCATAATAAATTCTGTTAAGGTTTAACAGCCCTATGACTGCAAAGACTCTGCACAAAGTAATGCAAAGTGACTACAAAGTAATTTGAAGCCGAATATGCACACTCAGAAATGTAAAATCCACCTATTCAGATTCTCTTATGAAGAGAAGCTGCCCAATCTAATTCTTACAAATCACATCTAGCTTCAAAAGGATCTTCAGATTGTATTCTGATAGCTTATTTGCACAGTTGTGTTGGAGAGGATGTACATGGCATTTTTTTTTTCCTTTGGTTGACTGGCATACTGTAAGATATTTTAAATTTTCATTATAATCAACTGTTTCTTTGTAGATTAGTTTGATGCCCACTGTACAGAAGTGGTGACCCAGTACACTTCCTAAAAGTAGTTACATAGTTAGCAGGGCCATCTTTAGACAGTTACACACATGCAAGTTCTGCTTCTTTGTGTTCTATGATCCCTAAAGAAAAACCAAATCACAGTGATTACATTCTCTATGCAGAAAAAACCCCCAATTTTTTATGGAAATAAATATATTAATTAAGAAAGAAATACCTTTTGTACCAAATACTACCTCTTGTATTTCTTGTACCATCACTTTAAGATAACTATTTCTCATCTTGTATACTTAACCAAACTAATTTCACACTAAAATCAATTTATTATTTCATATAAAATCATATGTATTTATAAATACATGAATGCTTGGTTGGGGAACATTTTTGTTTGTTGTTACATCATCTTCCTCACCTTCTTCCAGTGTGTTGATTAGATGTGATTCATAGATTTACATTATATTGGTGTACTAGTGCTATATGCTATGTTGTCCTCAGGCTCCATTGGTCAAATTATATGTTATCATCATCATGAGATTTCCCACCATGAAACTTTGTAAGAAGTTAACTATACTGCAGCTTTAATATTCTTTTTGGTGATCTTAGCTTCACTCTTGTCCTCAAAGATAACATTTAAATCAAATTATTTTCAACAATCTAGATCTTTTGGGACTGCTAATGCTCCTATCCCGCATTTCTGTTTTGGCTAAGGTTTAGATCTTTCCTTCACCTGACTAAAAGTGAGAAATGCTTCTCACTGGCAGAGACCCCTCATATAACTTCAGAATTATCTCCCTTCAGCTGTGTCCTCTGTCTATTTGTCTTCATTGCCCATTTTATCATCTTTGACCCAGAACTTTTAATCCCTTCCCATAATTCTCACATCCATGAATGTCCTTACAACTACTTTGAAGTTATAAGATGATGAACCAAGTCTAGAGAAAGATACTTTGGCCTCAGCCCTTTTGAGGCTTTCTTCACAACTTCACTTTCTCCATCTTACAAACGCGGCAGTAAGTGTCACATACTCCTCAAACCTATTCTTAGCTTTCAGGAAGCCAGAGCATGTAAAATACTCTCATGTCTGCATTCATAATGATGATAAAGTAGCGTAGGTACATCATTACATCCTATTTAAATACATACCTGAGTATTTCAAGGGTTAACTTTATGTATTTATTTTTTATGTTTCCATGGACTAATTACAGTTCTTCACATAGCTTTTCTCTTCCTTTATAATTACAAGTGCTCCTGTCACTCATCCAGTAACTCAGTTTTCTTTTTGGTGCTCTTCCATTCCACATTACCAATTCTACCTGCTTTTCAGCTACACAAGCAATTTCATTTTTCCTTCTTTTAAAGACTATAGAA
>VXBR01004747.1:440907-450907 GCA_013400215.1 Cisticola juncidis | reverse complement strand
ACATACAAGGAAAAAATGAAAGTGAAAAGCTCAGAAGTGTCTGAATGTACACACACAAGACAGAATTCTCACCGTAAGCCAAAAAAAGCAGAAGAAACAAGTCTGGGCAGATTACAGTTTGCATCATATTTTTAAAAGAAAATTCTACATCCACTTTAGCAATATTTATAAATCTATAAATATCAACAGCAAGATAAGAAGTTGCTTACATCCTAGTCATACATCTTCAAAGCTGACCTGATGACTTGAGACAGCACCCAATCCATTTATCACCAAGTATATATTACAATATATTATAGAACACTGTCATTCTGTCTTGATACATGGATGAAGAATAACTCCCTAATTTAAGTCAAATTTCTCATTTCTATGTAAAGACCACAACAACATAGTTCATCAAGAAAATAATAAGAGTGTCCAAATTCCATATTGTTGCCTACAAGAACATAATAAAGTCTGTTTTATCTTATCTACCTTCTATAGATCCATGTATATATAACTTAAAAATTTAACTTAGCCTGGTTGGTTAGCCTATATAGCCTAAAATTTCTCTTGTTTAACTTTCCCCAGTAAATATTCATGCAGTAAAAAATTACTTTGTGATTTTACTCAGCTGATAAACCAATTCTTAAGCATTATCATCCCTTTACGTAGCTGCCCAGTTGAAGGAAATTATTAAAACCAGCAATCACTTACTTGCTTCCTTTAGAAAAAGCTATAAAATACTCAATTTGTCTATTTGAAGACTACCAATAAAATGATTCAGAGAAGCCAAATCCAGAATATTAAACCATGAGATGAGTACATCTTGCACATACTTAAACAATAAAAATCTTAAGAATAATAATTGCTAGAGTTTCCTCTGTTTTTCTGTGGTTCAAAGTTTTCCAGACAAGTCACATACTACAAATACAATTTTACAGAGTTACCACAACGACCATAATAAAAGCAGCCATCATTTTCCTCTTAATTCATATTTCAAAAGGCATCTGGTCAAAAACGGGGAAAAAACAGAAACAGAAAAAGGAGGAAGAAAAGCAAAAGTAGCACAAAGCTATGCCTGTTATCTGAAGGACGTTCTACTGTATGTTTACTGGTGTTTATGTTTCACATCAACATACTTTATAGAAGGATTCATATGCCTAATTCAACTTGTACTTAAATCCTATGGTGCAGACCCTACCATAAATGCCTCTTGAGTCCTATTAACTGTACCCATGGTTTTACTTTGCCTGCCTGCTTATTTAAGATCTAATCACAGTTTTGAAGAAAAGATTGTCACTTCTAAGCCTGTCCCCTCAGAACCTGTCTGTTATTAGTGCTCAACTGGATATTTTCATCTTCAGTTGTAATTCTCTGTGGTCTTTGCAAATGCTATCTACTGGAATCTCTGGCTGTATGGGCAAATTGGCTACACATGCCTAGGACTGCTACTTTGAGAAACACGTAAGTGGCACATTATTCTATTAGCATTTTTGTGTTTTGAAGTACTTCACCTGAATTTAGTTTTCTAAATATATTCACCAATTTGATACACTCTTTCTCAACAAATATTTTTATTTTAAAATTCTGCTATAATCTGAACACATGAATAAAGATGATGGCATGATTTTCAATGAAAGCAATATTAAATTTTTATTATCTACTTGAATGTATACAATTTTATATGAAAAGAGTATAAATACACAAAGTATATATATATATATACATAATTATGTGTATAGAGAGAGGTAGAAACCTGCTAAGAACATAATGAAGACACTGAAACCTGTATTTCTTCAGACTGTCATAGTGTAAGTGCTCAATTGTTAAAACAGAATACACTTGAATTTGAAGCAAGGCACAGATTTAAGCCTTAACAATTTCTCATATGTCAATCTACAACTATTTCCTTCTTCCACATTTTCTGTCACCATTTAAAATATTTGACTATAGATGTAGCTAGTATACACTGCTTAATTCAGCACTAAAAATTATTCAGTTTTAAGAGCTATTATGACCTATTATTTCAGAGGCCCGTGCACATGCAATGTATCTGTCATGTTTCTACAAAACAGCATTTTTATAATACATGTTTTTATAAAACATGTTTCTACAAAACAGCATTTTTATAATATTTCATCTAACAAAAGGCAACTTTCCTTCCAATAATGGAATACCTGCTATTGTAATAAAAAACATCAGCATTTAAAATTAAGGGTTTGAACTCCAAAGGATGAGGCAGTGAAGATTTTCAGGAGTTTGAAGCAAATACTGCGCACTCAGCAGAATCAGACCCCAACTGTTTACCTGTTTGGGCTTCACTGCATTAGTATAATCTGTGTTCCCTGATGTAAAGACAATTCCTTAGGTAGACAAAGTAGGAGTTTTGTTTGCTCAGGTTTTAAAAGGAAGAGAAATCTTACAGTGACAAAAAATTAATGAATTATATCTTGTAATTAGGTGGTGTCAGCAGCCAGAGGACGGTTGAATTTTACAGTTTTAAACATAACAGCAGTTCTCCATTACCTTGTGGGGAACATGAAAAGACAAACTTAAAAAATATGTTTTCAAAATGAGACTCAAAACAGACCTGCAGAAAAGCTTCTTCTCTTTTCCTATGTTTTCAAAATTACACATTCGTATTACAAGTCTCCCACACACAAGCACACACAGACAAGAACACTGTCTTTTTTAATTCAGTGCTTTTGAACTAACCAGCATTTTTTAATTACACCTCTGACAGCAAAGTATCTTTATCGAAAAAAGTCACTCTGGTCCCTTCACTAGGGTCCCTTCCCTGCCCAGCTCTGACTTTGGCACAATTCATTGCAAGCGAAGCCAAGTCTCAAGTAATGTGGCCCTCTGGTGGAAAACCCCGCACCATGTCCTGCACGCCCGAATCGCACAGTAAACTAACAGCTCCTGAAAACATGCACTGCAAGGCTTCGGCACAACTTTTATAAATACGCAGCGGGATTTTAATCACCAGGCAAGCGTGGTGGCATGCAGCCATATCAGCAAGATGCTGCTGCCAGAAGAACGGGATGCTTGCATTTCATCATTATCGTGCACTAAAACAACAACAAATAATGCCCTATGCTCTTCACTTCCACGACACTCCACAGTCAGCAGACACCGAGGGTCTCCAAAAAGGTGCCCTTCTGAAAACAGTCCTTTATTTGTTTAAAAACAAACAGGAAACAAAATAAACTTACCTGCTGTTGTTGCAGATGCAGCAGTTCTACTGTGCTTACTTCAGTGCTCGTGTCACCACTTGATCTTCCATCTCTGCTGCCAGCATCTAATTGGCTGCTTAGAGTGCTCATTCCATTTTGATTCATTGAACTGTTGCTTATTGTCTCTGTCGCAGATTCCTGCATCATGACTTAATACCTAAAAGTGATTAAGAAGTATCAATTAACACACGCATTACACCTTCACACTTCCATTATCAAGATGTCCCTCTCTGCCAATTACACAGACAGCATCTTTAGAAGAAGAAAAAAGCCTCGCAGAGCCGTTTACCAAGAAATGCAATGCAAACTCTGCTTTCATACAGCTGCTAATCACGGGAATTATGATTTCTATAAGCAAGCTTTGTGTGCTTACATTTAACGGCCAAAATAACACACCATGCACGCAGCATGGTCAATAGCATTTATGAACGACTACGTTTTAAAGTCTACCTATAAAACCAGTTTAAGTGAAAGCACAATTTCACACACTGCTCTATATTTCCTATTATCTAGCTTTGACAACCATGGATGACTATACAGCCTTATTTAAAATATTCACTATCTTGATTCTGTCAGAATTTTACAGCATATCTTATGCAAGGCTGTTGTTTAATGATGCACAGCTAATCATACAAAATTAAAATTTTGTAAGGGTGTTACAAATCATATGGTATCAACCAATGATAAATAGTATAATGGGCTTCTCCTTTTTTGTGACTAAATAAAATTTTGCCTCGGAGGCATTTTAAGAAAAAGCTCCTGCTGCAAACACGTCAGATATTGCCTATTTTTTTAATCAAACGCCTGATATTCATTTATTTTTCTGACATTTAAAACATTTAATACTGTCCTTCCTGGGAAGTAATTAAGCTTATGCATGAGCAGCAATCAAACTGTTCACTTGAAGATGACTTAAAACTCAATTTTAACATAGGCAAATAAATGAAAGATATAAAATTAATTTTCCAGGCATGTATTAGATATGAAAGCTGGAAATAAAATCTATCAAGAATATCACTAATGATTGTGCTAAAAACAGCATAAATTATGCATATTACCTTCTCTACAGTAATAAATGTTTTATCATTTTCACTGCATAAATATACTGTACTTTCAGGATAGCAATGAGATGTCCTGCCAAGATCAGTTGAAATCTTTGCAGTAAATAAAGAACCAACGTGCCCTTACAAACCAGAATTTCAAGGCGCATTTTGTATCTGTAATATGGAAAGGTCAGCGTCTCTTCTCAGAGCCACCAAAGTCCTCTCCTGCTCTTGCAGGGTCAGAGTGGAGCTGCCTTCCTTCATCCTCGCTCCCGACCTACTGACAAGAGTCCTTACAACAACCTGGCTGAGCTGTGATTTTAAAAAATACCTCTGAAGGGAGAGGGATGTGTAAGCAAACTCGAAAAAGGAAACAAAGCTTGCTGTTTAGCCTAATTATTTAATCTAGCTATTTTTCCCCTTGCAAAGTAGGAGCAACTGCCTTTCCTTAAAAAAAAAAAAAAAAAAAAAAAAGAGAGAGACAAGCAGGAAAAGGCTCATTCATTACAACTTCAACTATGTGCATGGGATATTAATTAAAATGTAGTATGAGTTACCACAAACAAGCTCCTAAAAGATAAAGTAAAGGCATATAAGGCATATATTGTTAAAATAGCAAAAGATGAGTTATTTAAGGGTGCTAAGGTCAGGAATAAACAGGATGCAAAAAACCTAAACACAAACACAGTTAACATAAAGGAAGACAGCTGTTACAGCCCAGTAAACAACAGCAGCACCAGATGTGTTTATGAAGAAACAGTCCTTCGAAAACACTTATGAACACCAGCGAAGAAATATAATAGAAATGGAAAATGTGATACAAGCAGTGATGAATTTTACAAGGCAAAAACAAAGCTAATACTCTTTTCTGAGATTAGGCAGCTAATAAGTATTCAAATTAGGCATAAATTTTACATGTACAATGTTTAAAATATTCAGAGAAAAGGGTCTGATTGCCCTTAGTAGTTATATGAAAATTCTAATGTGGATATGCCACAACTGTGGAGGCAGACAGCCTTTTCCGATTTTTTACAATATTTACTTTCAATAAAAGGCCATGTATATCAAAGTGGAAATTTATTTAAAACTTCATCAGCTGTATCGTTACAAGGATTTAGAAATTTGGGAAACTCAAACGTTAATCCTCTTTCAGTCAAACAAAGATTTAACCACCAGACAGGTTCATCTTTTACAAATTCAAACGTTAGACAATAACAGTGGTACATTTAGCCAGGCACATTAAAAGGGCGAAGGGGTGTAAATGTTAAACAATCAAAACATTACAAAACACCCAGAAATATAATAAATAAATAATCCCTACTGTTTTTAAATCTCTCTCTGACTGTTTCATTACAATTAAAGAAGGGTTAAATGTCTTCCAGTTCATATTAACCAAAGGTTTTTATGTCTTGTGGATTTTGTATCCTTCCAAAGCCCCAGAGTGTAGTTCAGGCTCTACATTTAAAGTTAAAGTGCCTGTGAGCCACAGAATCGGCTTTAACATAACATGACCAGTAACACTACCCTGGCAATAGAAAACAACAAATCCGATCCCACAGCTGTGTACAGACAGAATGAAACTACGGAGTAACAATACTAGAAAGGGCAATTCATTTTGAAGTGAAGTGGAAGAACACAGAAGTGTTTTTATGAAGAAAAAAGAGGTTCTATAATTTTATGTTAAAAATAAAGTGTGGGGGGTGTTTCTCCAGTTTTAAAATGATATTTTTAAAAACAACTCTGAAACTTTGGCTAGAGTACTGCACTGTGCAGGGTGTCCTCAGCCCCCTCCTCACTGTCGGCAATTGAAAAAAGGCTGCTGGAGAAAGCAAGAGAATAGAATCTTTTTCTTTTCCCTTGCAGACATACATGTATACATGAGTCTATGCACTTGTGTATGTACTATCAACTCTAAATCCTCACAAACTGAAGCACTGAAAACATCTAAACAAGGATCATTTCTGATGTCTATGTATCAGCAACTTAAGTTATTGGTAGCAAAATAATTTGAACCTGCAACATCTCACTGAGCAAACTAACGTACTTTTTTTCCTGTTTTTACACCAGTATTGCAGATTGTTACCAAAATAAGCATAAATAAACACAAAGGAAACAGACAGGTATCAGCCAGATACTAAGGCTGTAAATTTGGTAATTCAAAAAGGACAGAAAAAATATACAGGTCCGTGTTGACATACATTTATACACATTCATACTTCCTAATCCTTCTCTTTTCTCTTGCTGTCACACTCCCTGTCAGTCATGAGCATGCCTACACAGGCACACATGCACACACGCACCCACATTCACATTCACCAGCACCTACTTCTGTTGTGATTCTGTAACTCTTGGCGCCAAAGGTGGGTATAAGCTTTGCTACCCGCTGTTTTAAACAAAGGTATGGGGAAAATATTTGCTGCTGTCTGCAAGAGAGAGTGAAATTGTACATAATTTTAGAGCGCAGTTGCACTGCAGGTTGAATACCTAACCCTGCCAGGGTAGCCAAGCTATGACCCATAGCAAAAAAAGAAATACTCCACCCTGTTAAGTTAGAAGCTACAGTTTTACTTTTCTGGACATTTTCTATGCGCCGGGGCACCTGCACGTGCACACGTGTGTGTTTTAAGCTGGCAAGTCACTGTACAGATACTTATTCTCTACACCACTTCCCTTTTGAAACATTAAACTGACACTGGAACTGACTGCACAAGATTGCATTTTCTCTTCCTAAACAACTTGAATTGAAAGGTTACTTAGTGTAACAATATTTACTTGCAGAATTGTGTTGTTACCAAGGGTATAATGGATGGTGGCTATGCAGGTTTACGCAAGAATGAGTGAAGCATGAGGCATTAGCCATGTGTTTGACATGTTTCAAATTGCTATAATCCAGCATTAAACACACCCAGCAATTCATGCCATTTCTTGCAGCCATAATCTTGAATAAAGCGTGCACAACCACTTATTATATAAATTAGTATATGACTCCCTGTTATAGTCACAACAGTGCTTTTGTGTTTATTTTGCATCAAGACGGGGTCTTTTATTTGTACAAATAGCAGGATAGCGCACCGTACCGCAATTAGGCCTCCTCGCTTTATGACAGGGTGTGTGTCACGCCCGGCTCGCGGGGTCTGTGGTGCCCGGCCCGGCCCGGNCACCCGCAGTCGTGACACACCCGCCCCCGCCTCGCTGCCCTCCCTGAGACGCGGGCCTGTCCGCAGCCTTTTAAACCTGGACCGTGATGTAAAAGCAGAGGTGAGGATCTTGGCTTAAATAACAGTAACTTTTGTGCTCTGCTGGAATTAATTCATCATAGACACAAGGCACAATGCATCTGAAGTCTTGCGCTGGTGTACGCTAAAAGCCTTTAATACTTAAGATTGCTTAATAAATCAAAATGCCAAATATTCAGGACATAGATGAATGTGTGAGAACAAAAAATTTGGAAAGCTAAGAGAACATTTGTAAAGGGTTTTTTGTTGTTGTTTTTGTTTTTTACTTCATCTAAAACATCTTTCAAAGCTTGAGTGAAGGAGAGACAAGTCACTGCATAATTTTTAAATATTTGCCTATCTTAATATGTTTAAAACACTAATTAGGCCAAACACCATTGCAATATTGTAAAATAAACTAAGTATCTGCATTAGTAAGTGTAAAATAAAATATCTATATTTGTGGTTTAATACACTACTGTCTGCTCAAATAAGTTTTCCCTGTAAAAATGTGAAATATGCCCAAACACCTTGTGCTGAAAGTTCTTTCAGAAAAACAGAGCTTCCAGCTGCACATTACAGAGCATAGAATTATCAGAAAGAATATGTATCATCTGATCAGTGATCAATATCAGAAAAAAAAAAAAAATCATGGTGAAAAAAATCATCTATTCAAAGTGATAGAATAGTTTTACTATTTACAATATTCTCACTAGTGAAGACGGTAGTTGTGACTAAAGTAAAAAGTTCAAAAAACGGATAAAATGTGCAGCAGTGGGACAACAGTGTCTTGATCCCAACACAGAAAGCATTGATAATCTGAAGAATAAAAGCTGTGGTATAAAACTTTCAAGTGGACACATATGGTGGGCCTCTGAAAGCCTTTTTGAACACAGATTTATAATAAAATTGACAACTGGATTTTGCAAATTAGCACAGATGATTTATTTTACTTGAGACAAGAACGAGCAGTTCAGCATGCCCACCCACACACGGTTCCAGGTAAAGAAAACATGTGTCCTTCCTGCAGCGTTATCTTAACAGGTGCACTTGTTGGCATGAGGAAGCATTAAGAAATCAGATTAATTGATTTGTGCTAAACTGCAACTGAATAAACAAGCATTGTCTAAAATATTTATCTCTCCACTATAAGCCACAATTTTTCGCACTGTCCGTGTACTATGGTTTATCTATCAGATGTTTAAATGAACATCCTTTTAACTGACTGGCAACAACAGCCAGATAAAGGTATTGGAGGTAGAATAGCGTATTCAATCTTGACTAAAAGCTATCCTGCATTTTAAAGGCTGTGTCTTTTCCTTTCACACCATCTCAATTCTTCTAGACTAATAAAAATAGCAGGTCAGTTTGGGGCACTGCAATTTATCTGCTTTCTAAAATTGAGGAGCATGTTGTCACACTTGTGATTATTAAACAACAGTTCACTTCCCAAAACAGCAAGGAAGGTCTAATTAATTTCCACCTGCTATTTATTTTCACTTGCTAGAAAAAAAATCCCTACAAAGGCCAGTGTTATCTGTATGAGTAGTGTGTACAGGACTTTAGGATGCATGCTTTACACACAGGAGAGTGGCAGAAGCCTGCTAGAGTGCATTACCTATAGCCCACGCAGAAATGAGCAGCCAGTTTCAGGATAAGATTCTTATTTGAGCAATGACAGCTTGGAAACCCCACCTTGGAAAGCACACTCCTTTCACTCCCTTTCCCAGTCTTAGGAAAAAAAAAGGAAAAAAAAAAAAAGGAAAAAAAAAAAGAGGCAGCTCTCCAAGCTCTTGAGAGTAGGGAGACTTTATTACAGTCAATGGAGAATTTAGTAGAGAGAAAGCATTAGGGCAGTAGGAAATAATTAGAACTCTGAGAGCTAGGGAAAACCTGCCTAGCAGCAAATTCCCTTAAAAAAAAATTCACCAAATTAGAAAAAAAAAAGAGCTTCAAGCTTCTTACATAGTCTGTAGGGCTTACGAACTGCAAGTCCAGGGACAACTTTTATACCTTTTTGGTTTTTTGTGAGGAGCTTGCAACAACTATCACTGATAATTCCCCTCCCCTGATCTTTGAATATCGTGATAGTACCTTCCTTCATGGGAGTATTTGATTAACCCTCACAGCTACCTGACCTCCCATCTAGGCTCCTGATCATTCCCTTCAGTATCCCTTGAGGGGGTTTTTATCTGTTGACCATAAACTAATTTTTTCACAGATCCTTTCTAGAGTTTTCAGCATTTCCTACTTGCAAGGTTATCTTTTTTTTGGTGCAAAATACGCCTTCGATTTTTCTCACCAGACCCACTCTGCGTTCTCACCGGATGCACCATAGCAGAGGTGGTACATGAAAAGAAATTTCTTTCACAGGAACCAACTTACCAAAAGCTTGAATAAGCCTTACAGAGGAATAAAATGGAAAACCTGTATTTCTAAGATGAGCCCTCAAAAGCTCACACACTCACTTTCAAAACCCCCATCAGCATCTGATTGCATCTATAGCTTTCATTGACTACAAATG
>VXBR01004747.1:235907-433407 GCA_013400215.1 Cisticola juncidis | reverse complement strand
TATTCCTATCATCAACATCACCACCATCATCATCTCCTAAAACACACTCCACACTCTTAAATAAAACAGTCAACACACCTACTCTATTATGCAGATTAGAACTAATTCTAAGGCATGAATTTTCCAAAGATGTCACAACACTGGGTACTATTCTGTAATTAAAAAAAATGTTTCCAAGTATCAGGGAATTATGTATTTTCTCCCTCTCTTTCTTTTCCCATCTTTTCATCAGAAACTAAATTTTCAATTCCAGTCTTCCTCTCATTGCTGCAAGCTTTTGGCCCATTTCCCTACTAAGAACCTGGAGGTACACTTGGCATGGTCTGCCTTTACCATTCTCCCTTCTCCACCGAATTCTTTCTGGCCCAAAAGCAATGCTAGAAGTCATTTCTTGTTCTCCCCTTCCAGGATCAAGGCTGTAACATTTTTCTTTCTCTCTCTCTCTCTCCCTTTTTTTTTTTTTTAATTTTTAAATTTTATTCTTTTACATCTTCCCATGTCTCTTTCCCTCCTCAACTGGGGCAGGTGGGCATCTGTATGCAAATCCAGACCACTAGAACAGCCAGGTCCTGTGCAGCCACACAGGTAGCCCAGACCTCTTGACTGCTACTGCTTGGGATTTTTCACTCCTGGGTGCAGGGAAAAACCCGCTGGCAGTGACAGGTATTATGTCACAGCCTGTTTTCTACCAAACAAAATTTGACAGGCAATGCAAACTGTTTTTCAGATGACAAGTTCCCATCAAATGCGTTGCGCTAATTCTGCACCCTTCCTGCCCTTTTGCCTCTAGCAACAATTATGCAAAAGAACATATAACAGGTCAGGATCCCCCCAAACTCGATATGATCTCACTTGTAATCCTCTGGACAACTGTCAGCTCTTGCAACAGTTGGATGCTATCTCTAGTACTGCAGGATCTATAAGCAAGCCTTGCACTGATAAGCCAAAGAACTGTATAATAGTCCTGAGCACTAGCAAGAACTAAGAAGAGATGTGAACAGTACATACCAGCATTAAATACCACAAATTTCAAGATGCATGGTCAATATTTAGGGAATCCTTGTATTGATTTAAATACTAGTAACTAGAAATCATAGGCTTAACCTTGCAAAACCTTTACATATGTGAGATAACAGACAGACTACTTGAGTAAGTAAGAACTGGAATCATAGAATTGTAGAATGGGATCTTAAAGATCATCTATTTCCAATCCCTTGGAAACACAAACATGTAATTACATTATACTGACCACATTTAAATTGTATTTATTTACATTATATTGTATATGTGATCTCAGAATACACAACACCATATTCAATCCTTTAAAAAATAAATCCCACATAACATCTTGCCACTTATTTCCTGATATAAAAACACAACTCCATACATTTACAATACTATGGTTAAATAGTTGGATATCAGAATTGAACTGTTTCTATTCAAATTGTGTTTTCATAATGAGACTATAACAAGGATGATATAATTAAAGAAGATGTAACAAATTACTTTAAAGTGGGCCCTCCAAATTTCTAGTCTTTAAAGTTAAGCATGCTTAGCAAGCTTTTTTCCCCCCAACTTACTCAATTAACAGTAATTAACATTGGTAGCAATCATAAGAATGCACAGGGAAGAGGAAGGATTGACTTTTTGCCCTCCACGTTCCCAATTTCCCAGTTTTTCAACAACAATGTCTGTTGTTTGCTATGTGCAGACAAACTCTTGAAAGCTTTTTGTAGGTGTGTTTTCACTTTCCAAGAGTTTATTAGAGACTGGCCGTGAAAAGGCACCGAGGAAACCGAAGTTCACTCTGTACCAAAGACAGTTGCACCACTGCTGCCATCCTGCTGGGGCAGTCTAGGAGTACATTTGGGAAGATGCATGGTGACCCTGGGATCTACAGCTACAACGCTTGTGAAGACACACTGGAGAAGCCAACCCTACCCAACAGCACTGGGGAGGACCAACACATGTGAGCACCGCTCAGGGCTGGGACCCTCTCAACGGGTGAGCCACCACCTTCACAATTCATACCACTCAGACTGCAACTTATTTGCACCTCAGATGACCATGAGATACAAAGTACAATCATTATTTTTCATTCACTTTTCAGTTTGAAGTATCCTAAATATTGAGAGGATTGGGCTGCAGATCAGTAGCAGAGGGTCTTGACAATGGTGTGAATTGTGTGTCCCTCAGCATGGCACAGGGACGCATGAGGGCAACCAAGGTCACGAGACTTGTCTTGAAAAATTGTCCTGGGTAAGTGGAGTCAGTCTGGCTGGAGTGAATCCAAGAGTGAAAAATCGTATCTGCTGTCAGACTGCTTCCTGGGAGGGAAAGCTTCAGGAGAAAGCCTGGGTGAGGATCCCGGCAAGAAACAGAATAAGCCAGGCAGCCAATGCATGTCACATGTGCAGTTCATGCACCAAGTTTTACTCAAAACATTTTGTTTCATGTGTGCTTCAAAAAAAATCTGTGGTTTCCAGTGATGATTATGGCTCCTTCCACTCAAACCCAAAAGTCCTTAATTGTTGACACCATGTCAACACATTTTTCTATTTCAGAGGGTTGTGTTAACAAATTTCTTTGGGGAATTTAGCAACTTACTAGGAGTGCAATATTTATTCTACATCAATTTATTATTATTTTGAAAAATGGAGCCAGTAAGAATGGTTAATAGCTTGTCCATTCGGTAATTAACTCCTATGGATATAAATCTTTCTACCCATGTGAATCCAGGATGGATCATGTTTTGCTGCAAACAGGAAGTTGCCATTAAACTACAACACACAGATGGTCAGGCACCAACTGGTTAATAAGACTTTTTACTTTACAGCATGTGACCAAGGATACTAGATTAGAAAAGCGAACTGGGCAAATATATTCCTAAAAGCCTCTGTTTGCAATAAACTACAAATATATTCTTGATCTAGGGTGTTTGCAAACCTCTGAGAGGTTTTGGCAATAAAATAAACTTGAACAAGTTGCAGGGAGAGAGGTGTCTAAAGACCTGCTTTAGATTTCCTCTCAATACTAGAGATCAGTGTGGATGCACCAGGATGAACTTATGATGACTGTAGATCCAAAGATACAGTAAAGACGATAACCAAGTTTCAATTCACTATTTACAACCCAATGATTAGTCAACTGATTATTCTTGTAAATAACCATTTATCAACAATATTTCATCCACAAAAAACCTGTTCATACACCAACCCATTTTCTCCAAGTAAAACAGCACTTGAGATTTTCAAGACTCGTTCCAGCAAATTAAAGAAGACATGAATAGTACATGAGAAAAAAAAACCAAAAACCCAAAACCAAAAGAAACCCAACACAAAAAAACCCTTATATTGAAAGATACCATTTACACTTTAAAGAAAGACAGACCATCTATACCATCATGAAGAATTAAAAAAACCTCGATCATATGGTTGTGGTTTAGGAACTGTGTTTACATTGAGTACTCACTAAAACCATGAGCCATTTCTCTGCCCCATCCTCCAATTGGAGGCAAAAAAGGCAAAGAGCATGGCTTGAGATAAGAACAATTTACTGGAAACAACAATGGGATAAGAAAACTAACAGTAACAGCAACAAATTAATAACAAAAGGTATAAGAAAAGAAAGGATTTACATGGGAAACCCCTGCAATAAACAGTACTGGACCACTCCATCTGCCATCTTTACAGGACCTAGGAAAGAGTTCCTTTCCCTCAGCCCCAGCAATTATGTGAGGTAGTACAGAATAACATCCCTGACTGGGCTGCACCCCCTGCTAGATACATGCCAGGAAAAATTAATCCTGTCCTGGCCACAACCAAGTGGACAAGGTACGAAAGAAGCCTGAGTGATTGGTGGAACCCTTCCCCTGAGAACACACTTTAGTGTTTCACTATGAACTGATACACCATCTGCCTCAGTGATTCTGAGTAATAGTAATATTTACAATTTCACCAGAAACACCAAAAACCCCACAAAAAACAACAATTCCTCTTTGATGCTAATAGACCTTTGCAATTAACAGCCAGCAACCAAAAACAGTCTTTCTATCAGACTGTTCTGAATATGTCCCAGAGCCCACTGCCAGTGACACAACAAGCAATCATAGGGAAAATCTATTTTCACAAAAAAAACCCTCAGTGGTACTACTAAAATGATTTTATTCATCCTTAGGTATATTAAAGGACTCTTAAAAAAGAACAAACTTGCAGACATATTTTACCTTCACAGCAGCCAAGTTTGGCAGGTTCCCAGACTCTGGCTACATAGACACTCCTGTCTCCTTCAAAACCAAAATGTATGACGGGATAGAAAACAACGTATTCCTTTCTCATTTAATCTCCAAGGAAAGGGATTGAGGATTCAACATACTTCACAACTGCAGAGCAGGGACTTTCTGCAATTGGAGACCCCCTGGGGCAGCAAAGGGACATGGTGTTGGCCAATCCCAGCCCTTGCCTGCACATGCCAAGGGGAGTATTAAGGAGCACAATATCATCCTTCCCAACATCACCATCACTTCGATTAATCTGTTTGCTAGATTTACATATGTCAGGTTTCTGTCTTTTTACTTTTTAGAACAGTGGATTGCAATGTTATTGGTTCATCCTAATGGTATTTATGTACCTTTCTCCTCTCCGGACAGTCACAATTCAATGTATCACAATCAGCAAAGTAAATCACATTTTTCTTAAAAATCTCATTCAACCATAAGTTTTGTCATCAGGTCCCACCCAAAATAAGTCATTCTCTGTCTTTCCTGAAAGGACTTCTGCAACAGCCTCCTCAGCTTATCTATTCCTGGCCTCATTTACTTCAGCTCCACATTCCTGTTCTGAGCTCCAACTCATAGAGTTCAATGTGCTCTTCTGCACTTTTTGGGCTCTGACCTGACAGAACAGTGACCTACTGAAGATATTTTCCATCCAGAATGAGGACTGAAAAGAAAGTCTTGGAGGTCTGGCTGCTACAGCTCTGGATATTCCAAACAGTGCCACCTACCAAGTCCCAGAAATCTGCACTCTTTACAGTCACTTTGGGAAGGCTTTTATTCACATGTGTATCTCCAAAATAGCTAAGTTCCACATAAAAAAAGCCTTACACATTGAAGGATCAATTTCTGATATATTCAAATAACAAGTTTCTCCACTGTCTGTAGAAAAAAAATGCTATTTTAGTGAGGCCCACATAAACAAGGGTTTGAGCTCCCTCTGCAGGCTTTATGTCTGTAATTAACTAAGAAAAGCTTTTCCCACGGCCATGCAGTCATAAACGAGTAACGATGATATGCAGAAGCAAAAATGTTTTGACAGGATTTGGCATGAGAGTAGTTGAAAT
Organism: Cisticola juncidis; assembly: GCA_013400215.1. Taxonomy (NCBI): domain Eukaryota; kingdom Metazoa; phylum Chordata; class Aves; order Passeriformes; family Cisticolidae; genus Cisticola; species Cisticola juncidis. The sequence continues at coordinate 428,067 of VXBR01004747.1, read as the reverse complement.
TATCATTGATGTTTTTCTTTAAACCAGACATTTGGAGAAAATTGTGGCCTAGTGTAAACAGGTGCGCTCCACTGCAGCGAGAGTGCCAGACACTTTGCTTCTAAGTGGGTTTAGCTAATTTTGTGTTAATTTGAAGGCAACTTAAATAAATAATGATAACTAACTACAAGAGCTAGTATATAGGGAACGTATTAGGAGAAAAGAGTGCTATCAAGACACAACAGCAGGGAAATATATGTAAAAGGTTAACTTTTTACTTTAACAAGTAAAGCAGATTATGCTACTGCACCAGACTTACACTGATTTAGTGGTACAGAGTATCTGGAGTGCATGCAGTATTAAACTCACAAACAGATTTCTATCCCAAGTAGCATCAGATCAGCACATTCAGGAGCTAAATCATCTACAGGTTTCACTAGAGCCACTATCTAATGGGATTTCTTACAGGATTAGGGCAGAAATGTGGATTTCTTTTACGTTTCAAGTCCAGTCATTAAAAAGAAACCTCCTTTTTCAGACTAATAGCATTTTTCTTTTTGCTTTTCACATTAGGGAAAAAAATTGGGATTTAGAAATTATATATAATCTTGAAAAAAGATAATCAAACACCACTGTGATAAGAAACTAGGAAATATAAAAAAAACTAGGAAATATATTTCATAAACAAAGATATATAATAATGATAATTGAATTCCATATCTGTGTTTAACAGCTCACCTCTGATCCCACCTTTCACTGTATTTCACCCGCAGTCTATTCTGGCTGAGACTTTGGTATGAAGCCCAAAAAAACCATAATGCAACAATGCAGCAAAGAACTTATTTAACAGCCACAGACAACAGAAGTATCAAACATACAAAATTATTAGAAAACACAATGATATACAAAGATTCATCTCATCTCTTTCTCAGCAAATGTGAGAATAAAAAGTAAGATTCTGACTATACCACACTCAGTTCTTGCAGAACACACTGTCAGAGAATCACCTGCTACTCAGTAATTATTTCTAGTTGACATTCAGGAAAATTTTTCTGTAATTTCCTCTGTTTACACATCATATTACACTCTTTTCCTATTCTTGTATCTTTGAGGTCTATGCATACTAACATTTTTAGATAATTGCCCCATTTTTGTACTGCAGGCTCTTAGAGGTAAGACTGTATCACACTGTGGAGAGATCTATAATCACTGATATGCAGAAGAGCTCTCTCTGGGGCCCACATGCAGCTGAGACCTGCTTGCTCCAACACAGTGTTTTTTCTGTTTGCTGAGATGAGCTATATGAAAACCAACTGCAGCCAGGTACTGGTGATGCTCCCTAGTGATCAGTACTGTCCAGCATCTTGGTCAACAGCCTGGAGTGCATCCAAGTAGATATATGGATGTCCCAAATTGAGGGGTGTGGAGGGGACATGGAAACACTATGGGGATGCTATTCAGAGGTAGCTCAATAGGTCAGAGAAATAAGACAATGATGAACTTCATGCAGAATCTCACCAAAAACAAGTACAAAGTACTGCAACCGGGCAGTAGAAACCCCCTGCTGGAGGTGAGGAGCCACCAGGATACAGAACATCTCAGAGTTAAGGTCTAAGGAGTGCAGACACACAGCTGAACATGACTGTGCTACAGGCTTGTTTCTGCACAAGACACCAACAGACTCTGAGGAGTCCACCAGAATACCTTCATGGTACTAGGGGAGAAGGGGCATGATGAACAGGGAGACTTTGAGAAGAGTAGGTTTGTTCAGCTTTCAGAAGGGAAGGCTATGTAGGAATGCCTTTACTGTCTTCAAGGACCCTCAAAGGTAAGGTGTGGAAGGTGAAATCAGAGGTGCACAGTGACAAGAAAAAGGCTATGGACACAAGTTGAAACGCAATATTTGATCAGATGAGAAAAAGAATATTCACAATGAAGTGACATTGCAACAGATCACTCTCAGAATCAAAATCAACTAGATAACCATGCTCAACCATGATCATTCTGTTCTCAGTGAACTGTGCTTTGACTGAGACACTACGATCCATTGTTTCCAGAGGGCCCTTTCTACCTCAATTCCACCACAAGCCCATGATCCAATAGCCAGGATTGCTGATGGATATCCTTAAGAACTGTAGACATCACCCAAGCCATCTCTGGCTGTTGCATGCCACAGCCAAAGGGTGGACAGCAGTGTTTGCAGAACTTCCCTGTGCATACACAGACCACCTCTCAGACTCATTCAGCAAGCACAGCAGGCTCTGGTGAATTAAGGACACGCCAGGCTTCCTGCCTGCGCCCAGGTCACTGCTCCAACTTCCACACAGCAATCAGGTCCTTCATGTCAGCCAAGACAAACTCTGTGCAGTAGTCTATGCTAAATCTGCACTGAGTAGTCTGCACAGGGTTGCAACAAGACATGCAAATCACATCATTCACAGCTAACTTGGGTAGCTTTGTATCAACTTCGATAACACTGTTCTGGTAACTCATTCTCATTCTTACACTATATCTATCAGAACACTTTGGAGCATCTGCTCCAAACAGCTTTAGACATGGTTTAAAAAACACCCACCTCATCTCAAAATCTAGAATTCATACTATACATATATGTTAAGTCATTTGAACCCCCCCACAAAATCTCTTTTGAAACTTAACCATTGATGTTTGTTTTGGTTATCCAAGGCTTGAATTTAAATGGAATAATTTACCTGTAGTAAATCATAGTTACAAATTACATAGTTTTACATTATAGTTACAAATTCATGAACCATTAACTATCGACCTGGTGATCTGAAACCCTGCTTATAATGGCACCCACATTTTAAAAAGCATTTTTCATCAGCAAGTCAGTATCATTATCCCCATTTTTTAACAGATGAAAAAACTGAGGCATAAAATAAGGAACTGATTGGATCAAGGTCATGTAGCAAGCTAGCAGCAGAGACAGGAATAAAAACAAGGTGGCCTAAGACCTAGTGCAGTGTGCCTCACTGTCATTTTTTCACCCCAATGTCTCTTTTGTCTGGGTTCCTGCATTTCAATTTACCCACTCTCAAGTGTATTAACTTACTTTGAGGAAAAGATATTCTAAATTTTTTGGCTGTATGACTGGTCTTTCTTTGTGATCTGTATCAGAACTCAGATACCTTTATATATGACTAAAATATAAAATAAAATAAAATATAGGGCAAATGAGATTATATATACATTTTTAAGATTAATGTAATGGTGACAGAATCATCATTTTCTCATCCCTTTACGGATAGTTATCACTGAAAGGTTTCCTTACTCTTTTAGTGCTCTTAGTGTTGACACTTCTAACCAATTAGTATCTTCCTTGGACTACATTAACATGTTGTTTAGGACTGTTCTGGATAATTAATTAAATAAGAGCAGAGATATCAGGAAATATAAAGATTCACCAGTATTTTACCATATTTACTTATTTTACCATATTATTATTTACAGTCCTTCTAACCAGCTCTGGATTCTAATTTATTTGGGGTTAGTATTTATTAAATACTTTGCCAAAAGTTGTAACAAAATAGCTGGTTTATTTTTTTCCTCATTTTTCCTCAACAAATTAGTAAGGTTATCAAGAAAATATTATCAAGAAAATAATTGCATTTATTTGACAGAAGGGACAACAAATTTGTTGGACACTGAAGCTCCTTGGAATCTGTATCGTCACATTGGAAGTCTAAAGGCTTGACTACACTCTGCAGTTAAATATAACACAAACCATCAGCATTGAAGCAGGCTGCAGAATGGAGCTCAGAAACTCAGCAGGGCTTTTCAGCATTAATACCAAAATGAGCGTCTCTGCACGGACATGCAGCTGTGCTGCGCAGAAGTACTCGTGTGGATCACTACTAGCCCAGGCAGAATGAGTATGTACTACAGCACTTTCTATTGTACAACACAAACACATTGAAAGCATCTTTGAAAGACAGTCTAAGTTCCCACAGACAAGTTGCAAACCAGCAATTAAGTGTCTAAAATACCAGGTGGCACTGAAACCTCTAAGTCCCTGAAAGCAATCCAAAGCTTCGCCTCCCTGGATGAAAAGACATCACCTAAGTGCCAGAAGTTCTGCTACTGCATATGCCGAGAGGCACCACTGTGATAGCTCTGCTATCACACTGGAGGCAGTCAGTGATTCACCAATTGCATGCAGGACCCTTCAGAGCTGCAAAGGTCACAGGGATTATGCCTACAAGCTAAGGAGAACATTGCATTGAGCACGAAGCACAGTTGCATGGGTACTCTTCTTCAAAAGTGCAGCAAAAAGAGAGAAAAGCTGCAGCTGCAAGCCCTAGAACAAGTGATGTGCAGTCCTTCGAAATGTCATGTTTGACATGGCAAATAAAAGCATTACAGAATATCTAAATACATAGCTACTGGTGGCTCATGTAATACCTCATACCCTGGCATGATCTGATTCAGCAGGGTATTCAAAGCATGTCTGCAACTAAAACCTTCCCACCAGCCACACTGCAAATAGTCCATTCCAGTTTCTCTCATTGCTGTACTGAGGACATTTGACATACATCCTTACCCTTAATTGATACATCTAAGACTACTTATTTAAGACTTACAGGAGAACATATTGCAGTGATTCTTCTCTTTCTTATTAATCCATAAAGGAAAGATATAGTTGCACATTACAGATTGAAAAGGAGTTCATTTGCAATTCTTCAAACATTTTGTAATATTAAGAAATTATTTTGCTTATAATTTTATTATGGCTTATTTTGGTTTAAAACAAGGTGTTTTTATTAAATAATGTTTGGAGGTTTTTTGTTTGGTTGGTTTATTTTAAAATTGTTGTTTATTTTAAAATTGGAGATCATGAGAAACACCCCACCTATCCCACAGTAACATCTAAGAATTTTCATTACAAATGCATCCCATTTATCTTGGAGTTCCTGCTCTTAATTACTCATGAAAAATGGAACATCTCCAGGAGAGATTAAAAAAGATGCACTGCACAGTTCTCAACACCTCAGATGCCTCACAAGTGAAACAGGAATTTGACAACAGGAATTCTTTCTTTTTGAAGTTTGATGAAGTGTAGTAACAGCTGAAAGCCCAGGGTGATGTCCCTCATCTGAATGCTCATCACGCTTACCTCTACCTAATTGCTCAACTCCTCTGGGGCCGGTAAGCATCCATTCATAATCCCAAAGTCACCATTTGCTGCGACTTCCAGGGACTTGGCAGCTTGATCTGTACTACTAAATCAAATACTTCCCAGAAACAGTCCTGAGCACTAGAATATGAACACCTACATTTTAAACTGTTAAAATTGCTCTTGAAATGCTTTTCCCTCATGCCAGCTAGCACTCTCCAAGACAATTTGTGGGCACAGTTCGGAAATGAGAACATTGCAGGAACCATTCCAGATAAGCAGGTGGATCTTGCCACAAATTGCTTTGAAAACTCAGATAATTTAGACCATAGACATCAGCTGTTCTATGCAGTGGGACTCTGCACATGGGGATGATCCTGGAAACATTTTGTTAATAGTCCAGACATAGCATAAAAATCAGTTGCAGAGGCATCCTGGTGAAACCAAGCCTCATCCTAGTGCTTAGCCTTTGTTACTTCACTCAACACTTCACTTAATACTAGAAAGCATAGCTGACAGCAAAATAAAATACACTTGCACACATCTCCTTCCTTAATATTTTCCAATGTTCTTGAGTAATTCTTGCATTCTAAACCATCCTGAAGCTCTCTACTTCCTCAAAAGGGTGTTCTTTCTCATCTGCAAGTGATTTCCCACTTTTTTGATAGCTTCATCTACTTGATCATCAACTGATCCTTTCAGTGTACCTGCTTGATCAGTTATCCTACTATGGCCACAAACCTTCATGCAATTTGATGTTTATCTAGTTGGTAGATCATGGGCTTACCCTTGCATTGGAAGATACAAGAAATATTCACACCCACAAAACAGTCAATTAAGTACCCAAATAATAAAGATGATCATTTAAGAAAACAGCACTGAGATAAGGATAAGAAGCTTAAAAAGTAGTTTGCAGTTCTCTACCCTCTTCTGATTTTGGATATCTCAGATATTTCCTAAGAAGAGCAGGTAGAAACCTCTTTCTTGAACCTCCCTGAATGTAGTTTATGCAAAAGAGAAGTTTTCAAGTTTTTTTGCATCAAACTTACTTTATCTCTATACTCATGATGAAAAACAAATGAGACTGACAGCTTTTCAGATGTCCCACTCTGAGTTTTGAAGGCATGAAGGATGAGACTATCCCTCTGTAAGCTAAGCATATATTGCAATGGATTTTAAATCTATTTTAACAGTAATTTATCTACTTGTTGTGGACTATGCTACGGCAAATCACAGTAAACTGTATTTTTACATGTCTGCATTACAGTTTCAGACATTTAAATACAGAATTTACAATGATATTTTTCTTGCTGTATTCATTATGCAAGAACAATGCAAAAATTACTATAACAATACAAATGCAGTTTTCATATCATGCCTGCTTAGGATATATGGATAATAATGTTATACACTATTTATTAATGCTTTCTCAGTCAATGCGTTATGATGTACTGAAATCTTTTTGTCACGGGACTCAATTCCTTAAATTTGGCAGTCAGATGAAATTGTAAGAAATAAAAGACCAAAGCTAACAAAACATAAATGTGATCCTAAAGTTTTATTGACTGCATTTAAGAAATTATATCCATTATGGGTGGAATCTCACCAGGATGAGAAAGGTGGACAAGTGGTTGGAGAGAATAAGATATGTCCCATTTGCTCTCATTAGAAGTCAAAACTTTGAGGTGGGAGTGCTGCTAAACTCCGTTTCCCCTGTATGGTTGACATTACTGTTTTAAGGAAATTCTTGCCTCTGAGCGATATTTACATGTAAAACTGTATTTGAGATAGTATCAGAGGGATACAGCAGTATTTCTGCTAGTCAGGCATGAGATGCATAAGACATGTCCATGTGAACCAGGACTGGTATTCTGCATGGTAGGTAATGACACTTTTTTGTAAAAAGGGCCTCTTGAAGGTAACTAATATTTGATCAAGCATCCTGTTCTAAAAATTACATGTTCACATTTCATTGATAATTACGAAGTTACAAAATACCTACATTTCTGCTGCTCTCTAGAAAGTTATGCATCACTATCAGCCATATACATCTTTGATTTACATTTTTTAAATAAACTGTCGTTATTAATTAGCAAGAACCAAACAGTTTATTTTAAGAAGGATGTTAATAAGTAGAAGAAGCATCTTTCCTGGAACTAGTTCTATTATCAACAGATGCCTCAAGTGGAAGTCTGGTAGATGATATCAGAATTAGTTCCTCATAGCACCTCTTCCCTTTTTTTGAAGATAATCAAGGACAAGGTGGCACAAGATAATTAGCAACCAGTATCATTAGCTCCCTGAATCGTCTCCATAACTGATACTGAGCTCCTGCAGGCAGCCCTGGCTTACAGTCTGAGACTCCCAGGGAAGGAATTTCAACATGTGGCCCTACATCAGGAAAGAAAGAACCATGCATATGAATTACTGTGTATGATATGAGAACTCCTCAGTATTTCCAGCTCCTCACATTTCAACATCAGCACTTTACCATAGGGATACCCGACTGTTTCTTTGGCACCTGTCTTTTGCTTTTGTGACTGTTTTCAAACAGGAACACTGTTCAAAACAACAACAACAAAATTCATTCTTAAGTCTGAAGTAATTGTGCGGGTTTTTTCCTAGGAGAAAAAATGTGTTTCTTACATCAATGTAAGCAAATAATTGGCCTGCATTTCTATATAATGACATCTCAAGACATGGACATTGGCGATCTGAGTTTTGCCACCAGTTTTTTACCTCAATTTTACTACAGTGTGGATGTCAATCCCTGTTTTGAAACCACACACCTAGTGGCAAGTTCATAATTCCCCTAGATATCTCAACAAAAGGTTCTAATTCTCAAAGGGGTTCAAAGTTCCTCTATTTTTGAAAATAACACATAATTACAAATTCAATAGTTTAACTTAAGGCAACAATGTTTAAAATTTTAATCTGTGATCCATTCTCTCAGTTTTTCCATCTTTGTAAGTAAAACCACTGAGTTTTTCAAAAAGTGATTTTATTTTCTTGGATAAGAAGATCTGCACTTGCTATGTATTCTTATTTACTACTATTAAAAAGGTAGCCTTTTTGCATTTTACAAGGGAAATCTTTACAAATAACATGAAAGACTGTTTTTTCATTTGGCATCTTATTTTCAAGCAGGACACTATTATTAACAAGAACAATTCATAGAAAATATAAGCAATTTTACTACAAAAATTTTGGAATACATACAATTCTGTTAGGACAGAATTTTACATGTCTCAAAAAAAAAATTAAGATTCTTATTTTGTGCATCCAGTTTCCATTCAAATGACGCATATAAGAACGTGCTATTCATCCTAATGTAAAACCATGGATCTTGTCAATACTTACCAGGGCTTAAAAAACTAGAGAATGCTTTTTTACAATAAAGGGTATGGCACACACACACAATTTCCCTACATTGACTTTAATGTCTTAATACTACTACATCTTACCAGTAGGCAGCACTGTTACATCTTTTTAGACGTTAGCAATGTTAATGACATACAGTGCCATCTGCAACTTTCTACATAATATCTGACCTTTACTTCTATTCAACCCTCATTATTTTTTCTTCACGCAGTGTTTCTATCTCCAGATTTTATTTCATAAAAGAAAATAAGAAGAAAATCAAAATGCTGGAATATTTTTTAGCACATCAAAAATGGGAAATGGAAACTGGAATGGTATATTGGATTGCATTAATCAATTACCATAGCTGTCACTGTTTAAAACATGGCAATATCTATATCAAATGATGAATTACTTTAGGCAAATATCTCAGTAACGGAAATGATTCATTTCAGTATTGATTAAATCATTTAGACCTTTAAGATCTTCAGAGAACAAACTGGTAGAATAAACAATGGTCTTGGTCCAGCAAACTGTTGTTCAAATGAAGAGCACATGATCCTTCAGTTATGACAGTCTAATCTTAAATTGGACTTTCTTCTCAAGAAGGATTTCAAGTGTAAAATACTGGAAAAATGAATTTTATAGAGCAAATAACCTTTTCTTACTGCTTTTCTAAACATGGGCAAGCCTAAATATACAAACATGTCTTTGTCACTGATAATTTTCAGTTTTTCCATTTCACAGACTTTGTCTCAACTAATTGGACCCTGATTTGTATTTGAAAAAAAAAAATAAAATTCACTACTGAGTTCAATAGGATTTGGGGATGTACAAGGATGGAAGAATTTTGTGCTGAATTTATATGTACCCAGCTGCTAAGGTTACTGGCAGGTGTTAATAAGTATATTGACAAGGTACATATAATGAATATTTACATTAGAATATTTATCTATTTTATATATTTGTACGTGTAGAAACACACATATTTATATGAGGAAAAGTTTTAAATAAACCACATTCTCTTAGTTAATAGGTAAACAAGATATACTACTTTAAACATCTTAGCAGTGCCAAAGATTTTTTCCACTTTCTGTCCTACTTTCACACCAAAATTACAATTTCATGTTTCATAAAAAGGCACTGAAACGTAAAATGGGCCAACATCAAAATATAACAAGGAAGCAAAGATAAATTAGAGGAATTCTTTGGTTCTTTCACTAACTAATCAGATATATACAGAAAAGGACCTTTTAAGTTTAATGATACCTGCTCATTAAATGATGCTAAACACTAAAATACCACGAACAGCAGGGAATTTCAGTTTACATTAGAGAAAAAAATAAAAGGGTAAAAATGACTGAAGTTGGCCAGTTCAAGCTGATAGGGCACTTCAAATGAATAACAGAAGAATAAAAGAGACACTCTAGGTTAAATTAGGTTCTCCTATGCCTTTTCTTGAAAGTGCTTAACTTCACAAATTTTATTTGAATTAACTAACCTGCCAAAATCAAAGACTTGAATAGGGGTAAAGTTAAACAAGCAACTATACTTCACAGTAAGTTTACCCATTAAACAGCAGATAAAACCTCTGCATAAGAAAAGATGGGGGAAACAGTTTTAGAACATGCATTTTTTCCTTCTCTAGTAAGGGAAATGTCATCCCTGTCATACTTTTGAAGTAAAGCTCCACTTTAGAACAAAATTATGCAGATATGGAACCTAATTCCTCTAATAATTTGTTTATAAGAATCCTGTTTTCCTATGCTCAGCACAGTTTCACAGTTTTCATTCTCACCATTTGAAATATATAATACTTGAGTATTATGATTTTAGTATTACCTTAAAGGTACTAAGCAATTGTAGAGTATTACCTGACTAATAACTTTTGCAACTACACTGCAAAGTATTTAAGGGAAAATATGCTATTTGAAGAAATCAACAAAGTTAAAGGAAAAGGAACAAAGGCTGTAAAAAGAAAAAAGTGGCTTCAGATCTTTCTCAAAGTACATGCTATACTCTCTCTTAATTTTGTTTGAAGGTGATTACTTTTATCATTAAGAATAAAAAATACTTCCATTGTGTTTCTTGGCATTTTTTTCCCTCCTGCACAGGCAGCGGTAACACAGTAAAAAACATATTTCTCACATACTTCCAATCTGTTTCTCACACTTCCAAAAATTTTCTTTCTGTTCTTAATTTTAAAAAGTAAAAAGAAAAAAAATCAAGAAAAAACAAAACTCACTTTATTAAGCAGACAAACTTTTCCTAACAGGTAATATTTAACTGCAAAAACTGCAGTCCTGAAAAGCAATCCTTGTGGGTTGCACAACCTGCTTGAAAGACTCAGCTTAAGATCAGTCTGCTCTCTGGTATTTGGGGTTCATTTTCTAGTACACAAAATTCTTCTAGATTGTGTTAGCTGTTTTTAGCTAGTATCTCAGCAATGTCAGAGAGGGATTAAGTGAAAGAAAGAGGAGAACCGAGCAAAAATATATTTGGGGGTGTATAGGTAGCAAGTAACTCTCTCCCTCTGGGTCCTTCTCAGGCAAAGTGTCTCTATTAACATCCCTTCCAGAAACCCCTCACTTCATAGACTCATGTTCAGCCTGAGATTGCAACACTGGATTGGGACACAAGAGACCATTATGTTGGTCACTGACAGAAAAAAAATTTGGATTTGATTTTCAGAGATAATTTGCAGTCATGGTGGCCAAGCATGACCCATTAATCTCACAGATTTAAATGTTAACCCAGAAGACTTTGGCAATGGCTGTCTGCCTAACTGAGGGACTGCATGATTATTCTCATGGCTTTGAAACACTCCAAATGCTCCAAGTATGGCAGGAATGCAAACAAGTATGACCCCAAAGTAAGAGGTGCTGACATATATGTTCTCTTTGGTCACTGACTGACCGTAGACCCTTCAGACAGCCACCTCCAAGGGGATGAACCCATGCCTCCATCTAGATAAGTGCCATCACCTTTAAACCCTCTTGGGTTCAAAACCAAAGCTGTTTTATCAAAATACTGGTATATGAAGGTGCTGAGTAATAGGTGCTATGTCACACTTACAAGAGCACTGGATTGCTTTTAGTGTGCCACAGCTATAACTAGCAAGATGCCAAAGAGCATCACCCATCTGCAAGGAATCTGAAACACTGAAAAGGGAACAGGAGCAGTTGTAGAATAATTGTGTATGGAAACTCCAAATATATAGTGATGGACTAAAACATGAGAAATATGTTTGCTCTAGAAAAGTTGCCATTAAAATACCAAACACTTTAAGGATGGGGCTCAGATAAAGTAAATAAATATCTTCCAGAAAATTAATATTTCACTACCTGTGAAAAAGCCAGGCAAATTTCTTGGTCCCTGATACCAATCTGATAGCATTGATCAAGGAACAGTCTTGTGTATGCTGAGAATTACATAAAGGCTCTCCTACAGTTCACTGTCAACAGCTAAGCTCATTGTATCATAAAGAACACTGAGTTATGTTTCCCATGCCTTAACAATACAATCAGAGTTAACAAGGACATGGTGGCACAGATAACATTTTATTCATACCTGCACTGGGTTAACTCAAGTGAATAAACCCAAGCATCTCCTGTTTGTGTGAAACTCAGTACTGAAGAGCTTTCTCAGAGGTATTTCTCCTAGTCCAAATACCATCAGTATGCATCAGAAAAAAGTCCCAGTATACCCAGAACTGATCCATGGAAGGTAAGGCTGGATACATCTGATACAAGTATTCAGAAGGAATGTTATTCTCAAAAAAATCCTGTGTGCTTGGTTTACAGTTATTGTTAGAATACTGACACATGCCACTGCATTACATAGCACAAATATTTATACAAGATTTTAATTAGACCCCCAGCTGAATGTTCCATGACATTCAAGCTCTAACTGATGTCATATAATAAAATGTAGAGATAGGAAAAAATTCTCCTTTCCATTCATCTAGCTGATGCTACTTAAAAGCCAATATGCTCTTTTAAAAAATGATCAAATATTGTAACTATTACTGTACTTCGTCAAAAGCTGAGAACTGCTTGGAGATGCAAGAATAAATGCACTGATATGAAGACTGGGGGGATTACCTGCTACCCTAGAAAATAATACAGAAAACCACCTGCCTGCCTAAGAACATCAGACTGTTTTAACTGAGTCATGAGAGCAATGGCTGCCCTTTAGAGCCCAACAAGTTGTACAGCTCTAAACCAGACAAGTCAGATTGTGTGCAGGCTATAGTACACAAATGAGAAATTCTATCTCAGCTTAACCTTTAGTATTTCTATTACTTCACCTCATTACCTCTGCCTTACCTCCTAGTTAGAGTTTTGTTTATACATATGAAATTGTCTGTTGATGCTAGAATTAATTTTTTTTCTCTTACACTGCCTGCATTCCCTTAAACGTCATTCTCCCCCTTTGTCCAGTTTTCTCACTCTGTTTTTCCACTAATCTCATCTTTTATCCAATTATCTATTTACTATGAAAATAATCCCTTTGATTTAATTTTGAAGAACACATTAATAAGTGATTCTTTCATTTTTACTTCTAGTTCCCTTCTCTCTTCCTTCCCATCTGAATCATTTATTCTAGAGTTTCTTTTCGTTTCAGTCCCTTGCAGCCTTAAAATCTGTCATCTTCATTGAAAACATTACTTACTGTCTTATTTAAAATAGTGAGAAAGCAAAAACTATCACAGATCAGGTCTAACTGAACAAGCCTGCATCTAACATCTTAACATGTATCTCAGAGAAGGCAATCTGAATGGCACCTGGCCCATCTTGAGAGACCTTGGGGTATCCTGTTGATTAAAACAGACAAGTCTTCTGACTAAATTAATACCCATTACATTGGTAAAAGCCTTCTTAGCTAACACAGTTTGACAGACAGTGCTTTCTTCTTTTGAAATAATTTATAAACTTCTGTTATTAACTTATTGACAAATTAACCTAATACCTGTAGTAGTCACAATTCTTAGGTATGTCCCCAGAATATATTTCTTTAATAGATAAATTACTGATTGAACATATCCATGACTTTGTGAACCGGAATTCCTTCATCTGGGGGGGAGTACCAAAATATGCTATGTATGGCAAACTGCTACTGACTGTGGACTACCCCTACATAGCATCAGATTCAAAGATTCCATACAATGTCAACAGAATATGGTGTTGGTAACACCAAGATTGTCTGCTTAATCCCTGTATGGGCCATTTACTCAAGAGCTGGACTCAATCCTTGTGGGTCCCTTCCCCCTCAGAATGTCTATTTACACCTGAATGCAATCACAGTGTGCTAGGTGCTTTCCAAACAGTGGAGAAATTATGTGGACAGCATGTAATTCTGAACAGATGAAGTCATTTTTCATAATTTGCAAACAGGGAATAGTAGAACCTGCCTTCTTTAGAAATTACATTGACAAAAGTGAGAAACCACCATTCCAGGAAAATTAATTTCTATCACAAGCCCAAAATTATTCCTACCCAGTGCTAAAATCTAAAAAGCATATATGTTAAAGGACTCAAATAAAGCATCATTTTAGAAGATTTGCCATATTTTATCTATTTTAACAATTACTGATTCATATTCATGTTTCACTCTCCTTACTGCTACTTATTTGCTTTCTGCACAGATTCTGAAATAAATTGCTTACAGTCCACATTTTTTATAATAGGAAGAGGCAAATAAAATCTTACAGAATCTAAAAGCGAACAGGAAACATCTCCTTTTTTCCTACTGCATATGGCCGTATTGAAGCTGGCCACTGAGATTGAGAACACGTGGTCACCTCAATTCCTTTAGATGGGAGAGAAAGGTCAGGAACCTATCTAAGAAAAAGTCTAGATGAGGTGATACAGAAGCTTCCTTTATGCTGCTTTTAAAGAACTTCATCAGAAAGTGGTATTTGACCCTACCAAAGGTAAGAAGAGTCCAGAGATTGTCTTTAAAACTTAGTATTTCTCAGCAATTGCCTAAAAATTCAGTCTGAGATTGTACCACTTTCCATTACAACTAGAACAAAAAAAGATATTGTTCCTTAACACTTCTTCCCTTGATCACAGTAAAAATTGATGCCCGAGTTGTATCTTTTTGATCTATTTTTCTTAGGTTAACCTTAGTTTTGCATCATGGAGAAATGCCTCTGACATGTTTTGACAGTTTTACAATAACTTATTTAGATTTAAAATACTGTTATATACCAGGGAAAAAAACCCTTTATAATTTGGACTTTGTATTTTCAAAGAGAAGTACTACAGCAGGATTTAGCTTCACACTAAAATGCTTTAATTTAGGTCCTAACATGTATGTTCCATTCCTATTTATTTCGGAGGAATTTGTGCTTCTACAATCTGTACAGTCCAGAGAGCCTAGAGAGAAATGAACCCGTTCACAAGGGTTCTTAGCTGCCTAAATCTTAACTGCTGTTATTTTAGCTGACCTAGGATATTACACCCAATTTTTAGCTGCCAGCTCAGGAGGACAAAGGTCTCCCATTAGATCTGCTTACCCTCTGTGGACATTTCAGGTATCTAAAGGTATCTCTAGTAACACCAGAAACGTTTGTTTAGGCAAATAAATCCCACTCCTGACACCTATCTAAGGGCAGGCAGAACCATTCTCTGTGAGTGTCTCTGTTTTAAGTGGGAGGTCCATTCATCAAAAATCAAAATTTTGCCAGCTTTTGCAGGTGCAGACACCTGACTGGGCTTCAGTCTGAGCTCTGAACTTTGTTCCAGATGCATTCAGGGTGGTCAGCTGGACAACACGACTAAACAAGAATTAAAAATGGTATGCTTGAAAATACAAAGAAACTGCTCCATATAAGTCTGACAGGACCACATATGGAAGCTGCTTCAATGAAACTTTTTTGTAGAAAAGTCAAATCCCCTTGAATTTTTTTGTTACCAAGAGTTATTATAATTAGATTTAGAGAATTTACTATCCAGATCACTTATACCTAAAACAGTGAAGTTGATCTCAATTTTTTCTCATGTAAAAACCTGTAAGTAGTTTTTCTTGCCTCTCCTACTCAAATATACATTCCTGATTTTCATAGAGTTAAACATATTTTTTACAAAACAGGAACTTAGGTTTGTATGTTACTTTATTAGTCCAGTTTTGTAAGAGAAGATCAATACAAACACTTTGCATGTCAGTTAGCAATAAATATCTTCTAGCCCATCTAAGCCACTCCAAATGTGACAGAGTTTCTACCACCTTAAGTTGCTCCAAGTTAAATAAAAAAGAAGACACAACAGGTGTTGTTAATGTACCCACCAAAATAGAGCCTCTGTCACAATTGTTGTGCGACACAGGCTTCAGATTGATAACATGGATGTGGAATTTTTACTTTTTATTTTGTTTTTTTAAGAAATAGGACTGGTATAGACATACCTTAGACTATCAAAATTTATATAAACATATTAAAATCCAGCTGCAAGAATTAAAAAGCTAAATGAATACTAAGGGCTTATGAGTAGAAAGAAATTATTTTTTATCTCCTGTTAAAATTGAAAAAATTACAAAGAATATCTGAAATGCATTTCAATGACTTTGAATTTCATCTTGAAAACTTGACCCAAAAGTAGCAAAAAACGAAGCTAATCAGATATTCTGTATTCAGTACTGTCGTGGTTTCTGAGCAGTGTTATATACTGGCAGAGCCCTGCTGCAGAGACTTTCCTATGTAAGAGGGTTTTTCTTGGAGACCCATTTTTCTCCTAAAGCTTCTCTGTTGTGGGTAATGTATGTCTTTGATACTGCAAGAAGTGTTTGTCAACCGTAAGGGGCTCACCGGAGTTGAAGCAGGACTACAGAAAAGACAGAGGTTTCTTTGCCTGAATTATAACATCCCTCACATAAAGAAAACCTGTGAGGTAACAACTTTTACTTATCTTCCATGACTCTACTTGCATCAGAAAAGAAAATTATAGAAAGGGGAAATACAAGGAAAAGGATCTTACCTTTTATCCAGATCAGGAAAAGCAGTTGCACTAATTTTACAAAACAGAGGAGGGGAAGGGAAACCACACTGGTTCAGAGATGCTGTTGGAGTAACTACTACAATTGCTGGTGTTTGTTCCTCTGAACAATGACAGGATTCATGGGCAGGGACCTTACGAGCTGCTGCGCTCTTGGCCAATCCATGAAAAAGTAAGGGAGGACACTAGTTCCTCATTTGAACTTCAGGAAAAGGGAAACAGAAGAGAAAACAGCATACATGCCAGAGTAGTGCAAGACACCCCAAAACATGTATGTATAGGAAGAATATACTGGGAGTTATGTATTAGTCCACCAATACAACGAAGCTCTCTGTACAGTGTATCAGTAACAATTCTCATTGTACATCTCTGTCTTTTCCCACACACATTCAAATCCTCAGGTTTCCTTCCATGCTTTCCCATCTGTCACCATGATTGGCTTCCCTCAGCACTCCAGAGCTTGTTCTGTCAGAGGTTCTAAGTCTATCAATCAATGCCAGATTAAAAGCCACATGAACCATTCTGACATCTACCATGGAGTGACTAGTACCAACTCCTAATAATATCAGTAAAAACAAAATATTTTTGCAGCACATCATACACACTGATAACTTACATTCAAAATCCTCATTACCCCTCTGCCTGAGTGAGTTTTCCTAAACAGCAAGGAGTTTGGTTTCTTATTTCCTCTTGGCATAATAATTTATTAGTCTTTTAACGTTTTCAAAAATTTGTGAAGATTTGTCTTTATTTTGCATGGATACTTTGCAAAAAGAGTATTCATCTCTTCAGAATTTTTTTCATAATTATGCAACTTACTATATAGAGCAATACTAAATTATTGTCATTTTTCAGCTACTTTGGAAAGCAGACATGCTATGTACATCCTCTTTTATGTATGTGTATACATACATATATATATATATACATATATATAATTTTTCTTTACCAAAGCAACTGGTACAATTCTTCATAAACCAGTGAAGCATATGGTAAATTGGTAATACCAGACATGACAGGAATAGTCGTAACTCTATTCATGTCAACAGCCTTTATAGGAACAGAAGCTCTTCTCCCAGTCAGAAGAAATAAGGCTTGTGCATATCTGGAGGAGAAATAAAGCCTCAAGAAAAAAAGATAGTGCTCTGTTATAGAGAGCAATGCATATCCCTTATTCGCAGTAGATTAGCAGAAAATAAAATACAAAATACTAGCTTTTGTAATTGCATTGAATCCAATGAATCAATGGTAAGGATTTGAGTAAAGGTAGTCACAAATACCTTGTAAGCTATACACATATTGCAGAATAGTTAGAGATTACTTACCTAATAAAATTCAAAAGCAGCTAGAAACTCAAGGTGGTGATCAAACTGATTTTACAATTGATTTTGTTCTTTTTCTTAGCAGATGACAAAGATGCCAGAAATCTTGGATTAAAGGATATGGTTTAGGATCTGAGGAGAATGTAGTCAATAGGACTGCACCATGGGAAAAACAGGCAGAAATGCAATAACGTTGGTCAGCATTACACTGCTCAGGATATTCAGAATAACTTACTGTCTGCAGGAGGGACTCTGAGATAGATACTGAGGAATAAGGAAGAGAGGGAGAAGGAATCTGAGGAGGCAGATAGGGCCACATAATTACCATCTCTTTCATAGAACCACACTCACCAATAGTGACCACACTTACTCCCAGACATATTTTTGCAGCAACTACCATTTGTTTCATTTTGGAAGGTGTTTTAAGAACCTGAACTTCTAGAATAATCCTTCACTTATCCATGTTTGTAGTAACTTCAGTAAATCCAAGACGAAATCCAAATGTTTGGTTACTAGTTACCTTCCTTGAAGAAAATATTATCTCACTCAAACACCCAGAACAGAAACTAAGTGTCGTTTTAGACAGAACATAATAAGGCAAACATGAAACAGTTTTAAGTTTGGTCAGTGCTCCCCACATATTAGAATAAAATATTCAAAACTATTGGAACTATAGAGCCAAAATAAAGCAAAGGAAAAGATAGCAATCCAGTTCTATAAACCCCCTATATTCACTGCAACTTAAAAAAAAATAGAAGAGAAACCCAAACAAATCACAAATGTAGAAAAGTGGAGTCTTAAGAGCCTGCAAGTGGGGTTTTTGAACCACTGAGAGATAACAATATTTTAGCCAGGCTGCAGCATCCAGGCTATTTTGCTTTGGAATGGTGCAATGTAGGAGACACAGGGATAGCTTGAAGGTGAAGCAGTCTGACCAGAGGCTGAGCCATGACTGATGTGCCCCTTAACAAACTGACATTCAAAGGACAGCTGAAAATCTTCTCTTCCATGCAGGCTAGGGTGAGCGCTAAATGCTTTATTTATCTCCTCTATCCCAAATAAAATTTGAGATTACACCTGTGAAACAGGACAGATTTAAAAAGGTAAGATGGGTAAGTTGATTAGCTAATTAACCAAGCTCTTATATACAACCCATAGGGAGCATCTCAAATGCATAGGACATCTTTTGTTATTAAGAAAAAATAGGACAAGGAAGATTTATCATTAAAATACATTTCACTAATTATACCACCTGGAGTTCCTTCCACAAAACAAACTTTTAATTAGAAACTGTGGGTTTATAGAAAATGTTTGCTATAAATTTTTGATTGTTTATTAAAAGTAGAATATGGAAAGTTCCTTGCATGCTAAGGGCAAAACTGTAACACATCAGAGGGTGCACTTTGTCTTCTCAAATGGCTCAGGAGTCTTTTCAGAAAGTATTGGCAATTATTTTTTGTATCCTTTATAAGAAGAGGTAAAATTTGATTTTTCATGGTAGAAGAGCTTTACTAATTGTAGACAAATTATTTCCTCTTTAAGGAGTTAGGAAAACCTGATAAGAAATTCAGTATGAGCCAACCTAAGAAGTTGAAAACTCAAGTCCCACACAGGCCCTTTGGATCACCTGAGCGTTCCAAAGCAGCTGCTTTCTTCCCAGAAGCATCAGTCACCTCATTCTCCATGTCTGGAGAAACTCAGCTCATACACTGCATTGCTCCATGTGTTGCAAAGTCCAGCCTTGCCTTGCACTGGAGCTTAGCTACATCTGTCATGTATAAAATCGCTTAAATTGCTTATAGAATGTCTTAAGGAACCAGCAGAAAAGTACTGCTTTTAGGATATGCAGAGGAAAACAGCACAGACACATGGGAGCATTTTTGATGCCCATCTTTATGCTCCTAAAATAACTTTTCATTTCTTTCTTTTACTGCATGAATATCTTTTTCAAAATAGTTTTAGTTGAATTTTTTTTCTGAATAGGTTTTTTTCCTTGAATATTTGTTTTAAATAAGAAATTATGAGAAAGGCACTAGACAGGCAAGGGAAAGCTGTGTGACTGTATGTGATATCAAAGGGACAAATCCCTAATTCACACGTTCCCTAACGTAGTCCTCATACAAGGGAAGAACCATGAGGTCCCATCACTGGAACTGGCAAAAGAAAGCAAACAATACTCCTCCAAAACCACAAGTGATCAAGGAAAGAACAATGACCTGCATTTATTGCCGGGTAGTGCTCCCAGTTGAGTTAATAAAGTTGTGCCCTAATTAAACTGAGCACTTCACATCTTGTTTTTCTTCTTGCATGGCTGGGACAATTAAGCATCCTTTGATGTAGAGTGCTCTGAGGAAATCTCCCAATTATTTTATGAACAATTTTCGTCATAAAGCCTGTGAGAATTTATTGAAACCACCTAGAGTGGAATGAGGCCAAAACCAATCAACACTGGATGACCAGACTTAGGGCTAAGGACTTTAAACTAGAGGTCACTAAGACCACAAGCAGCACATCATACAGAGAAATTTAAGCTCTGAAAGTGCTGGTTGAGTACACTAAGCTGAAAAAAATTCCCTGCAATTACTCTTCTGAGCAGAAATTACTCACTACTTAAAAAGAAAGCGTTGACAATCACTGATTTTCAGTATACTGGAGGTTTTATTGTACTCTGATGGTAAACCAAATTAAAATACATGTAACTGCCCTGCTTAATCAAGTTGGAAAAGGCACTTTGGTTTTTTTTACAAAAATAACCAAAAATATTACTAATTTCAAATATTAGATATTTCAAATAGCAGTTTATTATCCTAAGATCAAAGTGTTATGGACAGAGAACAGTAAGGATTATCTCCCCCTTCAAACCTACTGTTTTCAAATGCAACCATGTTGTAGATTTTCCTCTATAAACAGATCCATTTTCACCTTAAAACTAGTCAGATTGAGTAATGTATCTGAAAAATTAGGAATACCGAAGAAATACTCTTAGAAAGTAATATGTACATATATTCCAAATAGATATATTTAAATCTTAAGCTCTATATTTATTATTAGACCTCTCATACAATATTTCATTGATTGGTACATGCAATTCATCAGAGTTTATATGAACCATAAGTATGACTTTTTAAAAAGTAATTTTTAGACAGAGTAGGGACTTAGTAATTAAAATAAAAATTAGCACCAGTTGTAGTGCCTTCTACCTTTAGGAAAAGTATCACTTTCATGTTGTGCTAATGTCTAAAAAATTTTTGGTCAACTCTATTGTATCCATGCAGTGTCCACTTTTGGCAACAAAAAGTACCCACACCCTAAAGAGGACAATTATGTGATTGGCTTACCAAAAATACATTTTCTTAGCAAAAGGAAAGTATAGTATTTTCAACTCTCATTTTTAATTACTTATTTTGTGCATGGGGTAAAATTTGTTTTGTGAAATTTGACTGTCTTTACAAGTCAGCTCTCTGTCACTAAGTCTTTTTAATTAAAATGTGAATTAAGTTTTAATGATAGTGTTATTATTCACTTAACTAACACAATCTGGGCAGAAAATATATAAATAATAATAAACCAGCATAAAATTCCCTACAAGGCAATTCATCATTAGGACAAATTAGCTCTAAAATGCATCACAGGCAAGTAAAAAAAACTTCAATTATTTTGCCTTACTGTGTAATAATGAGTCTTAACTATGGAGAAAAGATACAGTAATTTAGTAATGTTAAGATCTACCCACTGGAAAACACCACTTCTGCTGTTGAAATATTTTAAGACATATATTCCATTCAACTCCCCAAACAAATAGCAGACTGTAGTTCAAATGCATTGCAAGACTATTAGGTAATCTTTTTCTTTGTTTAGATTCAGTAGGGTTCAGTGACAAACATTCATCTTTTCTTTCTATAAAAGTTCCTGTTCTTTTGCTTAGTTAAGAACTGCCTTCATTTTTAGTAGTGTGCTCACAGTTTACTTCACCATTGATTAGCCTCACACAATAAACTTCAAACAAAATGCAAAAATGATCATTTAACTATTTTCAAATTATGAATTACTTGTTCAATGTTTAGCTCGCAGTGGTAAGAGCAGTTATATCTGTAGGTAGGCTAATAGAATCAGACACAAAGCTTCTGAAATAAACCAATACCAGCTGCTCCCATGCCTCATTACTCGGCAGTAGCTGCTCGCCTGAAATATTGTACATTGCAGAATCGTTGGCTTTCAAAAGCCACACAGACTTTTGAGAGGATATAGCTGTACAAAACAGACAGACACTTCCCTCAGACAGAAAAAAAGAAAAAAGAAAAGTCCTATACTTCAGGGTATATGTGCAACTATTTTCCATTCTTAGGCACACATATTTTCCACCACCATGTATTTTACTTATTTTAACAGGTGAAAGCAATTAGATTTTAAAATTATTACATTGTCACTGCTCCCACTTCTAAAAGAACAATTTAAAAATTCTAAAACTAATGAAATATCTTTTTGATTAGTAACACATAGTTTGTGCTTAGAGAAGATTTTGAAGTAGGAATGAGTATCATAATCAGTGTCTGATCATTTAGCTTACTAAGAGAGGACATTAATGAGAGAAAAAAATCGACTACAGATAGATCATGCAGTCAAAAATGCTATGCACATGTAGCATTTTGTATGGCTACAAACACACTGTTCAATACAGAACTTCTAAAAAATAATCACTTTCCAAATTTCTTATTAAATTAGTTGAACTTGCTGTACTCTGCAAAAATTAGATTGCAAAACTAAAACTCTCAGTAAAAGGTGGTGTCAGTCCCTCATCATCTCAAACAGTCATTAAGAAAACCTAGAGATTCATATTCTTAAAACAAAAGTAATTTTAATGTAAAAGTTTACACAATTAAAATTACAGATATTTAATTTCCTACAGGCCCCAAAGAATTCAATCTTCCATGGCTCTCAGGACTCATCTTCAACACAGACGGTTAGGTTTAAACATTTACGTAATACATTTGCTAATAGAATTAAAAACTTGAGTATGTTTCAAAGAACAGTTATATTCTAACAGGAATCAATTGTATACTTCTAATTTGCCTGCTCAGAAAATAACATTTTGATATACACAAATTAATTAGGCAGAAAAATCAAGGCATACATCTGCCTTATTGAAAAAATATTGAGCACACTGTTCCGTAGGTACTCTGGAGTATCATTTAGAGGCAGTATGTCACAATATCATCCTTAATTTTAAAATACTAAAATAATGAAAAGCGAGTTCTGTGCTGGTACGTGTTTTAGAACAGCATTGTCCTTTTATATCAATCATTAAGTGTTTTTTCTAGTATTTCATATCTCTGAAACTGTCATCTGTATAATAAAATAAATTCGGCTCACCATTTTCAGTCTAATAAGTGCTTACTGAATATTATTTGCCTTACTCTCAAGTGGAAAATTATGGAAATGATCATATGAGATCTAAAATGTAAGCAGTCACTTGCAGTAAGCATGTTAAGCAAGGCAATACCTTATACATCCATCAGATAAATTGTTACATGTTTAGAGATTTTCTTGCCTTTTCAATGGAACTATATGGTCACCATTAGATCTTAGAAGACTATTCATCCAATTTTAAATCGCTTTAATTTAAAGAATTTGCTAATAAATAAAACACAGAAATCTGAGCTGAACAAACCCCAACCCTGAATAATTAATTTTAAATATAGTATTTCGTTACTTTAAAGAAGGAACATTGTTTTCAGTAAAATAGGGGCTCTCTTTCTTCTCTATTTGCCAGATTTTAAATAAATTGTACTCAATATCCTGGAGTGCCTTTGACAAATAAAAAACCACCAATCAAAAAACTGATGAAGTCAAAAAAAATCATAAAATGGTGGAGAAAAAAGAGTCTTGGGTCAAAGAGGTGGAGCAGCATCCAGACAGTGCAAATCTGGACTACAAGTGATTTCTTCACTGCTGGACACTCATCTTATGAAGCAATCAGGCATAATTTGCTCCACCTCTAGTAGAATTACAGCATAGCCAAGCTAAGGAGCCTGGCAATAAATCAGTTCAAAATTCAACATTTACAGTGATATCCCTCATACTAATGACACATCCATGTCTGAAGGCCATAAATTCCTTACCAAGTAAACACAGAGAATGAGGGAGTGTAATCCTTTTGGTATTACTGTGCCATGGCACTAAAAAACCAGCTAAAAGTATAACTACATTCCCAAAACATAACTCTTACTGAAAAACCTGAGATATTGTCAATGGACTTTTGGTTAAATCTGAGCTTTTTCTGCTAATCCTTCACTTAATCTCAGGAGCTCCTGCCCTCAGATTTTTAGGGAAATATCAGTAGGCTATGGATCAGAAAAGACAGCATGTAAAAGCTGCATGAGTTCATTAACATAGGGTGAACACTTCACATTTGATTTCTAAGAAGAAAACTAAGGTCTGTTGGTAATGCTCCAAGTGCAGTCAGCCACACCAGCCAGATCCCTAAGTGAAAGTTTTTAGCAAAATGTGTACTGGATTTGTATGGCAAGGTTTTGGCAGCTGAAGGGCTACAGGTGTGGCCTCTGGGAGAAAACGCCAGAAGCTGCCCCTGCATGTGATGGAGCCAAAAGATCTGGCTCCAGGACAGGGCTGCTGGCCAAGGCCAAGCCCATCTCCAGCTGGGGCAGTGCCTCTGGGAGAGTGTATTCAAGACAGAGGGAAAGGTGCTGCACCACAGCAATGGAAGCCAGAAACAGGAATGAGAACATGGCAGAGGAACAACTGTGCAGACATCCAGTCAGTGAAGAAGGAAGGGGAGGAGGTGCTAGAGGAGTCAAAACTCCACTAGGGATCCACCTGCAGCCCATGGAGGACCCTATGCCAGAGCAGGTGGATGCCTGAAGAATGCTGTGACCCCGTGGGAAGCCCAGACTGGAGCAGGCTCCTGGCAGGACCTGTGGCTCCATGGCTGGAGGAGCCCAGGCTGGAGCAGGTTTTCTGGGAGGCCTGGTGACCCCATGGGGAAGCCATGCTGAAGCAGTGTGTGCCTGAGGGGCTGCACCCCACAGAACAGACCCATGCTGGAGCAGTTCATAAGGAACTGCAGCCCATGGGAAGGACTCAGCGTGAGAGAAGTTCGTGGAGGACTGTCTGCCATAGGATGCACCTCACAGTGGAGCAGAGGAAGAGCATGAAGAGTCCTCTCTCTGAGGAGGAAGGAGCGGCAGAGACAACGTGTGATGAGTGACTGCAGCCATGGCTCCTCATCCCCCCGTGGTGCTGGTAAGGAAGAGGTGGAGGATTTGGACATACAGTTAAACCCAGAAAGACATGGGCATGGAGAGAAGGTGTTTTAGGATTTAGGTTGTTGGGGTTTTTTCATTATCTTACTCTGATTTTGACTAAAAATAAATTAAATTTGCCTGTTTTGTCCGTGATGATAATTGGTGCATGATCTCTCTCTGCCCTTATCCCAAACCTTGAGTCTATCATTATTGTTTTCTCTGCCCTGTACAACTGATATGGGGAGTTGATAACACGGTTGGCACCTGGTGTCCACACAGGATCAACATGCCACAAAAAGGCATATAAATGAGAGAAACCTAAAAGGGGTTAATAAAAATCCACAACTATTAGGGCTTAAGAAAATAACAATCAATTCTTTAAATATAATTGACAAAGAATAAGCATTTAGCAAATCTCATTTGGAGAGAAAGGAACACGTTTTATTAAAATCCAGAGAGATTATTTATACCCCAAAAAGTATAAAAGCCAATGGGGAGCAATTAAAGCAAAAGGAATTAGCTGAAAAATTAACTCTGGGTTTTTAACAAATCTAGGGATGCTCCACAAGATAAAAACAAAAAATTGCAAAATCTTGATGTGGCGTTCATGTTTATGAAAATCAAACCCGAGAAACTACAGGCTGGCTGACATCAAGCAAGTATAAAATCTAGAAAGGTTGAGGAGTAAATAATTAAGAAATGGTAGTGTAATTCATTCACTTGTAAGTCTTGTCAACTAAACCTGATACCATTTTTTATGCTACAACAAGTTTGGCTAATAACATTAACTTGCATTGTCATAGTACACTTAGATTGCTATAAGATTTAATCTTGCATGACATTTTCAAGCACCATACAAAATCAATACTCTACATTACATGGATTAAAACTGTTTAAATACACAGATCTTGAAAACTCTAAGTGGAAAAATTATCAGACAATGTAGGTTCTCTAAAGAACTTTTATTGTCCCAAATTTATTACTTCCATTGTAAATCAGAGATTAATTTTTTCAGATGACCTCAGCCTTGATACAATGGGAAATATCAATCAAACAGATGGGCCCATCTTTCTCAGTATAACTCATCTGAGCCTCACACAGCTAAAATGTACCTCTCAAATTGATATATTAAAACTATAATCCAGTTCATTTATATAACAAAGGGTTAAGAGATAACTTGCTAACCAACTGTAAGTATCTATAAGGCATGAGATACTTTAGACAGCTGTTTAATTTAGCTGAAACATGCATTTAGCATCAAATTCACTGGTAGAAAACCATTACTTGACTATTCATGTAAAAGTCACATTTCTTTATTTCCAAATAATGAAAATAAATAACCTATTAGTACCAACTGTTGATAGATATGGAAGATTACCTACATTTTCAAATCTTTATATCTTTCATATCTTTCTAAAAGAGATCTCCCATTTCAAGTGGGAGCTATAGTAGCCAGAAAATCATACGTCTTTCAGGAGTTTCTGAGATCTACCCACACAATGTGATGAGCCCAAGCTGGGAGGACTGGATTACCCATCTGCACAGCAACCCAACAAAAACAAGAGAGAAAAACAAAATGTGGCCTTAACAAACATGAGCCAGAAGTTCTCGAGGACTGGAAGAAGTTAAAAACATAAACAAAAGGACAAGTTTATAGCTATTTAATAAGCCATATTTTCTGGTTTTCTCCACCAGAGGCAGTGCTGAGAGTGAATCTACAACTGGGAAATTTGACAGTCAAATCAAAGTTGCATTACTATTTTCCCTACACTCAAGAATGCAGGGGTTTTTTATTTCAATAAAGTAGTTTAGAGCAAGTAGCTTTAAGAGGATTGGACTGCCTCATGTACTACAGCCCAGCTGTGCTGTAAGGACACTGGCTGGCTAGTTGCATTACAGAACTCAGAAAAGCAATACAGGTTATGAACATACAGAAATAAATATCCATAGAAATAGACAGAACTATCTGAGAAGAAAAAAGGAAAACCATATTTGTTATTTATGTAATTACTTTCTAACTGAGATACAGAAAGTGCTAGAGCTTTTGTGACAAAACAACCAGGTTTTTCTGTGGGCACCAAAACTAGCAACACTCAGATACCTTCAGAAAAATGGAACATATAGACATTTTCTCCTGCAAAATGTTCTTCTCCCTTGTTGTTGTAATTAATTTAACTTCTATTCCTCTTCCCTAATTCTTCCTCTTTTTCTAACCTATCCCATTTTAGTAAGAGAATTGTCCTCTCTTCTACCTTTGCTGAGTCCCAGCTGGTCAAGAGCCAGCACATGCTCTGAAGACCCCTCACAGACATGGTCTTTGCTGCTGAATACCCATGTAGTGACTGTGGGACAGAGGGAACAGCTAATCATAGTTATTAAGCATAAATTCAGCCTGGGTGTCATATTGACATATTGGTTAGGACATCAATCCAAAAATAACTTGTTCTTTTTCCTGATGGAGATGAATTGCTGCAGTAGTTGGTACAAAGGCTTATTTGATTCCAAATATCTCAGCATGATCACACACAAAAAATTTTGGTCTAGACTCTATTGAATACTATTATACAACTGTGATGAAATCTGGCAATTCAGTCCTACTTCCCACAACCTGGATTGTCCTCAGAAGTAACAAAAACCAGTTAATTAATAGATTTGTGGCAGTTGCTGACTAAGACAGCCAGATTTTAAAATTAATATGCATAAACACATTCTTCAGTCATATGCTCACTGACTAAGCCTTTTTCTCATTTTATCCAAGCAAAACCTGTACTTTAAATTCCTTTTAAAAATCCTTCTAAAAATGCACTTCTTTAGGAAGTCTTTTCATCTCTTAACCATTTTACCTCATGTTTGTATTACACTGTGAAAAATTACAGTGCTACTTCTTCTGCTGCTTTAAGTAAGGATTCAGAGAGGAAGAACTCAAACACTGAAGGGTACCTTACTCTGCCAGGTCCAGGAAGAAAATAATTTTGCAGATATAGGGCGTGGGTTTCTGGGGGCTTCATGAGCATGAAGAAAGATTTCAGTTTTGGCTGATGAGAAGGTCATAAATGAAGACACCAAAATAGCAAGTAAAATCTTCTAGCATTGTTATTTGGTTCGTGAGGCAGGTGAGTGTTTATAGCACTTAACACAAGAACTTCTGTTAAGGGGCAGAAACTCTCTAAGAGCATGCATTTGTGAAGTGCTGTGGTATTCCTTGGATCTTGCAGAGAAAACTGTGTAAGACTTGGTATTTATCTATAGGACAAATAGTATCAAATACATGTGTAGGTCCTGCCTCACTTGCATTTTCTTGACTTGAGCTTCTCTTCCAATAAATCTTTAGTGTATCCCACTAAAATTTTCATTTATTGTAAAAACTTCAGAGTGTATTTGAAAGGTTAACATGCATGTTTTAATTCGACTCTGAGTACACTGGTATTAAAAACCTACAAGCTTTCTAGGTCATCCAGAAATACACCATCCAGACAAATTAGAACCAAAGTTCACTTCACTGTGGATAGATAGATACTGATAGAACTATATAAGAAAACTTGTTGAACCCTTCCACATTTACAGATTAATACTTGTGACTTTTAAAACAACTGTTACACTAGTTTGAAGAGAGATGTTGAATAATGTCAAATGAAGTTGGCATCTGCAATTATTTTTGAATGTATTTTAAATACTCATGATCACAGTTTTCTTTTTCTCTGGAAAGAATGGATTTCTCACAGCTTATATTATGTTCACTAAGAGATGCCCACATAAATTCCATATAAGAATAAAAACACTTCCCTACAGACCTTAGAGTTTTTAAAATCTCTTTTTATTAACAAAAATGTTTTTTTAAAAAAGTGTTAGCACTTACACAAACCATTCAGAAATTAAATCTAGAGCTCTCAAAAAAGAAATGCATGTTTATTTATAACTACATCTATCTATACACTTATTAGTATATAATAAGAATAAAATTCACACTGATTAACAATCTAAAATTGACAAAAAGAATACTGTATTTTAATAAACTCATTTAAAATTTAAATAGGAGGTATTTCAAATAGGTTTAAAATTTCATTGGAATTAAAATAGTCTATTTTTAGGCATGGACTCACTATAAAATTTACATCAATGTAACAAAAGTAAACTTAAAAAAAAAAATCAAACCAGCAATGCATTAGAAATTGCCAAATATTAAATTAGAACAAATTTCACTGAAGTGCTATTCCAGTTTTCAAACTAGGAACCTTTCAGGAAAGGCAAAATACTTTCCCCATTTAATTTCATACCAGTTCACATTCTTACTAACTTAGTTGGTTCATACAAATACACTAAGCAGAAAAGCTGAGAATGGCGTGACCAGAGAAGTTCTACTTTTTTTCCAAAATATTGCAAGACGTAGATTTTGACTAATCACACAATAAGATCTAATATTGTCCATTAAATACTAGGTTTGCAAGCAAGTAAATTTTTGAAATTTTTAGTAGTTTTTTCACAGATCTAATAAAAATGAGAGTTTTTTTTAAAATAATTTTAATTTACTTTCTGTGCATTTCTAATCCTTTTCCAATCTTCTTTTGAATTAATCAAAGTAAAGGGACACTTACAAAAAAAGGGACACTTACAAGTCCCTTTTTGGTTTGCTTTTTTAAAAGCAACATCACTTCTAGAAAAGCAATTGAAGGAAAAATATGACATAGTAAAAGATAAGTTATGAAGTTAAACTGAATTTGATCATGATCTATTAAAAAAACTGATGATGTTTTAACAAAAATATAACACTTGTAAGTGTATTGGGGCAGTACCATTTTAAAAAGTGGCTCAGAATACTAATTACTAATATCTCAATAAATATCCAGACCATAAGCAGAAATATTACCCCATTTGAGTGTTACCACTCCATTAAGGAGTTGTTCATATTTCCACATGTCACCCATCACTGATCTGACCTACAGGTCCTACCAGAGTTTATATCATGTTGTAATGATAAATCAAAAATTGTAATTGCAAATGTTTCTGAAACTGGAAGACAAAATCTAAGAGTGTCCAAAACTCAGGCACAAAGCTAGATGTTATCTTGATCAACTATAAGTAATGTCTTCAAGAACTTTTTCATTTAATTGTAAGAAAAAGATAACTATGTGTATTTTAGGCTATGTTTGTTGTCATATTGATTGCTCTCAAGCAATGTCTTCCATGATCCTGTGTTCCAGGACAATCACAAAACACTGTCTTTCACACTCCCTGGCACACCAAAATCCCAGTGCTTCCATTAAGTGTCTACTAGTGACATATTCGTATTTGGACAATATTGTTATGGATTTTCCCTGATTAAGTTCTGTGGTTAGTGTTGTATCATTACATGAATTTTTAATTAAGAACACCACAGTATTAAAACAGTGGAATTCCTAATACATAATCTGAGAAAAATACTCACACTCACTTTGAGCATGATAATAGTTATCTGAAATGACACACCATCAGAAATTTCATCCCTAAATTAGAAGACTTATTTGGCTTAATTTTTGGTTTTTTGTAGATGATTCATTTTATGGATGGTTGCACTTATATTATTTATCAGTAACATTGCCATTGTATTTTTGGCTGTTCAATAAAAACTTTCCATGTAAAAATGAGGTGAAGTGAGTGTGTCTTCTTTAGTCTATTCTTCAATCAGGCTTAAATTTCAATCAGTAAAACTTACACCTTTGTGAATTTTTTTTTTAATCAAAAACCTTTTGATTTTTCTTTAACCACAATGAAAAAAGAATACAACATTCAGACTTCAGTGTTATGTAATCTGGAATTGTTTAAGATGAATGTACACTTAGAAAACCAAACCTATTTCCAGTGTAAGTCACCAGCATTCATTGAAAAATGAATTTGCATTTAAGAGTGATTTTAAATTTTGTTTTTTATAAAAGAGCAGCACTATGGCCATTCTTCCTGTTAGCCTGAAAGTAGACCATTGGTTTCAAAGCTGTTGTAATTATAATTTCTAGCTGATTCTAAAGAAGTACACGTTCGTGAAAGCTTGCATTTCTTTTCACACACTGGAACCAAAATGCACTACTTTCTGTAATTTTGTAAATAACTTGTGAAAATCTTTGAAAGAAAAACAGAAGAAGAATATATAAAGCATTTTCAAATAAAATCACTCATGAACTTCTAGGCACGCTGTAAGTATCTGTTGGAAAAACTCATTCCAAAGTCTCAAAGAAATGAACACCTTCTCAGTAGAATGGTATAATATGCAAATTAAATATAGTCATCCTTTGAAACCACACATGAGCTTTAATCAATATGTAATTTACAATTAAGTAATCATTTTCTGATTTACAAGCATTACAAGCATAACAAATACGATTAACCTAGGATTTCAGACGCAAATTAGTCTAATTAATGTACCCCACCTATGTGCCACTTTGAATATATGTACATTTTTCCATTTTGATTTTTAATTGGCTATGAAACATAGCGCTAACAGAGAAGTAAAGATCTAACACTAAATTATTTGAGCACACATATGTTAAATTTAAAGCAATGATGCAAGTGTAATATCTTGTGTAGATGAACTATGCAACAAGTTAAACAAATTTCTAAATCAAATCAGACTATACCAACAAAATGTCATGTATGTGCAAGAAAGTTACAAGATGAAAAGTGATAAATAAAAAAAAAAAAATCCCCTTAAAACAAAGTAAATTCATTCTCTGTGCTTTTAGAGGGTGACAGTTATGACTCCAGACATAATGTAGGCAGCTGTATCATAATCTAGCTCAAAGAGCTCTAAACTCTTATACATCCAGGAACACCAAAAGCAGTTTAGATATCTCTATCAAACTTGAGATAATCACTCCTTTATAAATGCCTGTTTCTTTCCATTTGCTATAGTGAGTATCTAAATTATGTTCTCATGTCTTAATGCCTACACTACAGGCATCTGCAGTTGGGTTTTTTAAAGACAGTTTGTGGTGGTTGTTTCTGCAAAATATTTGGATATTTGACCTTGTATCTTGTACTTCATGACTCTTTGGTTATTTAAGTATCTTTTATGAACGTATTACTTGTTCATTTGTTTAACTGTCCTTTATATATACACCTGTTAATATGCAAAATAATATTTTTCCCTATCCTTATCTGTCTAAATAGAAAGGATATATATGTGAACTTACAGACTTCAAACACTAATTAATGTTTCAAATGGGAACAGAGAGAAGGAGGTTTGCTATTCAGTCATGCTATTTGGCAAAGATGTAATTTCTAGACAGACAAACCTAGTTAAAATTATCAGTGTATCTCAGTTTAGTCACTGAATAAATCCTATTTACTGTTTAATATGGGGCGTACCAATTAATTTATCTTTTTCAGGATTGTGAAAGAAAATAAACAAGATATTTGAAGTTCCAGGGAAACATTTCTAACTGAGTTCAAATTCAATATTTATTTGTATTATGTCAGTAAAATAACTGATTTCAGTTCAACTAGGAAATTACAAAATTTTAGGTCATCCACAACTGCTAAGAATTTTGTGTGAAACAAGCTCCAACTCAATTTAAAAAAAGCTTTGTTTTTTCCAAACATAGTTTTCTATAAATATATATATATATCAACTTTACATAATTCTATATTTTCAGACAAGTTGGGTCTTCTAAACTGGAAATTCATGCAAATGTGGAAATCTAAAAAAGATTGGTTACATTCTAAAAGAATGGGAAGACTACTTATGCTCAGAAGAGTTGCATTAAATAAATATTTTGGAGTATTTTACCCAACTTAAGAATACTCCACCACATCCCAGTTCCTAAATAATAAATAAAATATAAGACAGGTCAAAAGAAACACAATTATATTTACCTATCTGCATGAAAGTGCCCCCATTCAAGAAGGGTAAATAGATATGAAGAATCAGCTACAATCAAGGAAGCTTCTATCCAGTGCAAATTAGGGGAGGCAACAGAGCATCCCAGCTCAGCCTAAATTAAATGTCTGTTGAATGATCAGATGTATCACTTCCAGAACACACTAAACAACAACCTTTACTAATGCACAGAGAAACTGGTCTTCCATAAGACAAAAGAGAAGATAGTGGCATACAGAAACATCGGGATAAAAGATGGAAAAAAAATTTTAAGATGAGTAAAATTAGGTTAAATTAAGTTGTTTATGAATTTGAGATAGGACTCAGTATCAGAAATCACAGGATTTCATAAGGCTGAGGTGCTGGACAACAGAATAGTTAATAGTATTTAGCAGAAACAAACATAAGGTGATGTTTGCTGATGTAAAAAGCTATGCCAACACTACCTACAGCATGACTAATAACCATCAAGGAAGCAAAACCAACATGCTAAAACTGCAATAAAAAAGCAGATCTATTATTATCAAATGTCAGAAAACAGGTCAAGAGAAAAGAAATAATTAATACACCTACTATTTAGCACCTAAAAATAAACATAGTAAATAAAAAAATTATTTTAAAAATTACAAAATCCCAAAGTACTATTCATAATCAAACTACTGAACTTTTAATGAATATGATGATATGAAAAACTTTAAAATTAATTACTTACTAAAATTCAAAACCTATGCACAAACTATTTGCTGAGGGTGTCATATCTCTTCTACAAAGGTATTTATCACAATATTTTAGTTTTCCATGTTTTCCATGTTTTAGTTTTCCATGTACTCCTACAGGCTAAGTAAATTCAAAATGCCGTATTTTATCAAATCACTTAGAAAAAAAGAACAAAATTTCAGAATTTTTTTGGCTCTGTGGAAACCAAATCTAGAGCAAAAGTTATGCTGGAGTAATGGCACAGATTTAAGACACTAACAAAGCAATTTGTAGCTGCAACGATCCCAACACAGCCAAACCAGGATTTCAGCAAGGTAAGAATAATGTGTCATTTTTAGTACCATTTGCAATTACACTTTTATTACAAACCCCTTGTTTTTGCCTTCTACCTCTCACAAACTTTGATAGCTTTGAGTCCTGATCAATGAGCTTAAACCTCCTTACCTTATGTGACAAGGAAGAACAATTTTAATTTTATAACGACTCTGCTGCCTCTTTGAGGATTAGCCCAGTGTCTCTCTCCTCTAAACTGACTCACCATTGATCAGATGGAGGAAGCATTCCCAGTTAGAGATGAGGATTCAGGGACATGGGACAAGCAGATTAACCCTGGATATGACAGGGAAAGGATTAAGAGAACAAAATTCAGCCTTCAGTGATCTCAGTGGCAAAAGGCTCAAGTCAATTTCAATAGCCAGACCATTTCACCCATTTATGTCTATAAACTGATTTTACTTTTCATACCATAACTTTGGTGATGATACTTAGAGATTCTTGAAATCTCATAATGTTTGGTATTTTCTCCTAAAGCTTCAACTGTTGGGATATACAAGTTTTACAATAATTGCCTTTTTATATATATAACTTTCCAGTTCTCATGGGTACAAATTAAAAGTATAAAACCTGAAAGGTTCAGAGCTCAAAAATTAGATTAAAAGAATAAAAAGTATATGTTTTAAAAGCCCTCAAAATACAAAAAAATCTAAAGGCAAATACAAAAATTTGAGGTGAACAACTTGCAAGTTCATTAAACTATAAAAATAAAACAAAATTTTTTATACGTCGCCAAAAGAGCTAAAACTTTCTTTCCCATTGTTTTTTTCTCTATTTGCAAAATGTATTCCAACGAAACTCATATAGGTACTCTTACATCTGATCCTCACTATGAGTGGAATCAATTCTCAGTCATGGTTTTTATAACCACACTGAATAGCTGCTGCATCAATAGCATTTAAGTGGCATTCAGCAGGGATTCAGAGAAATCTGTCATTGAGGCTAATTGTCAACAAAAAGCACATTCTCTCTGATGGCAGAACCTATATGTAGAGCTGGACGGACGAGTCACAGTAAACAAAATGTACAACAAATTTAGCCCTACCTTGTGTTTATGCTTTATTCACAGAAAGGAATGATATTTTACAAAACTCTTCAGCTTTTGAACCAGTCTGTTCAAACAATACTAAGAACTTGGTTATTAGCTAGTTGCTCTTATTTTTTCTATTTGGAACATTTATAAATATTCTCTGGTTCAAGATATAGATCATGGCATTTACTGTGTTACTTGACTGAATGAACCAAACAGCAGCAGCTGGAGAAGGCTGTGTGCTTGTCATCAACAGGTTGCAGTTTGCTGAGAGTGCTGGCTTCTGTGTTGCTTTCAGAGAAGAGTCCAAAGTGCATCCAAAATTGCTCAGACATTGTGTGTGTATGAACACAGATTGGTGCTTTTTCATTAGAAATACTCAAATGCCTCTTAACTTTGCCCCTTCTGAAATGTCAGGCACAGCTATCACAGCAAAAACACACACCTCGGTTAGTCTGAAAGAAGCAACTATGCAAATCTCATCTGTAACATGAAATAGTTATATATCCACTCCCACCTGACCAATTCCTAACAGAAATACTGGTGTTTATTCTTGTTACAGCTTTATGCAAAAACAAAGAATTTATTTTTGTAACCTCTTCTACTGAGGATAAATTTCACTATATTAAAGAACACCCAGAAAAGATTTCCAAGAAGTTAAGACTGGTAAATCCCTTTGAACTTCATTTGATTTCTTTTACCTGGCCATTTAAAAGAGCATTTTTAAACTATTTGCAAACATGTTTAACATATTATTCCACAGATTCATAGGTAGTTGCTTATACTTTGATTCTACTGAAGGAAGAACCCCAAAACAGTGGCAACTGGAATGACTGTTATGTTTGGACTTGTTAAATTCAAAACTACTTTTAAACTTCCCAAGTAATGGCTGAAATAGAATTTCTTCATGTGTTTTTAGCTTACACTCGATAATGCCCAACCAGGCTCTAACAGACTGCCTTCTCTCTTCTAGACAAGGAATTGAAACAAAGAATATCAACAAAGAAAAGTAAATGCATTTAAGTATCACTAACATTACCTTGATGAATCCATTTACACATCTGTCATCTTTAAAAAAACTATTTTGTGGCAAAATTTTAATTTGCCTTATTCTATTTTGCAAAAAAAATATAATGCTGCATAGTTACAGTAATCCTCTACACTGCAAGACATGTATTTTTCATCTTCATTTGAACCATGGCTAAAGAACTTGGTTTTCTCTTTTTCTTTCCACGTCTACAGTAGTTCCGTTTCCATATGGTTTAATATACAGATATAAGCTCTAGTATAAGCAATTGAACTTTTTACACCCTCAGAAACCACAAAATCAGATGGTCTCTGGTTTTTGCAGCTGGTGCACTGCATTCATATTGGGTAGTGTCATATGAAAAATATTTCACTCCCCAAGCCCCAAACAGAGTCACTCATTAATGAAATGCAGGCAGTACAATGAGATCATATAAGGTATAGATTTCAACAGCCCTACTAAAAACAGTAAAGGAACACTGAACAAGAACACAAATCAAGTTCCTCTGCCAGAACAGGATTCTTCTGAAGGAATGTCTTCTTAGATTTAACATTTGCTTTGAAAACAACTGCTAACCACTACCCAGAAAAAACCTCAGTACAAGTGTTAGCAGACTAAACAATCACAATTTGGCAGAGGAAAAACAGTAAATAACTTCAGACATAGCTGCATTACAGGATGTCTCACCCTAATACACCACTATCAAATCACAAAATTATTTACTTAATGCCACATATGGAATCTGTTTACTTAAGAAAATAAGCTGTCACCAGCACAACTTTGTTTAAAAATAATTTCAGGGCTGAGGTTCATCAAATTTCACTTCAGTTTGTTTTTATAGAAATTTAAAAACAACAACAACAACCAAAAAAAAAAAACCAAAAAAAAAAAAACAAGCCAAAAAAACCTCCCCCAAAAAAAACCACAAAAAAAACCACAGTGCAGCAATCTACTTGCAAAAAATATATTAAGCCCACTTACACAGAGAATGTATACTTAGGTAGAATTTTTAAACTCTATTACTAGTAGCATTCATTTAAAGAATGACCACAACTTTGTAATATATATCATGACATTTTATTTCAGTAAAATTCATCAGAACGCATTATTTCACTTCTATCTTTCTCAAATTATACCCACCTGTTTTCCTCAACCTAAAAGCTTTCTTTAACTAAGAAAAGCCTCAGCAGCAGAAATAAGTACCAGACAAGACAGCCAAGCTACTTTATGGACTTGATTCTCTTCTCACAGACTCTGACACAACTCTGTGGACCTTAGTGGCCTGAATACGATAGCTGTAACTGAGCTAAGTATCAGGCTCTGCACAACTATTTTATAAATCTAAGGACTATAGCAGATTTGTTTTATCCTGGGGGAAAGTATATCCAAGCAAAATAGATTATAGCTTCTATCTTACCTTCAACAGCCAATGAAGATATATTTGTAACAAATGGCCAAATGTATCTGCATTTCTATTACATATTTATTTAGCTTCTAACACAACAGAATTCTGAAAATCTCATGCAATTGGGATAACCCTTCAATATAAAGATAAATAAAAAGGACTAGCTATAATGTAGTAATTGGGGACCAGAAGACCTGAGAGGTTTCT
Organism: Cisticola juncidis; assembly: GCA_013400215.1. NCBI lineage: Eukaryota > Metazoa > Chordata > Aves > Passeriformes > Cisticolidae > Cisticola > Cisticola juncidis. The sequence continues at coordinate 390,448 of VXBR01004747.1, read as the reverse complement.
TCCTGCTACTTATCATTCTTCAATGCTTTTCTGCCACAATGCAGAAGCAAAACACTCACTGCAACTCTTCTGAGAAGCAGCTTTTATGCACAGAAAGTTATGATCACTCTCTCTTTGCAGTAATTAGTCTTGTAGTAATTTATACGCTTTTAATTGTCCAATATCAGTCAGCATAGAGGAATTATTAAGGGCTGTATCTCTTAGCCAAACAAGTATACTGTGCAGAAGATAAATTCCTCCATTTATCTGCATCTGTTGTCTATAAAATGTTTATATGCCTCATTCCTGCCACCTGGCAATAAAGTCGAGCTTACACTTGAAACACTACACGGAGTTGAAATAATCCATAGTACCATAGCTCAATACAGAGAATTAAATATGAGCTAAGACTAGAGCAGCTTTCTCATTAATTCTATATAAGTACTGATGCAACACCCAGCAAGAGTCATGAATACCACAAATACCAAGAACGAAAATTCTGCACATTTTCCAGTAATGTATTTTGTCACAAGTTTCCACAGTTACAAACTATTTGTTAAAAAATAAATTCCAACCAAACCACATCCCACCAAAATCCCAACCAACCAACCAAAATACCTTTAAAAATCCTTACCACCAAACCACCAAAAAACCTTAAACCCAACTATGTTATGAAGCAACAGAATCATAGAATTTATCAAGTTGGAAAGGAACCAATAAGGATCATGGAGTCCAACTCTTGAACTATTATTCTCATATATTATATTTATATTTATAGTAATAAATATAATAATAAAAAAAAGAAAACCACAGAAACTAGAATTTACCGTGAACTTCAATGACAGACAGTGGTTCTCCAACACGTCTTACTTCAAGTTCCTCATAAGAAATTGTATTGCACACTGTGAGCACAATGCTTTCACTGATTTTTGAAGTTGCATAGTAAATATGCCAAGTTTATTTAAAATTTTCACATGACAGGTCTTCTCAAATGAAATTATTCTACAAGTAACTTCAAGCTAGAAAAATTGTTCCTCTTAATTTAGAAAATTACATAAAGGAAAATCAGAAAAAAAATCTCTAGATACAGACTCTGTTTTTTATTATACATTAATACAGTATTATGCTTCTTAAATATAAAAGTTAGGAAATTTTAGAGTAACTTTGCTTGTATTAATAAAATTTCATCATTCTGTGTTCAAACACAATATTCAGGCCTCTAATCTATGGCCACCTTTTACTTACACCTGGCTTTAAGCAAACCATCCCACTTCAGTGAAAAATACTTTCTGCGTGTTAGCTTGCTGAGCACCACTCCAGGACTTCAAAGCAAGAATGATACAAAATTAACATCAAAAATATGTTATGGATTAGAATGGATTAGAAACAGACAAATCAGTAAGTCTCAGAATGTAATTGCAAACAGGGAATTATATTAAGGGCATTTGTAAGAGCGATCTGCCGTGATAGGTTACTGGTCCCATACTGTTTCGCTCTTTCATCAATGACCTTCAAGAAATTGCAAATTCATTACTGATGACGTTTGCTGACAACACAGCAAATGATAATGAGGAGAGTCAGCTACTAGAATGAAATGATTTGAATCTCTGAAAATGTTTTACTTAAAAGGAATACTTTTCACACCACCACACGCGTAAAGCTGCACTTCTAGCTACAAAGGAAAACGTCCATATTCAGAGGATGAAACATGGTGTCTCAGAAAAATTACAGACATGGAGTTACGATGCATAGTTAAGTCCCATGGCACACTAGTCAAATGGGCAAAGACCCTTGACAACATAAAGAATGAGAAAAGGAAGGTTATGCTTTTTTAAATCCCAAGGTAACATAACCATTGCAGAACACCGTGACCAGTTCTAATGTTGACCATAAATTGGAATAGTTTAAAAGACAATTCAGCTAACCTGAAAACATTTCTTATATATTGAACTCACAGAGTATTCCTCTATTCAGATTCTGAAAAGGAAGGTTAAAATTATGCGATAAACAGTAAGTTCTTCACTATACATAACATCCTATGACTATAAATTGAGCCTAGAGATACTCAGATGAGAAAAAGCACTCCCTTCCTCAGCACTGAAATTATTTACAAAATATCTACAGATAGGACAGCACTTTAAGTCTTTCTAGTTACCCTAATTACCAGTAGACTACCTTAACCCAATCTGCCAGCCAGAAGAAGAATATTTGTACGCAGTGGCTTTAGCTGGAATAAAATAGCTGCCCTTCTGTACAAAATGGGATTGCGTATTACAGCCCCCACCAATCCCGTTCCAAAAGCGGCTCCGTCTCAGTCACCATGCTCTTTAAAGACAAGGACCCAACCATTCTACAGTGGCTCTGGGAACACACCATGCCCCAGGTACCATTTGTGCAGATGTTAAAGCCATTGTGGATACCTGGTCACCAGGAATTTGACATCTGATCAGACAATACAGTTACTGACTGAACTGAACCCCTCTGTTTCGTAAAGCACAGGAGGAGACGCAGCCTGTTACATTACCCTCTACAAGTACCATACTGACATTGCAAAAAAGGTAATCTGAAAATATAAGCATACATAATAAAAGAAAATGTAGGCATAGTAAAATTTAATAACAGTGATCTCTTCTGAGTGAGAAAAAAGAATTACTTGAAAATGAAAATGAAGATTGGAAGACCAGATAGGAAAATCAAAAATCTTCCAGGAATACATAACTGAAACTGAAATATCTGAAACATCACTGAATAAAATCTCACCACAAAATGCCATGTCTTATGCACAACACAAGTTTATATTCCAAGAGTAAAAAATCCCAGAAAACTTTTCATATTCTCTATTTCATAAACAAAATCAGACTGTTAAAGGAATGATGGAATTTCAGAACTGTAGAAAAATTAGGTATATGATTATGCTCCTACTTTACAGCAATATTACCTTTGCAGGATCTTTAACTAGTGTAAAATTACACTTATGACATATTACTCAGAACATGACTTGATATGAACAAGCAGTCTAATGGTACATGATAGAAAGCAGAAGATGGAAAAGAATTTTACTGATATACACACAATCTGTTAGTAGTAGTCGTGTCTTAAAGTATTCTAAAGTTATAGATCCTTGAGGTTCTCGAGATTAATGTGAATACCAACACCAAAATAGGTAATTTGTAATGAACTGGGAGAATTTGTAATGAACTGGGAGAACTTTACATTACTAACAATGTAAACATGGAAATTAAAGTTTTACAGAAAGACCTTAAAGAAGACTAAAAAACATCAGTTTAGCAGCACAATATAAACTCGTTCAACTAGATGAAAAAATTCTCAGATTAAATTGGAAGGAATAACCCTCACAATAACATCCCTAAGTGTGTTCCTAGATAGGAAACTGGATATGAAAAGGGCCAAAATATTATGACATGGCAGACACAAATAAACAGCAGCACATAAACATACAGAAGTGCCATCATCATGAAAAGGAGATCTCCTGTACCTGCAGCCATGTTTCTTAAGATATCACTCACTCACTTAGCTGGAGCCCTGGTGGAGCCCTATAGAGCTGTGGGGTAGCTGGAGTTCCAAAGGATTGTAAATCTTAAGGGAAGACGTGAATTTTGTTGCTTTTCTACAACACATGGTGCAAGAGAAACCAAGAGAATCAAATCTGCTGCTTGGATTTCTATTCCAATGACCATAGCACGCCAAACAAACAGTACACCAATGACCAAAAAGAAGAAAGACACAGTAAAAGCAGGACAGCAAAAGACTGGCTTTTCACACAAAGTGGAAGGGTCTGGATCTGACCAGAAATGTTCAATGTAAAGTAAACAACAGAAAAGCAGTTGGCAATGAGTGACTTTTTTAACTTTTTGTAAGAACCAACAGCCAGTAATTACACCTATTTAAATTCTTCTTTAGTAACAACAGTACAAGGAGCATTGATAACTGCATCTATCTTGCATGGAACAGAACTGTGCAAAAAGCTTGGAAGAATATGAAAATAGCTCGGGCCAATAAGACAATTTGATTTTTCCAAACATTCCACTGGCTCTGCATATGACAGTTCTTTACATATAAAACCATGGCTGCTGAGGAGACCTTGTTTTAACTTGTTCTCAGCTACAGCATTAGAATACTAATCAAGACAATGATCTGTTGTACACGGTAAGTGAAAATCTAACCAAAATACAAACAGGATTGTTCAAAACCTCTGGACCTACAGGGATGAGACACTTGTTCTGGTTTCATCCTTTGATCTTTACAACACCCATGAACTAAATACCATGGCAAGCATGCCTGAAACACATAGTTTCAAAGAGGAAATGAATATGTATGATCTGTGTTTCATTGACAGAAGATCATACTAAATTATACAAGTAGACAAAAATAATTCCTAAAAGTAAGAATAACATTAGTCACTGAAACAGCTTGGCAAGAACTGGACTTAGTATATGCCACAACCTTTGTAGCCTCCCCAGGTGCTTCTGCTTCCAGCCCACCCCAAGGAGAGTGTTCTGAGCTGCAGGGCAGCACTGGCTGCTGGAGAGGTGGCACCACCTCTTCATGAGCAAGGAACATGAAGCATGAAGCAAAGGAACTCCAATCTCCTCCCATGAGAATTAAAGAGGAGAGATCCCTTACAAGATTTTTAGTAGGAAAAAAAAATATCCTGGGGGAACCCAGACATGGGCTAGGTGGTTAGAAAAATCTGTAGAAGTAGCAGCAGCTGTAACATCACAGAAATTTCAGTAGGTTTAACAGGAAGAATTCTGTCCTATCTTGTCAGACATTTGGTCAAATTCTCTTCTCCAATTACATTCCTCAAATTTTTTTCTCATAAAACTCAAGCTTATACCTCTTAGTTTTTAGTACCTGAACCTTCCTTAAATTTCAGCATACAAAGCAATATAGAAAAAAAATCAATAAATAAATGAAACTAGCATAATGAAAAACATAAGACATTCACATGAGAAAAGAATTGGTGCCCTCCCTTCTCTGGCTGTCATATTTCAGGTATATCTAATTAATTTCTAAGCTTTCTTCTAGAAAAAGCCACGAAGGTACGGAGTGCTTTCAAAAATAAAAAAAAAATTAAACACAAACAAAAAACAAGTGGTTCCTGGGTATGGTCCAGGTTGATGTCTTGCAGCTTTCATCCATGTCATTGTTGTGTAAACCTGAAGCCTGCAGCATTTTTTGTCACGAATCCGACATGCTGCAAGACAATGGCCACACTGTTTCAGGCACTACAAGCCAACAATTCCCAAAATACAAACCCTGACAGAAGCCACTGTGGAGCATTATCTGATTCCAAAGCCAGAGTTTTATTATAAAGCAGCACTGGCTCAAGCACCCTACTGCAACTGCCCATTACCTTTTAACCTGGCCAGTGTCAACAAGCAGCATCCCAGGCAAAGCAGGGGCTGGCCCAGCACTCAGAAAAAGGACAGGTCTCTCTGTTTGGGCAGTCATGAAGGGAAACAGACTGTAGCAGTAAGGACAGAAGATATTGTGCCACTTTCTCTTTGCAGTGGAAAACAGACCCTGGCTCAAAGAGACCCAGACCATGAGCTCCATGCAGAACATGCAATGTCAGGGTGCTCAGCCATGGGCTGTCCTATTTGTAAACAGGCACAAGTCACTCCAAATACTTCAGACATGTTTACAGGCTTATTCCTCACACTGTGCTACTTCTCCCATATAAATCTTTACTGAGAGTCCAAGAGTTTGGGTATTTTGTAAGGAATGCAAGAACTCTGAAATATTTTCCTTCCAAAAGGAAATACAGCCTGCAGATTTAGACTCTGAAGTCTTCACAGTGAATAGCACAGATCTACTGTAAAATTAAGCAGAAAAAATACTAGTATCAAGTGTAGACATAACATGTTTGGAGGGATTTCATAATCTACAAGACATTGGTCCTAACTGGAAATCATCAGCTATAAGCCATCCAACTCAAATGCTCTCCACTATTTTGCCACACACTTATAAAACTTCTACTCATGCTGAGGAACTTTGCTGCTTTTATTAATAGTAGACATTAAAGGACATTAAAGTGATCTGAAAACTGCAAAATTCATAATACCTAATAGGAACTGTGCCAGAACAATCACACCATACTGCCTCTAGGAAAAAAGTAGAAACAAACTATGGAAACAGATTAGGGAAAATGGTTACGATCACTGACTGTACATGCTTAAAAGATAAAAGGATCATTTTGCCCCACTTTTCAGCCCTAATACTTAAAACTACTGCATACGAAGAAAATAAAATACAAAGAAAAAATCTTGAGTGTGTAAAAGAATAGCAATCTTAATTTTGCATGTAAGCACAAAAATAAAATCAAATACATTTCGTTTTCAGGGATTTAATAGTTTGCTAAGTAGTAACAAGAAAAAAAAACCTGAAGTGCCTCTATTTTTCATAGGAAGACCTTTTAGCTCTGAAGTTACAGAACCATTAAAACAATTAGATTACTGAAGTCATCTTAAAAAAATTGTTTTTATCAAGACTTGTTAAATAAACTTGGTTTGAAATCACGGCCAAAATGATAGTTTCAGGAAATTTTGGTGTTTACATCAGAACTGATGCAGTTCTCCAAACAGTCTCATGTACATTATGTACAGTACTGCTTCAGGCAGTGCAGCCATACATGGCAAAGGAGGAAATCTCTTCAGGAACAGATTGTACGTTTTCTCACTTTTTTCTCCCCACATGTGAAAAACACCTGCAAAAAAGAGTTTATGCTTTTCACTTCTTTCCTGCTTTATGATGTAGAAATAGGCCAGAAAGAAATTTCCCCAGATTTTTCTCCCAGAAACACATGGAACAGACAGCAAAGTTACCTGGTTTCTTAGCTTAGACTCAGGAGGATAATCACAACCCTATATTTTTTCTAAAAGGGTTGAAACTTCAATGAACTGGAATAGGAACTTTTATGTTAAATGGATGAAAATATTGTGGAGGTTTTTTTAATAAAACCATTGTTTTCCAAAGGAAACCAAGTTAAATTAAGTTAGGTTAATTGAAACAAATTCTAAAATTTTAACAAATAGTCTCTCTCCTGTAACTTTCTGTATTTCCCTGTTTTAGGGTATGATCTGCTTACTTATTTTCTAATCTTCATGAAAAAGCTGAAGGGAAATTCAACAATTTTTTTAAAAAATAGAAAAAGAGAAAACTGGTAAGAACTGAATTTCTAAGGATCAGGGACATCAAATGTTAGAAAATTATAAGCATTCATTAAATATTTATATCAGGGCATTAGCCTTGAATAGCACAAGCCTGCATACAAGTCTTATTTTCAGAAACTGAAGTGTAATAAATTATAAAATATAAAAGAAACAGTTTTAGAAAACTCAGTATAAGAAGTCATGCAGTGAGAAGCATCTATCACATAACAATGCATCTGAACAACTATGTTGAAATCAGTCCACCAGTGGAAAAAAGCCATGGGCCAGTCAGCAGCCAGGTGTCTCTTGCTGTTCCTAGAACAGCCAATCTGAATGGGAGGTAAAAGACTTGCCCTTCACAATGCATTGATTTTTTTCCTCTTGTATAATCCCCATCTACCACCCGTATCTTACATGGGATCAAAAAACCAATCAGACATCAGCTCACTCAGACCAGATCCATGTCTGCTCCAAACTACAGCAGGAACCAGTCCCTGAACTTTCCTGCTGGTCAGCTCAGCACAGGACAACAGGAGACACAGGATGGGAATCACAAGAGTGTCCCAGGCTATTTATTCCATCACATTTGCCAACTGATCTGTGAAGCACAGCTGTATTTTATTTTAAAGCATTAACTGTTTCAGAGCAATGCAGAAATATTCCACAGCTGTGCAATAACCCCAATATTGTTTTTAAATGTCCACAGTCTATAGGGAAAAAAATCGACAAAGAATTTTTTGTTTATTACATTATTACCTGATAATTACTAAATAGAACTATTTTACTTACAGTTTTTCTGGGTTTATGTTACAAGGATTATTGCTAGAACATTTTTTACTGTTAAATTTTATTTTTCTCATCCTAAATCAAGTTAAAAGTAGAGAGATTGTGAATCATATGGATCAAAGACATCCATCAGTGTGTCACACACCATGTGGCATTGTGTTTTGCCAAGTCAAAGTCATGCTCCAAGTTTCAAAACTTCAAACAACTGAAATACCACAACATTCATAAAACAGAACTGAGCTACTGGGAGTAAGAAAAAAATACAAAAAAGGTAACAGACCTCAACAGCAGATAGTAAAATTAACATTTCAACAGTTCTTGCCTTTCATCTCAGTCTCCATAGTACATTTTTTCTGGAAAAGCTACAATTTAGGTTTAGCAAGATGCAGAATTACATAAAACATCTGGAATATGGGACAAGGAATATTGGCTTATTATCCCTGGTGGACCCTCCCTATGAAAAATTTAATAGGTCTGTTTTGGTAGTTTTAATCTCCAGAGCACCCCAAGCTATGTTATGGAAACATCATCTTGGTAATTTATATTAGAAAGAACACCTGGTGATGAAAGCAAATATACCCTCTTTAAAATTGTGAGTGATTTTTCTTTAATCCTCAAACTTTTCATCTTCTTAAATATATAATTTTTAACAGCTTGACTAAAAATTAGTTTTTGTATCTTTGAGACTGATCACAATGTAACCATTGTGAACTTAACACTATTTTATTAGAGAGCTACATTTCTTCCCTCCTGTCTTCAGAGAACAAGTCATTTTGTCTTTACTTTGACATTGGCCTTTTACAGATTACAGAGGAAACTCTGTTGAATCTTATATGAATACTACAAATTCGTTTAAAATGTTGTCCATTTATTCCTGCACCACTCCGAACATAAAAGGAAAAAGGAACTCTTAAATAGCTTTCCACTATTTTTATTCCTGTCTCTAATTCTAAAGGCAGAGTTAGCCATAAATAAAAACAAATATATATTTTTTGCCACAATTTATTCTAGGATCAATCTCAAGTGACAGCATGCAGTATACATAAATTATATTAATTCTGATCTGTAATTGCTTTTTTGTTTTCTAATATGTTTAGCATATGATTTCAAAATAATTAGTAAATATCTATATATGAAAACAGTAAAATTATTTTTTATTAAAATCATTAACTGGATTTCTCTGAATATATATATATACATGTAAAATAGTATATAACTGAAAGGAATTTTTCATGCAGCTTTCTAATGTCACACTGCCTTATGCTTTATTACAAAAACACATTTTTAACTGCTGTTAATTTACTATTTTATTGACTAATCAAAAATTAATGCAAGTACTGGTCAATGTATAAACCAATTTACTAGTAAAAATGTATTCTACACTTTCCAGCTAAAAAGAGGTTTCCGTTTATCAAATTTCTAAAGAAACAACACGTACAAATTAATCTGGTTTTATCATTTAATATGCCTCACTTAAAATAGATCCTAAAACACATTTTGTATTTTCTAACAAAAAAAAGCCCATAATACTATAATCTGTAGCCCATAAAGATTTTCAGAAATATTTTTTATTAATTTGACACTGATACGCCTTCATTTCTAATATTCCAACCCTGCAACATTTTAAACGCAATTAAAAGTGGTTATGAAAGAGTGTGGACTTCCTTGTGAAGTAGGAAATCACTCTTGTGATTAACATGCAAACGAGCTCATGCTGGCAGAATAGATTGGGGTTTTAAAACCCCAATTACTTTTGTATGATTATCTATTTACCCGTACACAGACTATTTTCATTTTTCATCTAATACAAAGTCATCCTGCTTACCTTTTTACACAGCAATTAATATTTACAATAATTATGACATCAAGCACCATTGAGAGCACGCCAAGTAAATAATTTACCATGTTTTTTAATATATATGTTATTAAAATAACATCTATGGTAATATACTGCAGAGGATGGAGATATATTATTGGCCTTTATACAATCCAGCCTAATACAACATTCTATTGGCTTTAAATTTAGTTAAGGGACATATTATTTTTAGTATCTGAGTAGGTCAACTGCTGTTCGTTCAGATTACAAATGCCAAAACTCTCAAGTCTGTAACTGCTTTGTAGAAAGTGTAAGGTTTGTTTAAACTTTCACAGTAAAAATAACAATAAAATTACTTCCTCACATTTTTCTTTTATTTTCCCCCCTCCTTTTTTAGTAATAACAGACAATTCTTAACTTTCACTAGCACGCTTTGATTCATACCTGCTACAGAGTGCATATATACACATTTTTTCCAGACTTCTAAAGAAAATTATAATGCATTAATGACAGGAACTATGGTAATGGAAAAAGGTCACCCTCTTTTGAACACCTTCTGTTTTAAACCATTATATATAAAGACATTTGAGAAAGCAAAGAATTAAAAGGCAGCCTTTGTGCAACCCATTACTGAAATATTATAGAATAATCTATATCAAATGTAGTGGAATAGCAGATTCTTTTGGATCTAAATTTACTGCAGCCACAGAAATGCTTTTATGCTTATTATGTATCTGCATGTTGATTCAATTATTAAAAGGACACCTGACAGCAGACTTACTTAATTGAATTAATTAAACTGGATGAATAATCACAGAATTACTTTTGTATGAAATTTGTCCTGAGAAGTAACACTGGCATTGTGAAATTGCAAGTAATTTGAATGGTGAAATATACTGAGCAGAGCAGTGTTCACTTACTGTACTCTGGAAACCTTCACCTCACACATGAATAAATGGGACACACACATGAATAGACAGCTGTGAGTAACGAATGCTTTTCCTTATCTATTGCAATTTATTACCTGATTCCAGCTACCTCACTAGATCTAAAACTTTGCAAAAAAATTTCAAAATAACAGTAATTTTAATCTCTCTAACATGATACAAGGGAGTGGATTATTAGATACTGAGAGAGAAGCAGTGTCACACTGTAACACTTGTGTAAAGCAGCTTTCAAACCAGAATATCTAGAAAAAAAATTAATATGTCAAATTGAAATTATGCAAGTATTGTTTCTTGACTAAAGCAAACAAATCACAGAACTTAAATTCTTTAAAAACATTTTAATAGATTGGCATAGTGAGCTTCTACCACTGATTTTAGCAAAAGGAGCAATTTTGTTTAGTGATCAAATGTTATAACAAGCTGAATATAAATGTATTCTATTTAAAGTGTACTGAAACAATTTTTTCTTCTAATTAAAACCAGTTTATTGATGAAGTTAAGGGGAATATATCATGCCCTCTCCTATTTAGCAAATTTGAGAATTTGCTAAATAGAAGTGAAATTTTACATGGCAGGTGGTTTTTTTTAATTTAACACACATTTTCTCCAGCTCCTGATTTCACATCAAAAAAGACAGAAAACCTCACACTGCTCAGATCAGAAGTTTACACTGGCAGAGGACATTCCTGGAGTGCATGCACCCATCTGGCATATATCCAAAGCCCAGCTATTAGCTCTGCATCACCACCGGGTATTTTTCTTACTTCCTCTTGCAGGGTTTTTATTTTGTTTTGTTTTAGCAACAATCCCCATAACAGAGAAATGTACAGAACAGTCTAATTTCATATGAGAGAATGGTGGGACTGAGTATTTATCTCACTCTGAAGTAATCTGCAGCACAGTGGAATCACACCCACCACCTTTTCTCTTTTTTTTAATCAGGAATGTGTTTTCTCTTCCTAAAAATTAATATTGATGATTCTACAAATAGAAAATATTAATTTAGAAGTGATTATTAATTTATATTACTGAAAAGAACATGAACATTTATGGGTATTCAGTCAGAATATTTTAAAATTAAATAATATGACATGTACCATCTATATACTATAAATCACTGACTTTTTTTACATTCATATTTTCCTTCATATTCCTACTTGAATATAATTCATTTTACAAATATGTCTGATCCTGCCTCTGACCTTACTACACTTTAAGCTCTTTTCTGCTCATGGAAAGCTAATTTGCATTTTTTAAAAATGTGTCTGTATTAATGATCTAATTTACCACAAAAAGGCTTTATATTAAATACAAAAAAGGCCAGCCATTAGCTTTCTTTCCACAATAAAATCAAAACAAAAAATAAAACATACCATTCGTACAACAATTAACAGGCTTTTTTTTCCTAACACAATGCTAAACGAATCTGTACAGTTCAGCATTCATAAACATTATATATTGTGGAGAATTCCTGTTCAACAATCAAAGCAAGGAATATTATAAATATGCAAAGTTTTACAAAACACTTTTCTAAGAAAACTATACATCCATTTTAATACCTATATTAATAACCAGAGTGGTTAGATTTTTCTTTTACATAAATTATACAAAGTATATTGGAATTACATACCATTTTAATACCAGTTTATTATAGCTTTATTTCATAATATTGGAGGTGGAAATGGAAACAGTGCCATCATGTGATACTATTCAGGCTACTTCACTTCTTTTACTTCCAAGGAGTGAATCTGTTACAAATAAGGTTTCCTAGAAAAACACGCAAGGGCAGCATAATTTATTATATGTTATGCTATAACTAGATAATTTTAGGTGTTTTTATGCATCAAATATTAAAAACACTTCTAAACCTGCAAAGACAGAAAAAAGCATATAATCAGTACAAATGTTACTCAGCTCCTTTTAATAAAACTTTACAGATTATCCAACACAGTCTTGTGAAATTCCCTCCAGTTTACAGTCAAGATATTAATCCGAACAGCTTCATTTTTACAAAAGCATGCAGAAGTTAAATTCCCTGGTTTTAATTAGTACTGGGCAGGCTGCATGGAAAAAACCCTAATACGTGAAATCGTCACAGGTGTACAATATCACAGCCAAATCCTACTCCAATTGTATTTACTACATAAGATATTTTTAATGAAATCAGACACACAGAGATTTTTTTTTTTTTTTGTATCCATTTCATATTGAAATAAAGGCATTTTTCTCCCTAGTGGTCAGAATAAACTAGAAAATCCAGACTTGATACTAAACACACACATTTCACTTATCTCTCCCATTTTCCAGAGATCAAGACAACTACTTGACAACTGCTTGGAATCTAGAAATGCAAGTAATCTATTAAATCTGAAATCCCATTTTACTGTACAACTCACAGCTGCCAAATCTAAACACTTTACAGTAGTGGGGTTTTATAATTTTTTAAAAGAAAATTAAAGCTTTAAATTGAATTCATTGATGCATGGGGAAAAGTCAATAAAAAAACCCACAGAAATTGTAACTTTCAAAAGTGAGGACAGATGCTAGGTATTTCTTATGGTGTTTCAGAATTTATAGAAACAATAATTGAATTCTCCAAGATTAAAAATCTTACAGAATGTAACTGCTTACAGTTCCACAGGAAAAGTATTACCATTTATGGGTTTATTTGCAAGTACAGCCATTTAAAAATGTTTAGATTTCTTTATGTGACTCAAAAACTCATTGTATATGCATGCAAGCCACCTATATGAGTTATGTTTAAGTATGTTTTGAGTCTGAAACAAACACAAGGAGCTTTTATAAAAGTATGTTTCATATATCCAGAACTGCACTGAAGGCTCAGCATTACAGCTGGTGGACAGAACTGCTTTTGCTAAAAGGTAACAAAGCAAATCCCTCCACCCAGAGAACCTTCGGAGAGCAGGGTACAAGAGTGGAAACATTACATACAAGAAAAATACTGCAATAAGAAAACAATAGGGAGAAATAATGTTAACTTTGTTCTGAAATGTAATGTGTACTACTTACAGGTAACATTTATATATTGTTTGAAAAAAATCAAATTGCATTTAGCAGGTTGAAGGCAGGCCAGTGACCCACTGTGTAAGTACTGAATTGTACATTTAGTACAGGGAAGCTTAATTTCTATGTTTGCAACCCAGCAAGCAAGTTTTTGAGAAACAGATTAAAAAGAAAAAGTGAGAGCTATTGTTACTGGTATTGTTACTTCTTCAACTGCTTGATGTTTTCATTAGTGCCAGCAATAACCAGCCTGGCTCCCCACCTGACATTTCCACTTTACAGGCTGGGGAGAATACTAATTTGACTGGAATGTCACCAGCACAAGTGATACATGGAGCTCATTGCATGGTACACACAAGCTGGAGCAAGGTATTCAATACATAGTGTAGGTCTTTCTAAATCTTCTTAGCTCTTGTTGGTAACTATCATCCTTAAGTGTAGTAAAATCGTCTCTTTTTCTATAGTTAGAGTTTAGACTTAGTCCTCCTCTAAAATGTCCTCCTGGAATGATGAAACACATAAACCTACATCAACACTTACTATGTAATTTTAATATGTTGATTATGAACTAGATGATGAATATTAACAATATGACCTTACAAAATACTCACACTGCCATCCAGAAACAGGATTGTAAATCAGATAAAATCATAGCACTCTAACTACATTAAACAGTAAGTCAAGGGAATCATAATCTAGTGAGGCATTTGCTGGTTGATCAGCTGAGACATTTGAGAAATCTGGAAGAGGGAGCCAAAACTTTGGTCCTTTTCAGATCCTGTCCCAGTAACTCTTCTGCAGCTAGCAGAGAAGGAATTTGCTTGTTATTTGTGTTCCACTGATTCCTGTGGTGCCAAAACCAGGTGCTCATTTAAGACTGAGGTAAGTTGTGATGGAGGTGAATACTTTGAACGTCAGTGAAGGAGAGAGTTCTACATAAACATCTCTGGAAGTATTTCTACAATTGTGAGGTAAGGAAGAGGCTGCATTACCCTCTGGGTATAAAGACAATATTACATTTCTTATCTGTATTCTTATTTATCTGTTGCAGAAATCCAGTGCTTTACACAGAAGGTCAAGACAGCTAAATATTTGATAGGGAAGTTCTGATAGCTCACATTTCTGATTAAGAAGACAGAATATTTCAAAATTTTAAAAAACCAAAAAAGTCTTTTTTTTTCTTGAGTGCTGAGACCTTTAGATAAGTTGTTGTGTGGGAATCACATGGCAGACTTGTAGATAGCTAACCCAGAGGCTAATATTTGTCTAATTACATAGCATGCGCCAATTTGAATAAAACACAAAACCTGAAAGTAGTTCCAAAATTACTTATTTAGTTGCCCAAATGCAGAATTGTGGGACTTGGATAAAAATTAATTGGACAAAACATATAACACAGAACTTCTTGAGAAAATTATTAGATGTTCTTTAAGGTCTTGAAAATTTTAGAAGGCACAGTTTTTAATAGGTTCTGTGCATATGGTTACACCTTTGCTTAATTCACAAAGCTAATGAAACCAAAATGAAGAGTTCCCCATACTTGTCACGGTATTTTTGAACAACAAATAAATTTTTCTTCTGTGAAAGACCTTTTCAAATAGAAATACTGTTACTCATGTTAACTTTCCAATCCAAACAAAATGTCAGATTAAATAAGATATGCAGTGAGAAAAGAAAAACAAGCCATATGTGGTGGTTCAAAAACAGGTAAAGAAGCCCAGATAGCTGCAGCACCATATTCCATCACCTGAGAGCCACAGGTTGTGTGATAAAGAGAGTTACATTTTAAGAAAATAATGACTGCCATCAGTCACTGACATGGTTAGAAACCAGCCCTCTACTCAGCAATTGTCATTCAGGTTAAATGGAAGGAACAGCTAAATGTTCTTCTGTGCAGAGACATCTGAAACAAGGCCCTGAGTGGGAGCAGCATGCACATGCCCATGAAGATCTCCAGTAAAGAGGTTACAAAGCAATGTATACCAGGATGTATGAGACATGGAAATGTCTCACTGAGCATTGAAGCTCAAAACATCAGTCTCCATGAAACACTGTTATAGGGAACTCTAAAGTTCTGTAAAGAGGAAAATCAGTGTTAATTTAGTAATTACTGTAATGAGGTCAAAGAATACCCAAATAAATTTTTATTAACAGGCCAAGTAGAAAGTTGCACGAACTATTAATCACAAAATATCCAAAAGCTGTTATTATCACAGTTAGTATAACTGAAAATATTTTTATGTTTGATAATATTCACAGTCAAAAGACAGAGATGGTCAACATATGGCTAAATATAACTGGACATATTTTTCTATCTGTAGACTGACAGACAAAAGGAAAATCCCTAGAGGATGAACTCAAGCTTCAAGACAGCTTAAGTACAGAGTTTGATGTGTGCAAAAGACACAGGAGGTCAAGTAATCCCCTTATGGTTAGAGAATATATAGTAAAAATTCTATTTGCTTGTAAAGTCTCTTTATTTCACAGGTCTTTCAGATAAAGTATTATGATTAAGTGACACATGGCCTTTAGTGGGATGCACTGGTTTCTGGAATGGTATCTTCTACTAGAAACCCAATGGGAGAAAAAAAGACAGAAATAAAGCAAAAGATCTGAAATGAAAACCCAATAAAAGAGCTTAATTGCTAAGTCACTCATTTTGGGATGGAACAGAGCTTCCACACTTACCCTGAGATTTTTTTTCCATGTGAAGACAATCTAAGCTCTGAAAAAACTGCCTCTCCTCTATTTGGACTCCTCTTTTTAACAGCAAGAGGAAAAACACATTCCTTTTGAATTCCTTTATGCCACCAGCAGGGTTTCTGGGGAGCAGCTAATGCGTAATGGGAAAGCACACACAATAGATCCTGTCTCCAAAGAAGCCTCTGATGCTGGTCCCCACACTTAGTCACTCACTGCCACCTAAGGTGAGACTCTTAGGAAGTTAATGCAACTCTCAGTAGCAAGGAGAAGCTCAAGTAAGTTTAAGTATTCACTGGCTGTTTGATTTGAAGTAGGAACAACCACAGCAATACAGTTTCTGTGAAAAGCAAACAAGTATTTACAGCTCAACAAAGGAACAACACAAACACAACATCATGCAGTTTCTTTATGTTATTTTCAACTTCATTTAACAGAAATAAAACAGGCTGACAAACGTGGGAATTCTGAAAGGCAAATTAAACTAGCAGAAATTGTATCTCCAGCCTGTGACAAATACATAGCATCAGGTTCTAGGACAGAAAAACTAGTACTGTCTTAAGATGATACAGGTGATATTTTCCTCTGTGTATCAACAATAAATCAATTCCCAATTTTGCCTTAAGAGGAACATGGATTTTAGCTGCTCACAGTATTTCAGATGAGCCATAAAATAGAATTCCTGAACACTTGTGCTTACAGATCACATTGTACTTCACAGCTGTTGTGTTTTACCCCAGCAGAGGGTGCATTTAAGCGAGTGTAAAAAACCAATTTTCTTTTAAACATAGCTTAAAGTGCTTAGGGGTCTTTTTGAATGACATGTAATGCATACATATATTATATTTAAATATGTTAAATAATTCATAGCAAGTAATTATTAGGTCTACCTGCAATGTTTGTCTCATTTTCTTCTAGTTCCTCATGTGCCACAATGAGCAACAGCAAAATGCTACAACTAACTGGATGGAGCAGTGAAGTCTACGGAGCAAACCTAAATTTCTTAACACTGAGATAAATACAAACTCAGTAAAACTGTGTAAAGGAATTGCTGTTATGATTACTTTTTAAAAAGCAAAATTTTGTTTCATCTTCTACATTAAAAGAATGCTGAAGTTGCAAAAGCAAAGCATTTAAAAAACAGAACATGCCTGAAGTAAAGCTGTTCATGTGGCATTATTTCAACCTCCTCTGCATGACCTTTCCTCCACTCTTTGTTATCATGTACCACAGTGTTTCTTTCCCCAGGACCTACGTTTCATCACTGCATTGGATAGACTAAAATCTGTAAATTAACTGTTTTTTAAAATACTCTTATTTAGTACTACTTAGAGCAGACACTGTTGTCTCTATCCTGTGTTCCCTTTGTTGCTGAAACTGAAAGGGATATGGCCAAGGTATGCCCACTTTAAGAACTGGAGGAACTTTTTAGGGAAGCAGAATGCCATTTCAAAGAAATGTATTTCTGCCACAAATAACTTCTCACCATGTTCCAAAAAAATTCCATTCATTGTAAATTCTTCCCTTTTTAGGGTCATACACGTCTTCCCTTTCATACACATCTACCATTATGGTACTTAGACATAAATAAACACAAATCTTCCTTAAAAGTTCATGTATATTCTCTGTTGCATGTAGTCTGCAACGAAGTATCATGATGTAACCTACTTTCATTATCATTTTAATCCTCTGGCCAATGAAAGTCAAAATTCAGAAAAGAAATAGTCCACAGTTATCTTCCTACTAATTCTCATTTCTCCTAAGTTAAAAAAAAAAACAAAAAAAAACAAACCAAACCAAACCAAACCAAACCAAAAAAAACCAAAACAAACCAAAAAAAAAAAAAAAAAAAAAAAAAAAAAAAAAAAAAAAAACCAAAAAAACAACAAACACACCCTCATATTTTAATTATTAGAGTAAAAAAAAGTAAAAAAACACAGCAGTCATTCTCTATAAAACACAAACTAAACCGTATTTGAAGGAATGGGGATTCCTACCAAACTGCACATGAAGCAATTTTCAAAGAGAACTCTCAAGTAACATGTGGCAAGTAGTTCTACATCCACGACAGCAACTGGACATGGAATGAATGAACAAAGAAATTATTATGAGTGGAAGCAAAATAACCACACTAGGTAGTTCTGTAAGCAATGGAACTTGATGAAAAACAGCATAGAGATTCTTAATGCTGCAGGTTTTTTCTTCAGCATATGCACTATTTTGCATGTTTTTGTGAAATAGTCCATTCGTTTTCATGGATATTGGTGTCTTTGAGGCTTCTACTTCATCAAATTTGTATAAAATTGTTCAACAGCTTCAAGAATTATTGTGGGGGACTGACAGTATGACTGCATCAGCTTAAAAAACTTCTGTTTCCTTATGAAAGAACTATATAAATAGCAAATCTAGTCCATGTTAGCTGTGGTGATAGACAATACCACAGCAGGGCACTTTTTGCTGGGAACGCCAAGCCAGGAAAACACAGGAATACAGCACTCGTGCCTAACAGCAAGAATTCTCAAGCTGATAGACTGTCATAACACAAAAAAGGGAGAGCAGATAAAAATATGCCCAGCACTACATCAAATATTAAAAATAAGATTAAACAATTAGAATTATTAAATAGCATACTTAAAGAAAAAGAAATTACCATATTTTAATACATTGTAATTAGCTGTTGTTAGCAACTTTTGGTTAATTCTCCTTGAAAAGCTTAAATAGATCTTAACACAATGAAGAGCTTGCTTCTTTGATTTTGAACTACAGCCTGGGTTTGGTTCAGCAACAGAACACGACAGACCAAATTAATTGAACTGCAATATTTCAGAAGGCATTTTATTACAGATTATGATAGCACAATACTTCCAAGTGTTATGAGCATGTGGTGGTCAGCTTAGGTGTGGTTAACTTCCCTCTTAGTAATTCAGCCATGCTTCGAATACTCCAGTGCACTTATCTCACCTCTTATTTATTCATTGGAAGAAAGGCTGCTTTCAAAGGATGGCATGGTTTTGTTACAAGATAACAAATGGAATGGAATGGAATGGAATGGAATGGAATATTTGCATTTTGTTTCTTTCATTTTGTTGTTTAGTATGAAATCAAGATTGGGCCACCGCTGCCATGGAGGAGCTGCCACCCTGAAATACCTTACATAGCATTAGTGCTAAAAGTATCCAAAGCTTCAGGCTTGCCTGGGTGACCAGCCTTCATTCCTTTGGTTCATCTTGTTCCACATAAAGGCAGTCCCGTGACATAATATTCAACACATTCCCAAGCATGGAGTGTTGTTTTCTTTCCCTCCCTGAAGTCAGTACCTCTGGTAGAAAAGTAGCAGAAGCTGCATCTCAGTTTGATACACTTGTTGATAAGAAGACCTCTGAGGAAATCATGCATGCTGGACTAATGTAATATATAAGTTAGTTATTTATCCTAACTTTTTCCTTTATTCTGTTGTACTAGACATGACATTGATATCCTTATTAGCCTTATGTGGTTAATGAATGGGTTTCTCCAGGTATAAAGTTACAAATACACAAATTTACACAATCGTCAATGGCATCACAAAAGGGATGCACAGCTTTGCGAATTTCATTCTAAAGCAACTGAAGACAAATTATGGTTTACACTTTACTAAGGAGAATGGTTTCATATCCAAAATATTGCAGTAGAATTAAACTGTAAGAGAAGCAGCACAACATCATTATAAAAGATAGAAAATACAATAATAAAAAGAAATTATGAAACCATGAATTAAATTCACAGTTGTTACACATATTTAAGCAAGTAAACACAGCTTTCACCAAAGATTTTACAATGGGAAATCAGGAGCAAAAAAGGAGGTGGAAGGAAAAAAAACCTAAAGAAATCTCCAGCATTCAATTTAAACAGTTTCATAGTTTCTTTAAATACCACAGTCACAGGTAAAAATTTGGAATGAGAGACCACATTCATCAAAATGTCCACTTAACTGGGACATATTGCATCTCACTGATGAATCTGCCATCAATTAGAAGCTGTAAGATTTCATTAAACATATACTAATCATAGCACTGTCACATGACCTATGCATGCATTTCAGGTATCACAACATGACAACACTGCACTTCCATATTCCTGATACCATCTTGAGGACTTACTATAGAAGTTTTCACAGACAGAATCAAAAGGAAACAGGTAAGAAAAAAAGGAAATTGCTGAAACAGAAACTGAAATAAATATGCAACATCTGCCTGAGGCAGACAGGAATTCAATACATAGGCATATATGTTCAAAAATAAAACAAATAAAATTCTGAACTATGTGACCACACTTCCACTTTGATGTCTTAGTGACTACTCAAAGTAAGCAAGCTTTGCTTTCGTGCTTATGGCCTCCTAAGGAGCTCCTCAATGGTATCACAGCTCACTAATCCATAGTTGCCTTTTATTTGTTTTATCTGGGTTATATTATTACAGATGTTATTAACATGAATAAAATGTAATAAAGCCACAGAAGAATAATTTTTGACATCATTGCATGATGTTCTTCAACTGTTACACTTGACTTACTATATATATACTTACTATACTTATATATATTTCAAATAAAATGGAAAGGAATGAAGGCAGTCTAGCCATCAATATCACTAATAATGTGACAGAACACAAAGTTCAACACAGGATTTACCTATGGTCTTCACAGGACTTTATAAGATGGTTTCCTGATTTAATTCACAAATGACAGAAGACATATATTACACACCAATTCACCAGAGCTCTTCTAGCCTAGTGCCTTTTTTCCTTCCATTCTGACACCATTAACAAGTTCCATCCTGTCTTTTGTGGTTCCTGAACCTCTCTTGTACTGTGTACCTGTCCTGAACATCTTTTCTATTAGAAGGCTAATAGCTATTCACCTTTCTCTGCTGTATATACATAAGATTCTTTTTATACTTCATAATTATTAATTTCTATGTACATTTTTCCTTCACCTCTACTTTTTCCCCTGTTCCTTGGGATTAGAACCAACACAGAAACATCAGGATATTTGGGAGATTTTATCTACTGGCTCAGCATCACTATATAGCACCATAAAATATAATGATTAACTTTTATTTGTCAATAATTGTGACTTAACCCAATTACCACCACTGGAATCATTATTCCATACAGTAATAGCTTCTTACAGAGATGATAAACTTCAGCCCATTTTTCTTACAACACTATTTTACCTACTTATTAATCAGAACCAACCTAACACATTATCACATCAAAAATAGACTACTCAGTCCACCCTAGAAAGCTATCATTAATCTGGCTGATTTACAGTGGAAAAATTACTGAAAAATTTGGATGGCAATAAAATGTAAACCTTTTCCCATGCCTGGAAGTGTTCAAGGCCAGGCACAATGGGGCTTGAAGCAACCTGGTCTAGTGGAAGGTGTCCCTGCACATGGAAGAGAGGTTGGAACTGACAGATGAGGTTGAAGGACTTTTAATGTCTCTTCTACTCCAAACAGTTCTATGACTGTGATTTTATATCAATTTAATGAAACCAATCTCAGCTAAAATAAGCTATGAAGCATCAAACATCAGACTAGCTGCATCTGTTCTGCAGACACTTCTACTGGGGCAGAAAGTGAGAGGAGAGAGACTTCCTCCAAACAGGAGGAGAGCTGCATTAACTAAATCTTATCTTTTCCTGTCCCTTTAAAAACCTAGACTGAGGTTTAGGCACAATGCAGCCACTGTTGCAACTACATTTTCCACATAATTACTGGACTAGTGTGAGACTAGCCAGTCTGAGTGCTGTGACCCATCTAGCCATAGCTCTGATAAACTCAGCTGCAGAACCTGCAGAACCAAATTCAATCTGCAATTATTAACTGCCTCTGTACCCTCTGTCCCATAGACACAGATTCTGCTAATCCCAGATCACTGTACAGGGAGAAGGACTGCTGTTGAACAACACCTGAGTACCACAAAATAGTTCCAATATTGAGTGTTAAGCACAGAATTATAAGAAAATCAAGAAAACACCTTGCCTTTATAGTGAAAACAGAAAATTTAAAGATAAATAGAGAAACTAGACCCTAACAGAACTATCATGTACTCAAGTCCAATAAAAAGTTAATAACGTTTGCAAAAGTATTTTTAGTACTTGACATTAATATTTTAGGGGTTTTTTAAAATATCCATTCACACAACTACACAACTTTGATTTTAAAAAAATTGTTTCATTTACAGGAATGTGTCTCCAAGATCTTACTATTTACAGTATCTTCTCCATTTTATGTCTTTCCAAATAAAAAATTATTGACATTTTGGTACAGAAATACTTGTTCCAAGACACCAAATGAACATTTAATATTGAATAGTTACAAGAGGGTGACACACACAGCTGTCACCTGAAAGGGACACTGTACCGTACAATGGTATTTTCATCAATCAGGTTCTAAATATTAATAACAAGAACTGATTAAACACTTCATACTTAAAAAAATATATCCTGCAACCCTCCCTCACACCCTTTCAAAGAAATGGGATAGGAACAGAGCATTGGTGTGTAGCCCCAGATTTGGAACCTCAGAAGATTAGTGTATCAAATACAAATAACTGAAAATTCCAGGTGGCAATTCTTTTTGACACGGATCACAAAATCTGTAATCTCAGTATTCCTGGAATTTATACATCATGTAAAATTTATTTAAATTGCCAGAATTTTTTAGCTTGCTTTGTTTGTTTGTTCCATTTCATTGAATAAAGAGGTTGAGTGAGGAAGAGGGAAGCAAAAAAAAATTATATGATGAACGAGAAAACATAATTCCACCAATTACTTCAACAAATCTGCATTTCCTAGTGGATGGGTTCCCATACATGAGAATCCCAAATAAGTAGCCATGCCAAGAAGATTTTGGTAAGAGTCTCTTCTGCTTTCTGTTGCAGTTGGACAAGCCAGGGCTTTCTGTACACAGGAATCTGAAAGCTGAATCATAGCACCCCAGTCCCCTTCTGTGGGTTAAGATACAGAGTACACCAGTACCTGCAGACACTGTTGCTGATAATACAAGACAGTGTCCCAGGTTACAATGTAAGATGTGCCCGAAGTATCTATTCTGTCACCATCTTCAGGAGCTGTTGGAACCAGCTGGGGCAGTGTTTCCCTTGCCCCCTCCCTCCAGACTATCTTCTGTTCATGGGCCATCAAGGCCTTGCCCATGGCTCACAGGTAACTCCCTCTGGGAGCTCTCTCTGTCTAATGGGCAATCAAGGACCCACTGCAGGACTCACAGAATGGTATCAGCCCATTGTGAGATGCTCCACCCAGGGGGAGGAGCCAAGCAGTCCCACCTGGATATAACCTGGAATTTGGGACAGCACAGCAGGCCTTAGCCACTGGATTCCCAGAGGAAAAGAGCTACCAGACCTTTCTACAGGATCACTGCTTCCACTTCATCTGGACTGCCACCACCACCCTAACTAACAGGGTGTCAGGTTGTATTCTGACTCTGTCAGTGGTCTTTTGTGCTGTTGCTTTTATTTTACTTGTTTTCCCCTCCTATTAAAGTGTATTTCTGTCTTGGAGTGTCTCACTGGTTTTGCTTTCAAACCAGCACAACAGACAACATTTTTCTTGAGAAGAGCTCCATGGCTACTCAGGTAACCACAATAAATAGAAAAAGGAGGTAACAAACTCAAATAATATCTCAAATAATACCATAATATATGGTATGAAAAGAAAGAAGGATGCCAAGGTTCAGAGATCTTGGTTAAGGCTTTGCAGGACATACAAGTATGATAAATAGTGGGTAAATTCAGTTGTACAAACACCCTAAAAACACAGCTACATGCAGCAGGTAAGCACATGCATTGTCACAGATGGATTTACATGGCAGTAGATAGGATTGGGCTATACTTACTAGACACTTCATGCTTTTCAAAAAACAGTGAGATTAAAGGTACCTCCAGTAGATATACACAAACTATAACTGCTATCCTAAGTATAAAATGATTTAGAACACACAACATCAAAGAGTCATAGTTTTGTGATCATAATATCCTAACCTTAGCTTTTGGCTTTCTGAGTTTTGGTCTTGTAGGGTTCTTTGAGGTGATTTAGTTTGTGTTTGTTGGGGGGTTTTCTGTAGTATAGGTGGATGGGGAGGGGAGTGTTTATTTGTTGGTTTTGCTGGGGTTTTCTTTTGAGGGAGGGTGTTGCTTTTTGTTTGATGGTTTGATTTTTGAAAGGAAGAACATTATGAGTACCCATGTGAAATCTTACTTTTAGATTAGTCCCATCCTGCTATCACACTGCAGTTCCAGATAAAGTAGAATAAACAAATGCTTTGAACTTTAACAGATTAGTAAAAATAAATCATTTTTCCCAAAATTTCTTTAGAAAATTTCCTCTTAAATACTAGCATACAGATACAGATGTAGAGAAAGGAGTGAAAAACTCAAAACTTAACATTTTCATCATGCCTTTACACCATGGTTTTTTTAAGAAAATATTTTCTAGTTGTGACAAAGTAAATCTTAGAGGGAAAGTCACAGATTCATGGCTATGGAGTTTCCAAAAGCAGTTTTTAACCAAAGGGCAAAACAAGGGGTGAACAAGCAACTTGGATGCAATTTGGAGATCAATAAATCCAGAGTCCTTTTCTTCCACAAAAGCAAAATCTGATCAGACTAATTTGCAATATTAAGTTACTGCAATCTTCACCTACATCTCTTATTGCAGTGCACAGGAACTACGGCTGTCAATGAATGTATGTTAATGTTATGGAGGGAAAAAAACCAACACTTCTTCCTGAGTTTCCAAATTGTACAACTTCCCTTTTTGGATGAAGATGGCTCTGCTATCTCACTTTTTATGGAAGATTTTATGTTTTTGAATACAAATTGTGAAGATTTTCCTCTAATTGTCCTGTGCTTTATTTCTGAAGGAATTTAGGGCTCTCAAGATTCTTTTCTCCTTTAATTGTGAAGGAATGGGTTCTGTTTTTTTTATAAGAGGCCTTCCTTGTCCTCAGCTCCAATTATGCAAATCTAATATCACAAACTCCATAACTTGTTGCTTCAAACAGACACAAAAACAAAAAGACATTAATGTGTCATACTGCAGATTATTTCCTAAATAAATACATGTTATTTCCTTAACTCTCTTTTTTTAGCTCAAAATGGCATCATACAGAATAAACTTACATTTACATTTGACAAATGTTTCTGGATACTCCAGAAAAGTTGATCCTCCAAAAGTTGATCTCAATTAATGCATTCCTTATTGATTCTTTTAGTTCATAACAGATCCAAAGGACATATGACAAAACACAATATTCAAGTCCCTCTGAAAGGTCTAAGAGACCTTTTGAGTTCCAGTATCTAGAGTGGGACAGGACGGATCCAGAACATAAGTGCACCTGCCTTTTCCTCTTGTTTTTTGCCTTCCTGTCACTATGGGATGTCAGGATAAAGAAAGTGATGCTTCATGAACCTTGTCAGCATATATGTTTTACTGCAGACTTTCAGGAACACAAATTTTCAGTTGGAAGAGGACCTACAGCTATCCTCTAATCTAGCTGCCTGATCAATTCAGGGCTGCTCAAAAGTTTAAATGTTATTAAGGATGATGTTATACACTGACAGGATTGGGACATCCACCACCATTTTAGGAAGTCTGCTTCAGTGTTTGACCAACCTCATCATAGAGAAATGTTTCCAAATGTCTATTCAGATACCCCAGGTGCACCCTTGAAGTATTCCCACAAGTCCTATCACTGGATACCAGGGAGAAGTGATGAGCTGCTCCATCTCCCCTTCCCCTCCTCGGAGGGGTGTGCACAGCAGCGAGGCCACCCATGGGCCTTTTCTCAGACTTGATGAACCCACAGTCCTTGGCCACTCCCCATGGGACAGTTCTGGCCTCTTCACCAGTTTTGTTGCCCTCCTCTGGATGCAGCCACAGACCATCACATCCTCTTAAACTGAAGACAGTACTCCAGAGTGTTGCTGTACTTTGTTGGTAATCAGCTCTTTACCCTAACCATCTAAAATGCCAACCAAACTACCACAGAAATTATTCCAAAATTAAATACTTCTATTATTTTCCCTCCAAAATGGACTTCAAGTACATATCACATTAAGCTATTTACTGACATCAGTAAATATATATGGGCAAATAAATGCAAACAGCAACAAATGAATTCTGTTTTAACAAGACTGTCCTGGAAGACAAGACATATTGATATGTACAGTTCAAAAAGATGAATTTACGTTAATTGTTAGTGAATTTTTTTATTACTTGATTTGCTAATCTGGTGAAAATATTGTGCATATAGAGAAAGGAATGAAATCTCAGGAATGCTGCCTTGTATTTCACACGATTTCATCTGACCTTGAACAATGCTGGTGCAAAGAGCCCAGACAAATTAGATTTTACATTTACAAGAATTCCACAGCGTGAACATCTAAGAATGTAAACGTCTCCTGACAATTTTTCCAGGTTGTTCTCAGAAACAGGTAAGAATTTCCTTGCTAAAACATCAATTGGCTCCCAATGGGAGTTACTTTAGGTAGGCCTGAGGAATAAGAAGCTTCAGAATTACGGCCTTTCCGTCACAGTACAGCAGCTCAAGAAAAAGGACAAGAGCAAGGGATTAAGGAAGCTTAGATATTGTTCACAATTCAAATTAATCTTTGAGTAGATGATGGGTTATATGTGACAGATGAATAAGGGAGCAGAATTTTCAAGTAAATGTTGCTTCTGTCCCGCAGCAGGGAAGATTTGCTTAGCTGAAATGCAACCTCAGTGCCTGACTGATGCAAGGACAAACAACAAGGCATAAATTTAAGCTGAAATGCTTACCTTTGTTAATAAAAGTTAAAGAAGAAATACAGTTTTGGGTTT
Organism: Cisticola juncidis; assembly: GCA_013400215.1. NCBI lineage: Eukaryota > Metazoa > Chordata > Aves > Passeriformes > Cisticolidae > Cisticola > Cisticola juncidis. The sequence continues at coordinate 363,134 of VXBR01004747.1, read as the reverse complement.
TTACTTTTTAAGCAGAAAGCTGGTAAGTCTAAAGAGAAAATCAAGCATGCAAAACTTACAGAAGAAAAACAGCAGCAAATACCAGTGCTTGAGCACTCGAAGAAGTCTCTTTCAGTCATTTCAAAAGCTCTGCTATCAATGGTAAGAAATCAGACAAACATGCTCAAAGATTGCTCATCTATATTGGACAAGAGTAATGTCACATATTCAAAAAAGCCTAAGTAAACATGAAGCATCCTATATGTAATTATTCTTTATACAATTAATTATAAATTATCAGAGTATTTTCAAAAATTCGTAGATACTAAATCAGTCACTTAGGAACAAGCTTTATCCTTTTCTCTGGAAGTGTGCAGAAATATCCTTGACACAATAAATAAAAAAAAAACAACCCAAAACTCAAAACCCCATAAACATTAAAAAACAACCCAAACCAGTTAAGACTAACCATACCCATTTAAAAATGCAGAAACCAAAAATGTGAATAGTGTAAGCAATAGTGTCTATTGTATTTAGGCAGCCTTTTATCATACCATGTGTTGATGTGTCAAAGCAAAAAATCTCTTTTAATAAGCATAATTGGTTAAATAAATAAATGAAGCTGGTCAGGACTGACTTAGAGCTAGTTGATTACATAGAATAGGATAGAAGTATTTTTTGATTTTATTTATAGAGATGTTTAAAATATTTTAATAAATGCTTTTATGTTACAGGATTTTGTATTCCTGAGACGTAAATAAAACAATAAATCCGTAAAGCTCAGAGAATAACTACATAAGCCATTTTACAAGGAGGATATACTTTTCCTTCTTTTCTATGAATGTATAAAGCTCTCCTTCAAGCTCTTACTAAATCTATTGATCTGTGAAACACAGTGCACTCCAGGGAGGCAATTCACTTGACGTTATATATCAAATGATGAGATGAATAATGATCATACCATTTGGTAATTAAACATCTTACAAACCTTCTAACTGACTGAACGTCAGAAAGGTCAAATGAGATCAAACCTATTTTTTCTTGGTTTTAATTTTTTTTGTATTTGCAACACAGAAGTTATATCTAACAGCAACTATTATATTACACAGTAAAAGCAAATTATTGAACATGTTTTTCATTCCTATTAGGAAGTTTGAATACATGACAGAAACAGTTCTTCTGTCTCATGGTCCTATTATAATCTTCATTTTTAATCTCACAGGGAAGTAGCCACTCACCAGTATAGTGCAAATAACTAGCAAAATTATTAGATTAAGGGAAATGAACAGCACATAGAACAAATCTAAAATATATTAAAGCACTTAGAAATTGAAAAACCTCCTTGATAACTTCCTCTAAATTTATAGGAAACTGTATTTTTTTAGATACCAAATAAATCCATTTCAACTGCTTGGAGACACTAACAGTGTTTGTCAACTTACACATTCATTTAGAAATTTTATCTATCATTACATGGTAATAATTTAAATGTCTGAAACTAGAAATAAGTCCAAAATATTGAATAAATAAGACATCTAATACAGAAGACAACTGTATTTCATGAAGAAATTTGTATTTTGCCTTTAAATTTTTAAGTTGTAAAGGCAATCAAAAGATCCACACCAAAGATGTTTTTTACTACAGACTAACAGGTGAAAACCACTTACCTCAAAAGCTAATGCCTCTGTCAAACATGGCTTCTAGGAAAGACAGCATATAATCATGTACATCTTCAGCATGGCCTTATGGGCTGCCATAAATCAAGACCTTCATTGTCAGAAAGAACAAATCCCTCTACCTTCATGCAAGCTATCACCAGCCATCACAGCCCAAATCACATCCCAAATATTCAGGAATATCTTAGGATTTTCCTTGAATTACTTTCCTAGAAAATGAGGGAATCTTTACTAACTTAAGAAAACGTTGAACACCTTTCGCAAAAACACATTGGGACAGATCTGGTCAGCTCTCACAAATCTGCAATTGCACAAACACACAGTCAATCTGTAAAATAACCAAACACACCCAGTAACAGCCTTCGTGCACGTGACAGCTCTGTCTTACACAGAGCATGCCAGCCACTCTCAAAAACCAGCCTCAGCCTACGGAGGCCAGGATCCCAGTGTTGCTCCAGGTGCTTCTGCACAGCTAGAGCTAGTCTGGAAGGAGAGGTCTCTGGGCAGAAGTGGAAAGAAAGAGAGGATTTTTACAGGGCATCTAAAGAAGTAATGCAGCAGATGAATTTGGCCAGCAAAGGACAGCGTTTTACTGGGAAGTCCCACATCCATGCAGAAGACTGGCTACTACTGTGGGACCTGAGAAGGATGTGGGAGATGATACCTTCATAATATCGACCGTGCAGCCCACAGTACTTTGTTTTTCTTTGTCTCGAGGCTGGGAACAGAGGTTAAGTTTGCAAAATCAAAACAAGGGAATTGAATCACATGCTCTATCTTTTGGGATCTTTTAAGTATTGGACAAGGTATTCAAGTTCGTAACACAATACCTTGAAAACAATGTCCTAGCAAATATTTTCAATTCATCCAATATACAGCTTTTTTCAGGCCTAATAAATCAAATTAATTTAAAATGCTTTTAATGAAAAATATTTTTGAATTACAAAAATAATATAAATTATAATTTTTCTTCAGATCTCCATTTCTAGTAATGTGCAAATGTATAATATTCAGATAATTTTCCAGAGATGGAGAAATAGCAAATATTAATTTTTGTAACAGCCCAACATGGAAAAAAAAAAGGGGGAAAATGTCACTTTACTGGAAGGAACTGGATTATTCCATTATACTTTAAGGATAATGTCCAAGGGTGACTTTATGACAAGTAAATAACCATGGGACCTGTACAATAGAACAAGTTCCCTTAGAAAAACAAATAAGCAGGTGGTCAAATTAAATTTTAGGAGAATATTACACATCTGAATTAAGCACTGACCTGGGAAAAGATGTTCTGTGAAGGCTCAAGGGCTTCAACATATGCTCACTTAGCAAACAGCTGCAGCAGTTAAGGCTGCTCCTTCCCTCCCCTTCCTTTCCCTCCTGTCTGTTACCTGCCCAATGCCAGAGCTGCCTGTTGCCACTCGAGCTGGCAAAATGACCATGCAGAATATGAGTAACTTCAATGCAGAGCCAAGGAGCACGGTTTCAACTGTTATGGATTTTCTATGGCATCAGCGGAGCATCCTTTCCACATTAATTTCGTTTCCTTTTTGACAAGTTGAAGAAGAGGAACACGAAAGAATGCAAACACGACTTCTGGTGGAGGGGCAATAATCAGTTTTGGAGAGAGGGAAAAGATACCTAGAACTGAAGTACTTGTTCATTACATAAGTATGTGCTTTAGTTAAAATGATTATCAATAATGGTGAGTCTAATACTTCTACAGTAGCATTTACAAATGAGAATGTCTATGTTCCACATTCTTACTACTGCTCAAAAAAGCAAATGTAAAACAATTCTGTCATAAGAGAAAACTTTAAATATTTTTCCGTTCATTCAGTAATTCAGTTCAACATTTCAGCCTTATTTTTAAAAATAAAATAAGTAATAATGCTGTCATTCATTTAGTCCACTTAACCAGCAGAGAGAAAGTGGCCTGAGGCAAAATTTCAGTATAGAAGTTTGTTTCATTGTTGGGCTTTTTTGTTGATTTTTGTTTGTTGTTTGTCTGTTTTTAAGAAAAAGAAGGGATCTTAGAAGTAAAATTCTATTTAAGAAGAAGGTGAGGTATGATGATGCAAAGATTACAAAACCCTGAATTTATCATTTTTTTAAAAGTAGCAACAATCAAATTTCAGAAAAAATACATCTACCTAAAGCTAAAAGCCTTTGACTGGACTGCGTTGAAATTTTGTGTATGATATAGTTTCAATTCTTTTTAAGTGACTGACAAAGAGAACTGGATTCGCACTACCTCATGAAAATGAATCTGAGAGCAAAGGGAAAAATAAGTAAAATTAATGACAAATGACATGTGAAAAAAATTTCATCTTGAAAAGAAGAAAGCTAGATATTCACCAACTTGATGGTAGCATGCAGATAATAAATATTAGTTTTAAATTAGCTGCAAGACTTTTAAGACATGAGGTCACGTCTTTGTCATAACACACCGTCCATCCACTCTAATTTGAAGTATTTAGTAAACAGCTTCACCCAAATAACACAGAATGATATTAGGCTACAAATTCAATTACAGGCAGAAACTATACATTTGTCCATATGTATCTATATCTATGTATCTCCACAGATCTAAAACAAAATTTAGTTTCTCTCTCAAGCATAAAAACATTGAGTTAAAATTACAGTCATTTCCCATTAATGCTATTGAATATAAAACAATACTTAAACAAAGTATAAAGATTCTAGAATTAAATGTCTGTATTTTACATACTGAGGTGCCATGTCCCACACCTTATGCTTGAGAATTCACATATACTGTGCAAACTATACCAAACACTTTTAACTTTGCAGCCTCAGATTACATGCCTGGGAGTTTGGTTGGTTGGTTGGGTTTTTTGCAAAATCTTCCCTGGATCTGTCATAATTAAATGAATTTTTATATAGGTACTCAAATCTATATGCTTAGATTTGGATGTAGGACCACCACATGAACCAAAACATAACCTGCTTGGCTTCCCTAGAAAACTCAAGCTCAGGGAAAAAAAAAAGTTTCATCAAAAAATAAATTCTGAACATCTGAATTCATAAAAAAACAAAAATAGATGCAGTTAAGCATAGTTTTCCCCAATAAAGCACCAGTAAAAACCTTTCTTCTATAGGCTGTGACTGACAATTACCACTAAATAGCTGTTTTGCAGAGTAAATTCAAAATTTTGAGGCCTGGTTCCTGAGGGACAGTGATCTCTGTCCGGTTCTGAGATGACAGCAGCCACATTAATAAATAAATAAATAAAATTACCTCTTTCTTTCCTAAATCCCATAATGCATTTTCCAGAGAACAGATCACTCCCCAAGACAGTTAACAAGCACCACTTACAAACACAAAACTCATTTCAAATCAGCTTTTTAGGGAGGTTAACTCTCAAAGCAAACAAATAAACATCTGTTCCATTTTCAATATCCCATTTATTTTCAGGAATTACATGTGATGCTTTTTCTTCCATAGGTAGTTACTTGTACTGAATTGTTTTACTTATTGTCTACATTCATTTATTTTTTTAATCAGGATTTAAAATAGCTAGTTCCTCACGCTTATCATAGAATGATTTCTGGATAAGGTAACTTTAAATGCATGTCAAAAATACAGATTTTTTTTTACTGTATTTCTGAAGAATATAAGAAATAGTAATATGAAAATCAGTCTTTCAGAATGATTACACATACTGTTAAATAAGAGACCATGCTGAGGAAAAAAACACACAGAAGTTCTGAGCAGTATGGGAAACCACACTTGATTTTCTTAAGTTATAGAGAAATCCCAAGTAAACTACTGTTGAGGCTTCCTTTTCTCTTGATAAAACCAGCTTTTATTCTGTCTAAATCAATCTATGTTGGAGTGTTCACAGGCATCAGCATTTTTTCCCAAAGATTGTGCTAACAGCATAATGGCTTTACAATTTAAGTAGAAAAACCTGTGAGAGAGAAAAGGCTGCCTGACATGGAAATGAGGAGGGATTCTTTTTCTTGGCCCTCCCACCACAGAAAAAAAAAAAAAACAAAGCAATTCTATGTATATAATAAAAGCAACTAAATTAATTTTCTCTGTTCCCTCTGAATGACAAGACTTTCCATGAACTTTAGATATGGAAAATGAAAGGATTAAAACAGGGAGTTTGGTAGAGTTGTGTCTTCCATTCTGTCCCGAAGAAAGACAAATCTGTTGATGACCCTTTTATCCTACTGAACGAACAGAAGGAGTACCATAGGGTAAATGCTGAAATTTTAAGTCTGAAGCTGTTTTGAGAGCATTAAGAGTTTGGCCACATTAAGTCATCCGCATGGCAACAAGAGAAAGATCTGGAGCCAGTGCTCTGTCTTATAAGCACAACAGAGTCATTTCTACTCTTAAAAATACCATCAGGATGGGAAACAAGAAGAGCATCATTCACGTTTCTTAGGTTTATTCACAGTCTTATTGAAAATATTATTTTGACCAATACCACCCCTGCCACTGCATACATCAGCACAACTAGCTGTGTATTCTGGCTAACATTTAACCTGGAAATCCATCCTTACTATGTTTTTCCAGTCTGTTAACTCACTCCTGCAGGTCATTTTCAAATAGCTCATTCATAATTTATTTCTTACCCAATATTCATGAAATCTCACTAGCATCCCATCCAAAAGTACAAATAGAACAATCTTTTACAGTCTATTTCTTGACTTAAGAACATGAAATAAAATTGATATATAATATCCCTTTCCTCTCCACTCCAAAAAAGAGCAGATTTGTTTATACATAAAGAAAATAAAAAAGATTAGTGTTGGACATTTAAGTGGCCGTGTTTTCAAGCAGTAAACCGAGGCTGCATCTGCCAACTTTGCTGATATTCTTAAACTTCTTTTGTATTTATTTCCTTTATTAACTCTGAATTTGACATAATTTATTATACCAAACTAAAATACAGGTGTGTCTTGCATTCTTGAAGAAGTGGTCCAACTAGTAAGGAGTCCACTGGTGTGACTAAAACGACCAATACTCATATTTATCCAGATTTTAACAAATCAGAGTCAGATGTCACCTATTTTGTCTTTAGTCACATACTATTATGTATTGTCTTATTTCTGATAATAGCACAGACATACTACTATGCTTATCTACAGAAATTCCCTACAAAATAAAAAATGTTGTAAAGAATATTTGGGACTTGTTGACCATTATTCTGAGCAGTTTTTCACAATAACTTTAGCATCTCATATGTTTTTTGTATTGTATTGATGCACTTTTAGAAGTGTTAGGGCTGTTTTACCAACTTTATCTGTAACATTAAAAATGATGTCACTTATTGATTATTAAAACTCTATAAAAGTAACAACCTATTTTGCACTTCACAGAATTAATTATTTTCTCAAATACTAAACTCCCTGTTAGTTAAATTCTATTATTTTTTAAATTAAATTTTAAGAGACTGGTTATCTATCACCAGTCTCTTGAAGAATCAAAAGCAATAAGAAAATAAAATCAAGCAATAAAAAAATAAAATTTTTATATTACAAAAAAAACCCATCTGCTTGAGAGAAGTAACAATGTAAACATCAATGGAAATTATACTTTCAAAAATTATAATTTTGGTAAAAGCCATTAACAATGTAACAGCTAGCCAGTAGACACTTTTCCTGGTATATTGTACATAAAAGGTATTCCCATCTGTTTCAATGCTCTGGCTTTTTCATGGGCTTAAACCTGTCAAATTATTCCATTTGATTTCAGAGAATTCTCATATGGCAATCTATTTTATTTACTTTATCTTCAATAAAATGGTTGAGCGAGCATTAGCGACTGAGAGACACAAGTTTCAATCAGGGCTCTGGCAAAGGCGTCAATCTGCATTAGAGCCACGAGGCTGAGAGCTGCAGCCAGAAAGCTGCAGTGAGACAGGGCCACACTGACTGAGCCAGCAGGACCTAATCAAGCAGCAGCGGAGAGAGAAAATTCCCCCCAGACACTACCATGCACCACTTATATAATGTGTGTGCCTAGTTCAACACGCCAGTAGCTCCTTAATAAAGCTGACAGCTAAAAAGGAGATTCAGACTCCAACTTCATTTTACATGACAACTACAGTAATGGTCCTCTGTTCTCAACCAGGCCACGTTTAGAAACCTGAGCTCAGTTCAGTTAAAAATTAAGAGTTTTCACCTCTCTCATTCATGTCACATAGGAAAAAGAATCATAAAATTATTAAGATGCACACCATTTCCTCCTCATTTCATAGAGCTGAAAAAACCCATCAGGTTCCAACTAGCTTTTCCTTAAAAACTTCTGTGCTAGAAACGGCAAACCAATCAGTGTATTTAAGCAATAACTCATTTTTAAAGACAGTATCATTAAGGACTAATTCCAACAAATGTGGAACATCAATCCTAGATGCTACAAAAATACCTCCCAAAGCACAAACTTTGTAGTAACTGATGCAAGTCCATATTTTATACGGGCTGTAAAAAGCAGATTGTTGCAACAGTGCTCTTCCCAGCAAAGCAGACCATTAAGACTGTACTTATTGTTTAGCTGAATTGAAAAGCTGGCCAGTTTAAATCCATAGTTTGAGGTTATGTATAATCATAGCAAAAATTTACTGCCTCATATTTCCAGGTCACCAATTCAAATCTATCAATGTACACTACTTTTTGACAAAAGTTGATTTCAGATTCCCCCCAAATCACCAATTTATAGCTATTCAAAATCACCCTGGAAGATCCTGGAAATCACCCTGGAAAGATCATTCTAAATTCTTCAATAAATAGGGTCTCTGTTCCAATACAATTCCATTAAAGTATGAAGTACCGTTTATGTTTCAGATTCTTCCTGTAAGAAACCATATTAAAGACAAAGCCCATCAAACTCCATCTAATTACTTCTAGTAAACCAGATACCATATTTTTCTTTCAGCATTATATTTCATTCACTTATGGAAGTATTAAAACTCCTTTCATTCACTTATTGAAGTATTAAAACTCCCTTGCCTAGTGACCAGACATGTGAAAGGGTTAGAATTCTTCATGGACAAAGTTAATGCCAATCCATTATGCATGGAAATGTGGGAAACATCATATCTTTCACATGTTGGTCACCAACATGATCACCAGCAACGACCATGTGAGAAATTCTTGAGAGAATTTCAGTTCAGATGCAAGATACCTGTATGAGATATCCTTCTGTAGAAATCTAACACTATAATTATGATTACCCTCTACAAAATAAAGACATACAGATAGACTGAATATTTATTGTATACAAAATGTATGCATATATATCTACATGAGTTGTGATGTTTCAAGTTTTGTTTCCTGTAGTACCAGAAAGAAACAGGAATGAGCACAATGTCTCTTCTTCTCCAAACTGACAACACAGAACACCTGGAGCAATTTAATAATTATTAATACCAGAATTTATTTAGCTTTTTTTTCAAAGTTTGAATAACTCAGAAAACAACGATGTAAATGTATCACTAACATTCTCAAAATATTCTATTTAAGTCATCAGTCAGAAAACAGAACATTTTTTCTCTGCTTTCACATTCCTCTAAGCTCTATCTCAGTTTTTCTAAAACTTATTCCTAAAGTTAAGTGTCCTATTGAAAGGACAAAAACCAAACAGATTTATTCTCTCTGCTGATTAAAAATGCATACATACTTGCAATTTTATTTTTATGCATATCTATCACTACATTTATGACTGAAATTCAGTTTTCAATCAGTGCAAACACACCATATCCTACCATAAAAAAACCCTATTATTTCTAAATACCACACTGAAGAACTAGCATTCAGAATTTACTGTTTCCTCATTGACTGCAAAAACACTATTCCACTTCCACACTGCAAGAAACAGAGACCAATGCTAAAAAGGCCAAAAAGATTTTGGCTTCCTTTACAGGAAGTATTTTTATAGAATGTATTTAACTTAAAGTTATGGAAGAAAATAATGGCGGAATCAGAATAGCAGTTACTTTCTTTCGTATGCTTTAAGTTTCAGACATCCTGGAATTTAATAAAACTATACTGCCAAAATATTATAGATGCACAAGTCAGTTACACTGCATTTTGGGCATTATGTGTCAGAGCATAGCAAACTTCCACAAAAAATATCCTTTAAAAACTAAAACACTCTTGCTGACTCAACAGATTTCAATTACTACAGCTTCTACCAAACCCCAGTTTCTATTGGTTTTCCAAAATACTGACACTATCAAAAAACTATTTAACATAACTACATAAAACTTACACCATTCAGACTTGTACAAATATGTGACAGAAATATTTCCATTGCTACATAAAAAGCAAAGAATCTGATATTTCTTACTGTTTTTTCCACTGAAGAACGAAAGAAAAAGCCACTGTTTTGCAAATATATTACTACATGCTAATGTCTAGTCATATAAAGGTTTGCACATGATACCAGTGGTATCCACAGTTTCCCTCAATAGTGCTGTACAGCCTTTGACTTACAACACTGCTACACCTATCCTTTTTTCTTTTCCTGGCTTCACCATATTAATACTGCAGCATTCTGGCCAGTGCCTTAACTCCTTAGAAAAAGGTGAAGTTAAATCAGAATAAAGGATTTTTCCTTTCTTATTATACAGTGAAGACAGTCAAAGGGAAACACATACCAGAATAGCCTTCTTTTACACAATTTTGAACTAGGTTAGAAAGAGCTGTGCTTCCTCACAGAAGGTAAAACTTTAAAAAACTTGTCATAAACATAGTTTCAGAATTAGTTACTGTCATCATCATTAACTCCTGTGGAACAGGTTTTTTTTATTTTCTTTCAGAGGCATCAATACATTAAGATGGATATACCAATATGATGGAGTATATGGGTATATCAGACTATCTTATAATACCTTAGCAGTTACTACACATGGTATATTATTTGTATTTACATATTTGTTTCTAATTCCTGGTGTATGTAGAAGCAATTGGCCTGGTTCCTATTATGGTAAGTTTGTTGTACCCTGCTGAAACCTGTATCTAAAAAATGTAGTATCAGGTCCAATTGACCGTATTTTCCAATTTATATGTTAAAATACTGCCTAAAAATTTTGAATTTGAAAAGTTCTGAAATAGTCTCAAAAAAAATTTACCTCTGTAGGAAATGTAGAATATGAACAACTGCAACACTCAACATACAGATTAATTTTTTAAATGTGACTGCCTTGCTAAGCTCTCATCTTATACTACTTCCTTCAGATCTCTCTCCTTTTCCAGATCTGTCTAGGTTAAAAAGACCTGATAGCCACTTGTACATGACTCACTGAAGAGGCCCCAGTGCCCTCCCCCTGACAGTGCTGTCCCAGGCAGGCTCAGCCTGCTCACATACAGAGCAGTGGAAACAAGGTGTGAGCTCATGGTCCTTGACATCATGGAATTCCAGGTTACCAGAGGAATAAAGAGCATCCCAGCTTCAAGAAACTAGGAATATCCAAACTCAGAGATTCTTCCCTACTTCTTATTGTGTAGTTGCCTTTCAAAATGGTATTTTTAACAAGAAATAAAGTCTAAAACTATTTTCAAAACAAATTAGCTTAATTATCAAACTCCTAATACAGCTGATGTAATAAAACTGTACAGTGTTAACTCCAGAGACCTTGGTGACAGAACCATGGTTTCACGTATTTTCAAGACAGAAGCTGAAAAAGCATGTAGGAAAATCCTAAATGAATCAGATATTCTCTGCTATCTAGTCATTACACAAGCAGTCGTACATCTCAGTGAATCAGGGAAAGCAGAGAATTGGATTGGTAAGCAAGAACAGCAATTCCAGAACAAAAGAAAAGTTGCAAAAAACCAAAAAATCCTCTTTGATTTGTGATGATTGACTTGTACTCACCTGCTTCTTCTAAGCCTCAAGAAGACCTTTTAACTTCAACCTTGAATTGAAGTGATGTCCAAGATCAAGTCTAGTACCACCATCCTAACAAAACAGAGAGAAATGTTTACAGTTATTTAGAATCATTTAACAAAACCAACACAGAATCTGGCCTTATCACTCCCTCTAATTTGTTCTCTTAACAAGCAGTAAGCTTAAATGTAGTCCACAAAGAAATGTAATTGTTCACCAAGTTTCTTTCTTGCAGCAGAGTGACAGCTAAAGCATCACTCAAATTCTAGTCTTGCATTTTGATTCTATTTTTTTTTATTATAGTAGCCAAGGGCAAACAAAAGGAAGGCTTCCCTGAAGTAGTTTGTTTCAGACAGAGAACTGCACACAATATCACTACCAGTAAGTTCACAGGGTCGTCTGAAGGAAGGGACAGAAGCTGGGAGACAGCATGCCAATAAAATTTAAATCTGTATGTATGCTAGGAAGGACAAGAGGACAAGCAAAAAGAAAAAAAAAAAAAAAAACAAAACAAAACAAAAAAAAAACCAGATTTGAAGCTGAGACTGGAAGACTGCAATGAAGATAGAAGGTTGGACAAGGCAGAAGAAATAAAGAACATGCAGGTCTGTAGAATATTTAAATTACATCTATGCCTGAGTACATGTCTTTTTCCTGAAATCAACTGGCAGAGATAATCTCCACCTAGGTAGGATAATCCTACATCTATGTAGCACAGTCACATATGCTTCAAAACAGAGGGCTTGCATAAAAATTGCCTAATGGAGGTGGTCAAATAAATGTCTAGGAATTTGCTGGAACAATGTTAGCTTGCAAAGACATTGTGGCAGAGACATGGAAATATTTCCAGGCACTGTTTAATTTACCAATATAGACACAGACTTAATGCCTGAAACTCTGCTATCTCTGAAGCAGATCCTACCAGCCTCTCGATGGTGCCTCTTGGCAATTCTCTCTTGCTGACAAGGTCAGACAGAAGCAGGCTGAAGAGTAAAATGAATGTAGAATTTTATAAAGAAAAGACTGCTTTCCCACAGTTGAGGAAAAAAAATATGTGTTCCAACTGGCATTATTAATACACACTTTGTTACAAGATGTTTGGGCATTTAAAAGAGCTGCAGTTCTAACTTCTTCCTTTGTTTGTAGAGTGTAACAAAACCTGCTGGGAAGGTCGAAGTTCCTAGAAAACTGAAAGCTACCTGGCAGCCTCTGTAGTAGAGCAAGTGAAGAAGGGAGAGCAAAGAATGACAGGCTGGAGGAATAAACACTACATGAAACCCCTGCACAGTAGGACAGCACTGGGAAATGAGAAGGCTATCTTATGAGCTTAATACAAAGCAAAAAAGAGAAGAAAATGTTAAAAACAGGTAAGGATCCTAAGGCAAATATGAGGAGGTGAAGGTGGGTGGCAATTCTTAAAAGTTTTCAGAAAGTAAAATATGTGTCATCGAAACTTTGCTTGATGGTCATGTGGTCACCCTGGATCCACAATGTAAATGTCCAACCAACTGAGCAAAAAGCATTCATCTCACTGACCTATTTCCCATTAAAAGGTTACAGTTTTGCCTCCAAATAGCTATACCTCTAAGTCTTTGAAATTTCTTGTATGCCTGAGTTCTAGACAGAAATACATGTTACAATTATTTCTTCAACTCTACATCTTGTTGACAGATAATATGTAAGCCTCAAATGTGAATATTCTGTATTTCTCTTTTCTCCTACACTCCATTACACCAATACTTTCACATCATCAGTTTTCTTAGCTTGGAGTATATTAAACATCACATATTGCTTCACCTCAGAAATAAAACCAGGAAAATCACAGTTATTATATATGAAATCTTACATCAAAACATGACCCATTTTGTTGAGATACAGCCTTTTCAGAAGAAATTTTTCCTTATAGTATTTTTCAGTAATTAATCTTAATATGAAAACAATCACAACCATCAGTCTCGATGATTATAATTTTATCTTTGGTCTGTTTCTGGATTTCTATACTTCTTCAGAAATCAATAGGGAGTATTTAAAGTGGGGAGGATAGCACAAAGTAGGTGTGACAGATATGTCAGAGACAGATAGCAGGTCTTACTAATTCTCTTTTTAACAGTGCAAATTTTCACCTTTAGAATCTTATCTATTGACTTCTGTTTCATTTATGCTACATTTCAGTGTGGTTTACCTAACAAAGGCAGCTGACTCCTAAAAAATAGCATTACTTCTGTTATAAATATTGATTCATTTTGATTTTTGTTAGCATCCTAAAACCCGGATCTGAACCATTCAAGTTATTCCAGCTTAACACCAACATTTCTCTACCTTCCACCTGAGCTAGCAGATTCCATCCCTGGGGGCCCAGCAGGTAGAGCTTTAATTGTTTACCAATCCCCTACTGACAGTGCTTACAGAGATGTGTTTCCATTCTTCAGTATCTAACAAGTCCATCTGAATTCCATCTGAACCTTAAAAATTTACAAATTCACAGACCGTGTTAACCAAAGATTTAGAAGCATCCTGACAGAATTTTAATTGTCATAGTTGTGTCAGAAATCCCTAGAATATTTAACTCAAAATGAAAGTCAAATTAATTCCTGGATGAAAACTTAGAATCTTGACTCAAATAAATAAAATGCCCACGATCTGCAAGGTATTTCTTTAACTCATTCATTTACTTGCTGCAATTCTCTCTTACCTTATTCCACACTTAGATCACAAATCATTAGGATAAGTTTACCTATTATATGTTTGTACGCTGTCTTTAACACAACATTTTGATTTGAGACTATGTGCTCTTATTCTTTATCCTGCCTTATTGGTGGTCTTTGGTATTTATTTAATGTAAATAACCCCATCAAAGTGCACTGTAGCACTTAAGCAGTTCCTGTGTTTGACAGATCAAGGTGCCATGATGTGTCACTATTTCAGGTAAGACCTGCTTGTTCAGATTTCTTCTACAGCAAAAATAGTTCAAACTGAATTACTGCTTGAAGTGGGTATTTGTATAAAATATTCTAATGAAGCACTACTCACCAAAGCATGCAACCTGGCTGAGGGCTCTCTATAGTTATTATTTGGTATGGTTGTTTTGAATCAGATAGATTGAGCCAAAGTCACCACTAGTTTCACTAAAGAGACTGTCTGGTATTTTAAAGACATTAACATTCACTGGTATCTGGAGCTTCCAACTCTCTATCATATAAGACTCATACAATTAAAAAAACCTTCATAATTCACAATAGGACTTCTGAGCAAGTCTTAAATTGCACTATGTCAATGGGATGTCCTGAATTTTATTTGAAAATACGTCACTTACATATACAATCTACAATGTGCATCTTCTGAAAGTATGAAAAAGTGTAAATTTGCCTAACAGCCAGACTATGTATTTTTAATTATATTTAAACTACATCAACACATTAATTTACACTACAAAAAATACCATTTTTGAAGAATATTATATAAATTGCAGAACTGCAAATAGTAGAGAGACACCCACTTTCTTCCTGATTCCAAGAATTCACATTTCTGTGACAGAAAGATACTCAGAAGCTCATAACCAGACAAGCACTACTGAATTCCATTATAATTAACAAGAACATGCAAAATTAATTAGTAGTTATGTTTATAATTAGTCCAAAGTTAAATGAACCAGTGAAAGACCCTCATACTACCACAATCTCATCAGCTAATTTTTACATACTATTTAAAGGCTAGATTATATTATCTATGGGTCCAAATAGATATTCTGTGGTGGTGTGAGAAGCATATATTTTTTTTCATGTGGCACAGAGAAAATAATGAATTCCTACATGAATCTTGAGCTGTCAAGCTTTCCCAACAACATATTTTCCAAATTTTTCAATGCTATGTACTTATAAAGGTTCACATTATATTCTATACCACAAAAAATTATTCTTGGATTTTTACAACATAGAATTTCCTATGCAAAACACCCATTCTCCATTAAACCATAAAACATGTAACTATGCAAAGAAGTAAGCCAAGGATAATAATAAAATTTATAAAAAATAATTTAAAATTTAATATTAAATGCCCTGGAAATTCCCTGGTGACAGAAAAATGTCCACATGGACCAAACACATCATCTACTTCCAGTATGTTCCATCCACTGTGCTACTGATGCACAGGTTACAAATAACTCCTCTTGGGGAAGAGGTGCTGGGGAGGGATGCTCTTCCATTTAAGTCTTACTGGTCTTAAAGATTAACAGGACACTGTTTACCTGCACCTATAAAAGCACTCTGCAGAAAATGGAGACAGTACCGATGAATGGGAAGCCTGGAGTGATGGAAAATCATCTCTCAGCCTTTTCTTCCAAAATATCCGTGCAACATTGTCTGAGTAGTTGGATATACAGACTAAACCATCCCTGAGGCAGGTCTAATGTGCTTGACTTGCCCCTACATGATAGCTAACCTGTGTTGACACTAATCTTATAACTATGCACGATACCAATACCGCATTCATAGAGATTTCTATCCAGTGTGAACAGATCCCATACCTTACTTTATCCTCAGGTATGTCTTTCTTCTGAAATCATATAAGTTAAATCTTATTATAATAAACTGCAACAGTCTACTCTAAATGGGGGAGAAGACTATAAACAACAATGAAAGCAATTAAGTATTCCTAAATAGTTTGTTTTACAATACCACTAACACAACGGCACTGCAGTCTTGCAAATTACATTCAGAATTATTATGTGTTTCTCCCTTTTTCTCCTGTGATGTGACTAGAAGGGATTCAGAAATACTATCAGATAACAATGTAAAACAACTTTAGAAAGTAGTATTTCATAAGTGCACGTATACGGCGATCATCATGAGTTGTCTAACAGATCTAGTTTGCTCCTGTAAGGAGACGTATGTTTAGATTTATAACCTAGTCAGTAACCCATAAAGTCAAAATGAGACCCTTCTGCCATGATGCACTGAATGACAGACTTTCCCATTCACAGAGTGGTTGACAAGTACCAAATAACATAAAGCACCAGAATTTAGACTGGGTCACTTAGTACATTAGACAGATGCATCTCCAAAACTTTCAAAAAAGGTGATTCCACAACCTGGTTTCCCTAGGCAACCATTTCTCTTGCTTAATTATTCTTCTACAGAAAATCTTTTCCCTTATATTGATTCTAAACCTTCACGCAGGAGTCCTGGGCATTCCAACTGTTCCTTCCCATAACGGGCAACACTCACATTCCCTTTCTGCCTGAGTCTTTTACAGAGCTTGCATCCATCCATCACTAAATCTTAACTTTCTAGTTGTTCTGCCACTTGTCAATTCATTCCAATGATACCATCAGTCTGGATCTGCACACAAAACTCTATCTCTTCATGTTTTCTTCTCACCAACAAGATCCTCACCTAAATAAACATATTGAAAATTCAACAAAACCAACAACAACACATGGAAAATTAAAGAGTCACACAACTTTCAGGGAGGCAAACACCAAACTGTGTGAAGTCCACATGTACAAACAACACAGAACAACACTGATAACCTAAGACACACACACACACTCCTTGAATTCCTAAAGACCAAAAGAAACCAGACCAAAAAAGATACAATAAATAAGACAAACTAACTGTGGGGGAAAAAAATATAGAAAAAAAAAAAAGAAAAAAAAACAAACACAAAACAAGCAAACAAAAAGAGGTTCCAAGATAATCTACCTGTACAGCCTCCATCTTCTGCCAAAATGTCACCATTTTGGAAATTGTCCCACCAGTTGCTGTCATCTTCATGAACTGACTGTTTGCAGCATCTCAATGTGTTTTCTACTTTGGCTGAACAGCAGGTAATTCCTTCATCAGCACAGAGCTTCCTTGGGGTTTCCATAGCCCTAAAACATTCTCAGTTTGGGCACCTCAAGAACTGTTTACATTGTTTAGGAGGTTGGTTCAATACTGATGTGACCATCACAGTTAGTTACAGATAATTATTGCAAACTAAATGTCCATGACTGGATCCTTGCAGAGGTCCCTATCCTAAACCCAAAATTTTACATGACTTCAGTAATTGTGTCTTTTGCAAAGAACAACAGATTATATCCTTGATTTCTTCTCAGAAACCCTGCTTGGTGACCTGAGTGACAGGTCTCTCCAGAGGACGCTGATCACACATCTCCATCAACACTTCTTGATTTCTTAATCAGAGCTACATCAGAGGGGAAATTCTTCCACATAGGCCAGTCCTCCCTACAAGGCACAGCAAGTCCTCAGCTATGCTGTATTTCGATATGGACCACTTCAGATTACTGGGCAAACTCAGGGATTCCTTTTTGGGTTTTTTCCACTCAGTAGAGAATGACTGCTCATGGTTACCAAACCCAGTCCATTCATGTTAAACAACCCAAAGACTCCCTTTCAGCAGTGGCCAAGGCAGATGACATCAAGAAAGGCACGGGATATAAATATAACCTGTGCTCTGGACCAACCCCTAAAGATGCCTAAGAAACAGAACACCTTCACAACACTGAAAAATGTCCCCGTAAGTATGGCAGATAAATATTAGGGCTGTTGGATATTTCTGCCTGTCTTGTACAAGCACATGACATATAGGGGTATGACTCCAAGTAAATTTCTAGCCACAGTCAATAACTGCTTTGATGTAGATTGGAATCTATGCCCTTGAAGGGGCAACAAAAGCCATAAAAACTTTACCACCATTTCAAAGAGGGTCACTGAATAAAAATGAGTAAGCTTGTTATAAGGAAGAAAAAAGAATCGTCTGCAAAAGTCACATTTCTACAGGTGGCACAGACACTGATTAAAGACACCTTTTGCAAGCTCAGAAGAAATGCATACAACCCATCAAAAAAGACTGAGAAACTCCAGAAAAGGGAGCTGTCATGAAAAAATGGGATGAAGGAGGCTGTTAGAAAGAAGAAGGTATCCTTACAAGGATCCTTAAAAGCTTTGTGTCCAAGTAAGGAAAACAGAAAGGATTACAATCTTTGGGAGGCTTAAACATAAAACATAAAGAGGTCTCAGGGACCAGGGGCTGGAGGCCAGAAGCTGTGGGGGCTGTCCATGGTCAGAGCAGGACCTTGCTGCCTTTGGCCAGCGAAAACAGCAGTCTAAGGGGGAGCTGGGCAGCCCTTGGAGACTGGGGCAGCAGTGGAGACAGGCCAAGGATGGGGTCAGAGTCAGGCTCAGTGAGGAGCCTCCCACAGACAGCCACCAAGGGCTTCTGCTGAGGCTGGCAGAGAGCAGGGGCCACTGAAAACCTGGGGGTTTATCCACACCAGAGGAGATTGGAGAAGTTACTAGGCCAGACATCCTCCTCAGAGAAATACATGAGATACTTCAGTTTAAGACACTGAAGTATCACTAGAGAACATGAGCATAAAAGCAGTCCCCATCAACAACTCTAAAGGGACTTGAGTATGAAATACCTGACACCTGAATTCACAATAGAAAAATGCCTGCTTCAAATTGTCTTAAAATCAAAGGAAGGTGGCCAATATGAAATCAATCCTAAAAAATCTAGAGAAGGTCCAGAAAGCTACAGGTGAGTACAATGAAGGGTATACCAGGCAACTTCTTACAGGCTAAAGTCTACATATATGTCAACAAAAATTAGATGTTGTTTAGGAGTCAACATTCCAGTATGCAAACGGAAGATATGCTTCCATTATTATTATGATTATCTCAGGTTTTTTGAGAAGTCACTGAGAACATGAACAAATGAAGTCCACTTGTAAGTCATGTACTTCCCAAAAACATTTTACAAGCTCCNGGGGGAGGAGGGGGGAGGAAAACAGGTCTTCATACTGGTAAAAAATTTAATATTTAAAGAGAATATTAGGAATAAGAATAAATGAAAGTTTGTATATTTCCCAGAAGAATATCATAGACTTATTACTAAGGTTGGAAAAGATCTCTAAGATCACCAAGTACCAACTTTTGTCCAAACACTACCGTGCCAACTAAACCACAGCATTAAGTGCTATGTCCAGTCATTTTCTGAACACCTCCAGGGATGGTGACTCCATCACTTCTCTACACAGCTCATCACAAATTTTGGACATCCTGTTCATGAAAAAATTCCACCTGACATCCAGCCTGAAACTGCCCTGGTGCAGCCTGGGGCAATTTCCTCTAGTCCTGTTGCTGGTTGTCTGGGAAGAGAGGCTGACCCTGCCTGGCCACAGCCTCCTTTCAGACAGCTCTCAGGTTGGGCAGGCAGTGGGATAAGCTGCCCAGGGAGGTGCTTGACTCATGGTACCTGGAGAGACATCTGGGTCTGGCACTAGGTGATGTGGTTAACGGGTAGTGCTGGAAGGTAGTTGGACTGGACCATCTTAAAGATCTCTTCCAAACATTATCAGTCTATGATTCTATGAAATTTGAATTCAAGTTTTGAAAATACAATGTATGCAGGATGTTACCTGCAACTTCTGGAAACTGCCTCACATACCTGCAGAACTTCAATTCAACTCCTCACCTTCGGCAGGATTCTGTAGGTGATCCCACACTAAATACATAGGTATCCTCTACAAATATTTTTTTAATTAGCTTTTGGACAACACTGCTAAAGAAGCAAAATACCTTACACCCTAGTGATTTAAAGCAAACGGTAAAATCCAAAGAAAGAGGGATCAAATATTTCTTTTTCCTAAGATAATAAAGTGTTCACAGAGAAGCAAAGCTGAAGAGAGACTTTTCACAGGGGTATGTAGTGATAGGTCAAGAGGCAATGGCTTGAAACTGAAACAAGGTAAAGTTACATTACATATGTATATGTACATTACATATATGGAAGAAATTCTGTACTGCAAGAGGGGTGAGACAGTGAATCAGGTTACTCAGAGACTTTGTGGCTACCCTGTCCCAGGAAATATTCAAAGCCAGGTTTGATGGTACTTGAACAAACCTGGTCTAGTCACAGGTGTCCCTGTGGATGGCAGGGGGTTGAAACTAGAGGATCTTCACGGTCCCGTCCAACCCAAACCATTCTAAAATTCTATGAAGGGTCTATGAATGAGTTCAATGCCTTTAACAGACTGAAAAAACTCACCAGTTTTCTAACAAATTAAGGATTCAAGTTAATTTAGGCATTTATACTCGTTCTCATTTGCACATTAACTTTCATTATAAATGACAAAATTCTCATAACAACCTCCTGCACTGTATGATGTATACGTTGTTCACGAAACACAAAACATCTATCTGACACATACAAATCAAAACATAATGGGAATGTAGATAGCTTTTATATTTTAGAAGCAGTAAATTATCTTGGGCATTTATTATTTTTATGCTTATCTTGTGACTTTCTTCAACCCATCAATTTCACATGAATAAAATGACTTTCTTACAAACAGCTTCAGGCATACAAATTCAGTATAAAATAAATACAGTAAAATATTGATAAGCTAAACTATGTAGTTTTGCTTTCCAAAACATTAGCATATATTTTCTTTTAAAGAGGTATGATTGAAATGCATAGGGTAAGAGAGTCTTGGCAGATAAGAACTTTATTTCAGAAAGGTACCATGTGATTACTTTTTCCAGGAATGTCTATTGCTTTGGCTAATTGACTTTATAGTACGCTGTGGAAATTTCTGTCAGCCATTCCAAGCCATTCAGAAGATGTTTAGGAAAGGGCAAAATCACCACACAGGCAGAGAATTGTTGGGGAGAAAGTGTGAGAAACAGCTTGGGAACACCAGTGAAGGTCAGTGAGCAGGAAGGTGAGCTGGTGGTGCCTGAAGAAAGCAATGCTTTCATTATTTCTAGCTACCAAAATATATTTTAATTGGAAATAAATTGGATCAATTTTTCCCAGGTCAGACTTGTTTTTCCTGTAACAGTAACTGGTAAGCAATTTCCTAATTGCTTAATCATAACCTGGGAACTTTCTGTCATCCTCTTTTCTCCCTCCTGTCCTGTTGAGGCTGGAAGCAAGCAAGCAGCCAGCCCCCAACACTGACCTACTGACCCTGCAGAGTCACAGCACTGGACATCTTGCTGATACTTTAAAGGACGTTCATGTACTATAGCACTGGGAAAACTTACTGCATTTATTCTGGAAACTGATAGCCCTACAACTGTGAAATTAGGAAAGCAGAAATTTAATGTAAAATTTCCCACTGAGATATATATGGTCCACGATATAACATGCTTCAAAAGTCTCTCCTACACTACTGCAAAGTACATAATGGCATCCCAAGAAAACAAGGTTTTTAAAAATTCTAAATCAAACAGGTCAGAAATCACAAGCTCATGGCTTGTTTCTGTAAGGAACACAAATATTGCCACAATTGGTGAAACTTTTCTCCAAAAAAGACTATGTTACACAGAATTTATCTTAATCCCATTGCAACAAGCAGTAACTGATACATGCAATAAACACCTCTAGTAAAAGAAAGAGACTTTTCTTGTTTCACAAGCAAATTTAACAAACTAAATGGGAAATATGTCTGTACAAATTGAAAGGAAAAAATGATAAATGACAACAGAAGTCAAGAGCCAAAAGCAAGAGGACAGTAGGAGCAAGCTGTGAAATGCAAGATATACAAGAAATCCAGGAAGGGGAAAAGAAGAATAAGAACTGACAGACAAGTGTGTCACTTCTGGATGTTGGGGGGTTGTAAATTTTAACTATGTTGGGAGAGCTCTGGGTGCACATGCCACCACGCAAGCACAAGGAAAAATGTTAATTCCAGTAAATTAAAAATATCAGGTAAGATGATATTTAATGGCCTCAGATGATCTGTCACACCACAGCAGATGCACTTCAGATGTTGCTCAGCTGTAGCTTTTCCACCTGCCCCTTTTTCTGTGTCTTGTGCATAGATTAACAGAGTGAACACAAGCAGCTGAAGAGTTAAGTAATGAAAGCAGAAGAGAAGAAAAACTAACAAAAGACAGATGAAGGAGAAGAAGACAAAAAATTAACTGGAATAATAAAGAATAAACAGTGGAATTGTTGAAATGTGTGTGAAAACAAGCACCAATATGTTGGTGTCAAAGGTAAAGTAAAAGAGATTAAAGTCATGGATTACTGATGTCAAGAAGCATTTATTTAAAAAGGATCCTACTGCCCTGAACTGTAATACAAAAAGGACCCTTTTGAAAACTGCCTGCCAGCAGACTTAGAAAGGCCTTGTGTTGTGTATTGCCTGTGGGAAATTTAAACTGTCCTTGATTTAAAGCAGTTGAAACTTTTCAGTGGAATACAAAAAAAATAAATTTGATTTCATGTGATGTTACCATTAAACACTATACTGTAAGAGGTCCTTTCATAAATGTGACTACATGGAAAAAAATTTCAGGGTAGCTCAGGACTGATGTAACTAGGCTACCCTTCAAGAGCAAAATTCCCATTGATTTCAGCAGAACAGTTTTAAAACCAGAACTGAGCACTTTTGAAATTCCTTTATTTATGGATTCCACAGCTGGAATTCATTCAGTGCTGTCATATCTATGACTATGTGCATACCTTGACTGCACACTTTTTGGGAGATATGTTATAAGGAGAAATAAATATCAAACTGACTCAGCATTCTATTGACTCTACTGATTGTAATAAAACTTCTGCCTGACACAAACAAACAATATCTGGCCTCTCCTTTATTCAAAGGACTTCGTAGGAGTCTCATACTGCAAAGAATAAAAAATATCTCTCTCTTGGTACCTCCTCAAACATGTCAGGCTCTACAGAATTGTCCACGGAGTGTCCAAGGTAATCCCACGTGGTCTCCAGCTGTGGCTTCAGAAGGGTGCAGCTCTCCTGTGTTATATCTGACATGACCTCTCAGGTTATCTCAGATTTGCAGGACACATAAAAAGCTCACCCTGTCAAGTATAAAGCTACTGGGCAACCATCAGCAGGTTTTGCATTACTTTTGCACGGCCTCAGTAGGGGGCAATTATAGCAACATGTGAATCTGTTCAAGTAAATCTCTGCAACTGGAAGCTCTTCTAATGTTTAGCCAAAGAATTCCATACTTAGCCTTGCTCTTTTTGCATTTCATCCACTTACTTTTAGCATGAATTTATATACCACTTTCCTGCTGCCAAACTCTCCATATGATTTATTAAAACTTTAGCCCAACAAATTAATATAAAATACATGCTAATAATAATTAATACTAACTGAAAAGCAAAAACAAAAGTTTCTCTGATAATTCCAACTTTTTTTCATGGGCCAGACAGGTATGGAAACAGTTCACTGACACACAGCAAAACGTGTATATATTTGCAAGACATATTTATCTATTTCATTGCTGAAGTCAATAAACTCTGACCAAATTCCCATGGCTAATTCTGCTTCTACTCTTTCAGTCACCCGAATGTAAAATTTGTATTACGTGTTAATTCCAGCACAAGTTTAAGTTTAGTGTTCTACACATCTATGTTATATGTAAAGAAAATAACAAAACAACAGATGACTTGAATTGCTTAACTGATTTTGGTGGAAGAGAAAGTACAGTACTGCTGTTTCATTTAACAGTTAAGTTATCAATTCCAAAATTTCCATAGATGTCAGGTCTAAACAATTTTTAACACCCTTCCTTAAAAAAATTTCATCCAAGTAGAATATATATTTTCCACTGCTTTTATATTTCTCCACCCTACTTTGTCATCACAGCTAAGATGGAATGGAAATACCCACCAGCTGCAAATAGCATAAAAACCTTGGATGGCAAATACAGCTAATGGATTACTCATTGCCATTTACAGATCAGTAACTTTAGTGTATATCACATGTACTGAATTCCAAAGTATGTTTATGCATCCAAATTGTTTAGGCACCCAAATTTTTCAAACCCCGACCCAAGTCAGAAATGTTTGCACTCAGGAATTTCTGAGATAAGTTTTGCTGTTATGACTCATAATGTTTTTCCATTTTTAACTGTCATTACAATTTTGCAATTAGAAAAGCAATCAAATAATATACTGACAAAAATCTGCAGCTGCCATCATGCTGTTCATGACAGAAATATTTTGCTGTTCATTGAAATACCCATCATCATCAGATATATTATGGAACCATGTGTAGTCTCTCTGAACAGGAGGCAACTGAAATATATATGGAGATGATGTAATAAATCAACTTACTGTAAGTTAGAAGAAATAATACAGTTGCTGTAACACACAGAAAAGCAAATAATCTAGTGTAATTAGAATTTTTGAATACATATTTTCCACCAGAGTATTCTACAGTGAATCTCCAAGTGCCTTCTGGGCAGGACATAACCATAAAAAGGAACTCAGGATGCGTCTTCAATGAAACCTTAGCCTCCAGAAGATGTGGATGGGATTGGAGGAGCAGTAGAGATTCACCACTATCAGAGATGGCAGGATAGATAGAAATAGATATCTGTGATCTTCTCACAAAAACGAAACAGCTAACTATAAAAATTGTCATCATGGCTAACAAAATATGTCAGTACCAGTGCACTATATGTATGAAGTAACTCAGATTTGATGGTATGATCAAATTCCTACTGAAAGCAAAACTTTGCTTCTTTTTTACAATATATTTATAAACCTCAGTAACAGAGAACAGAGAAAGATCAGCAAACAATTTGAAACACGGTGAGCCAGGTGGCTGATGCCTCCCACCAGGCACAGCTCACCTGGCTTCACCTCAAGAACACAGCCTGACTGCAACATTTTCCGTAACACCAACATCTTTCACTGTTTCACTAAAGGATGTTTATTCTGTGGACTCCTGTAGCATTCACTATGTTATTACAACAACTTATCCCCACTGTAGACCAAAGAGTAGCAGTAAGAGCTATGATTCTAGGAAAGGTAAATATGTGTAAGAAAGCAGGACTACTACTGTCATTATGGGATTAGCAACACCCACTACTAAGACTACAAACACCTCACTCAACTCTTCCTAGAGTAAATTACAGTAAATTTCCCATTCTACCTATTGTATGAAGAAGGAACAAGAAAAGAACAATGAATATTAACCTCTTTTTAAGATACAAGATATATCTTAACATTAGGTGTAGCAGTAATTGTCCTGCTGCCTAGAGAAGTGAAAGGGTGATGCAGAGAATGATCCCTCCCCCCCCAAGAAAAAGAAAGGCAACACACTGGACATCATCCTCAGGTTGCTCTTTCTGGTTCTGAGAAACGTGTCCTGAAAAAGGCCATGTTCTCAGAGATAGGCACCAGAAAGCTGACCATAGATATAGTCTCTGGTTTTATGTATTTGCAGCTATTTTAGAGCCCAATTAACTCTTTTGGCAAAGTAAAGCTCTTGCTTTGCTTTGCTTCTTGCTGGAGAACATTAGTATGGTATTCCTTACCATACCCTGAGGTGTGCACTGCAGTGAATCACAGATTCCATACATTGCTCAAGCTTCAAAATAACAAATTTCTCATCAACAGCCAAGACCCTGAGTTTGGAGTCACTGCAAGTGTGGATTTTGAAGCCTTTTAATGAGGTAAATCAAACTGCCAGGAATGGCAAGGGATTTGTGAGAAGATCTCCACTGCCGATACGTTTTGGATCATGACATTGTATCAGAGAAGATAACCTTAGTAAGGTACATCTGAAAGAGTTCCCATTTAAAACTAAAGACCCACTTTTCCTATATGCCATACAAACAGCAGAAACACAATTTCCCAGAGACAGAGGCTGAAGGAAACAAAACCAGAAGACAGAAGCAATGACAAAACATGGCATCAGCCAGCAATCAGAATGTACATCATTATTTCTTAGTAAGAGTTAATTTCTTTATATGCTTGCTTTAGACTTGAAAGAAAAAAAAGGTATGTATTTAAATGAAATTCCCAATAGCTTTTTCAATATCTCTTTTTTTTTAATCAAATGCATTTTACTTATATGTATATATTTGACATTTTCCCTTCTAATTTTTCTTGTTACTACTGCAACAATACTAAAAGTATAATGAGCAGTACCTATATTCAACTTTTGCCTGTTTCAGTTCTTTAACAACCACTTATAAGAATCCTTCCCATTGAAATACTGTTACAATATTTATGCATTTCTTTTACAGAGTTGTTACTGTTGCTTTCTATAATTGTATTAAAAAATACTTACATTTGAAAATAAAGAACAAATAAAGCCTGTTAAACAAATCCAGAGTATTTCTGCTAAAATGCACAACATTCCGTAATTTTTACATTTCCTCCCATATTCTATGATTTCCTATGATCTTGAACATTATGTTTTAAAATATTCCATTTATATAACACTCTTATTCTACAATTTATTCTATTGCAAGAACTGATCACCAGCCCAACCACAGACACAAGTCAAGAGTGACAAATGCTGCATTCATCCATGAACAAACAGTATTTGCTACTACACTCGTGCATTTTTCTGCTATTTTTCATGATGATAAAATTGAAAAACATATAGAGAGAAATATATATATTATATCTCAATATATGACATACCACCAAGCTCTTCAGTTTTGCATATTTTCATGGTTGAAGAATAAACTCCAGAAAATATTAACCACCCACAGAGATCACCTTGACATGCTTTTGCTGCAGAAAATAGAACATTATAGAAACTACTGAAGCCTGAAGCATACTCAAAACATCACATCCTATTTGTAAAATGCACAGAAAGAATAGTGGGATCAGTAAGAAAATTTAAAAAGTAATGTGTTATATTCAGTTTTAACTCTATAAAAATGGGACTTCTCTAAAAGCAGGCATACTTATTTTTAACATAATCAGATTAAGCTGAATATAACTTTTGGATAAATCCTTCTTAGATTTACTCATACAATCTGAAAGACATTGAGGAGTAACATTAAGCCATACACAGAAAAATATGTATGCCTCATATGAATACCAGAGGACAAGCTACTGGAAAACCAATGCTTTTACATTAAAAACTGGCAATCACCTCCATTTCCTAAATCCATATTTGAAAGGAATCTAGTACAAAATTTTAACATACTTGAAGGCAAGTAACATTTATCAATCTAAAAATTACAATGAACTTCCAATTATGACTGTTCTTGACTGCAGAGAAATCAGTGTCAAGGTTCAGGATGTACTTTTTCTTCACAGGTGGCAAACTGCCACAGGACTTCTGGCAACAAAAACAGGGTTATGTAAATTAAATCCAGCTAAGATTTTAAATATTTTTTAAAGGAATTGCAAAGAAAAATATGACATTATAATTAGGATAGTAAAAATTTACTTTAATGGCTCTAGAGAGCCCTTCCATACTAATTTCTGAGGCCAATACAGAAAATCACACAAACGTTTTCTGAATATTAACACATATACAGAAAGAACAGATGAAGTAATACAATTAAAATGAGGACAAATAATACAACATTGTTTCACACAAGTTTCATATCTGAAGATCCTTTATTTTTATTAATTGTTCTCCATTCCGTATTGAAAAGGGAAAATATGCATTAATAAAGTATATTGCATGTTCTACTAAACCTACTGAAACACTTATTTACTCTGAATCCCCAGTAAAGAGGGCAACACAAAATAATGTGTTGACACATCTGTGTCCTGGTTTAGGACAAATTTTGGAGGAATGAAATCTGTGAAAAAAAATTGCTACATATAGTCAGTCACATGTCTCTTAAAGGAAATACTGGACAAGAAGGAAAGCACAACCTATTTTTCTAGCAGGAAACGCAATTGCATCACATAAGCAAGAAAAGACCCACTAATTCTTGTACTGAACTCACTGGCAAGACAGCAGCCTTTATTTTTCACTACAGAGAATACTGAGATACGCAAGGACTTGATGGAATTCAGTAATTTTACTTGGGATGTTGCAAAAAAAATATCTATAGATTAGACTATCTAGAAATGTCAAATGGACTTCTGATATTCTTACCCCAATATGGTCTTTCTATGCTGGCAAAAACGAGAGGGAAGGAAGGAGCAGAGAGGAGAAAGCTAAGAGAGGAAAAAAGGAAGTAATGGGGAGGAGAGAGACACAAACACCTCATCTATTTTAGCTGCTACAGTCTAAGTCTCATACAAGCTTCAAGAGTCATAGTAATATGAACACATTTCCTTTAGTTCATTACAAAACAGCCTCCTCATCTGGACACAGGAGAACTCCTTAAGAATTTGGCACTCAAAACGGCACTACTGAAAAGCATATTGGTTGGACACTTCCTAAACTTTCATTTTCTTCCTTCATAGTTTTTGTGCCAGAACAAACTCCTTTCAGTTTTTGACAGAGCTCAGATTTTCAATGGTTTGGAAAGAATTACATGTTTCCAGTTACTACCATTAATGTTGTCTCCATCTGTCCACATCACCTCTTACAGGGCACCTACTGTTCTGCCTGTACTTGGGAGTAAAATGAAAAACTCCAAAATCTGCAAGCTGTGGTGGAGGAAGGAGAGGACTGACATGGAAGGAACTAACAGAACATTCAGGGAGAAGCCAGATGAATTTCTGGAGGTTACACGATACATTGATACAGAAATTGGTAGAATCTTTAGAGTTGCTTTGCTCAAAAACCATTTTGTTTCACTGTATGTTTCATGTAACATTTGTTTAGGCATTTTGATGAATCATTACTACAGGCATCAAAACTCATGTTTTCCAATTCACTACAGCTTCAAGCAGCAACTTCAATTACACCAGCTTTAAAGTTCCCTTGTTATCTTTTTTTGTGATGTGCTCTATTTCAGGGACTATCACCCTGCACGGGCTGTGAAAGTCACTAGAGTGACTATTTTTTGCCTTTTTGCCACTTCTTCTCTCATGAAGTTACTTACCCCAGTGGCTCTTGGATGCCTTTCAAAAACTGAACTCAACATATTTCTTAATTCTGCAGAATTTCACAATAATCAGACGATTCTTTAGAAAGCAATTTCTTCTGTCATTTTCTCTGAAAGCAAAAACTACCTTTCAGAATGACAAATGAAACAAAATAATGTAAAAACTTAAGAAATTTCACAAACACATTCTGTCAGTAATATCTACTACTGGTAGAGTTTTCAGTGGCAGAAAAAGAATAATTCAGAGCAGATCCTTAGAAATTCCAATTATGTTTGTAGGGTTTGGAATATATCTCATACATTTTGGCAAGGCTTCACTCACCATGTAGATTTCCAGAGTTATGTACTAAGCAAAACAGGTGTATGAACCATTTCATGAAGTAAAATTATATGAGCAATTAACTGCTGAAGTGTCATCAGTCAGTTACTGAGAGCTCTTTCACGTGCATTGTCACTGCACTCTTAGCAAATCCTCAGTGTAGTCATTAGGGAGGAAGAAAATTGAGACTTATCTCAACAGAAGAGGCACACAAAGCATTTAGAAAAAGCTGCACATAAAACGTGGTGCAACATGAGTTCAATTATCTCCTTATTGTACAGTATGAGCATGGTGGATATGAAAATAGAAGGGAAATTGTATAAATACTGAGATACAGTCTGCACAATATAGAGAGCAGTTAGGAAAAGGGCAATATAAACCATATTGGAGCACTGCAGTGAAGAAAAAAATACAGAAAGGTGTTGGAAGCAAGGCAGTTTATGGTGTCATGGCCTGGAAAGTACTTCTGCTTGGACAATTATGCTGCACCTTACACCAAGATCCCTTATTGACAGGAAATGAAAAAAAAATCTGTTATAATTTTAAAGCTTTTTTTAAGAATTCTGGTGCTCACAATGTTATTTAACATTTTACATATTTCAGTAAGGACAGCTGAACTAAAGTCTTGCATTTACCATAATTATATACCCACAGTTCATAAACACTAACATTATTTATCAATATGTCAAAATCTTGTTAGAAATTCAAAACTTTTGTAAATTACACTGAAAAGTCAAATTCCAGAATCACTCCATTACTCACTAGTGTTAGTCAAACAGTGGTAGTTACATTGCACTTGATTTAGTCCTTACTTTGTAAATGTAATAAGCAGCACAAGTACTATCAAAGATCAAAATACATAAGACACTAGGGTTCAGTCTCAGCAGGGTATTAGATTTGGTGCCCATTTACACACTAAGAATATTAATTATGATGCTAAAAAAAAAGGGCTAACTTCCACCAAAATCTGGAAAATTGTTTAGGCTTTCAGGATAGAGAGCCTCTTTTTCCAGTAACAATTAGTTTCACAGTTCAACACTGCCAAGTTACCATTCAGAAGAATATTTATGGATATATGTGCTATCTTTTTTTGGAATCAATACAAAATTTAAATAGAAATTACAGGTTGATGCATCTGAAATACTTCTATTTAAGTAAGACTCAGTATCTGATAAAAACACTCCAAAAAGGTCTCTATGTCCTGGGCAGGGTGGAGAGAGGCTTAGTTCCAAACACTGTTTCCTGTTGTATTCCAAGTACAGCCAGTGGGAATTCCTATAAATATTATGGAAAATTCCTGCCTCAAAACTGAAAATAAAACAAACATTTTGCTGGCCAAGCTTACAAAAAATGCCAAGTGCAATAGTCCCAGCATAGCTAAAATAATGCTGAAATCACAATATGAAATCTGTTTTCCAAATCTTTTCAAGATATTCAAAGGACCAGATACATTCACAAATATTGATGAGCATGAAGTAGTATGATCAGTCCAGTTTAAAAAGATACTTGATTAGAAGCAGGACTAGCAGCTCTAGAAATCTTCTTGCATCCCTGTCACTCTCACCCTCGGGCCCCTGCAATGTATCTAGAACCATTTCAGACCAATTTATATCTCCAAATGACATTAAGGAACAGAAGCTTCTAAACAGAAGAAGTAAAGAAAAAGATGTTTCTACAGAGATTGAAGAGATTGACCACAGAACCCTCCAGCAGTCTGAAGTGCCTGCTGAAGGATCCCATCTCTCCTCAAGGACTATCAACAGATTTTAAGTGTACCACACTACTGGTGTAGACATCCAGAAGAAGGCCATGAAATACACTACTTTTCCTTGTAAATAGACACTTAGTAGTGAAAACTACTGAAATTGTGTTTTCTTTTACAAAGTTGTGAAGGCAATAAAATACTTCCTTCACATCTCTGCTAATATGAGACTTTTGATCTTCACATTTGTGTCCTGTGGCATCTTTATTAAAAAAAAAAAAAACCAAAAAAAAAAAACCCACAGAAAGTGATCTTTACCTAACAAGCAATTTGTTTACTGCTTCCAGCACAGAAAACCATCTGCTTATCATCTCTGATAGTATGAACTTCTGTTTATTCTCTGCTAGGCCATCACAACACATCCTCAGCAATGCTGCTCATAGGTACACCTCAGAACTGCACAACGTAAAGCACAGCAAATTTTATTCCAGTGAAGACTCTACCAATACCACTTTTAGAAGGCTTTCCAACAAGTGGCAAAGGCAGGGCAGAGGAAAGGATGACAAATTAGAATTTACAGTGCCTGCTTTTGTGCACAGGATGCCCAGCAGTTACAAACACCCAGATTCCTAGTCTGATTGCTGATTCTATTTAGTAGTCCTGCATCAATATGCTTGCAACATTCCAGCATCTCCATTAGTATATGACTGCCCTATCAAATACCCCCATAAAAGCAGAAATATTAAATAATATTATATAAGTATATTATATATAATATATATATATATTTATGTAATATTATATAATATTAGCTCTTCCACACACATCTAAAAACTCACCTAATTAAACAGAAGTTCTGGTATTTAGCACAAAAAATGTGCTTTTCATTTGCATTAAAAACTCCTATCTGGAACAAAATAAAATGTGTTTGAGTAAGCAGTAATGCTTCGTCAGCTGAACTTAAAACAGTATCTGACTGAAAATGCCTTCTTTAAAATTTTGGTTTAAATCTCCAGTCTTAACCTTTACATACCTGCAACACATCCTGACAAAGCTGGTTCAATTAATCAGGATGTGACATACCATTAGGGTCTAACCAAACATATCAAAAATGCAGATATCAGCTTTTCTAGAAATATCTGGTAAGAACAAAACAAAATATTTACAGCTTTACACAACTCCTCAGAAATGTCTGTTTTCCCTGACACATGAATCACTTCTGATCACTCTCAGAGTAACTTCATGGAGGCCCACTGCATGCACTGACATACAACTTTATGTCACAATGGCAATTTGTTTGATAGTCTTCTAAGAGTATGAAGGTTTATAAATCAGTTTTAAATACACAAAATACAAGTGTGCTTAAGTATCTTAGACTAGGATTTTCTTTAAATCCAAGCTATTTAATTTAAAATTATTGTACAGAGAACACAAATAGCTACAAATAGCTATAGAAAAGATATTTTACTCATCTATAAAAACTTCAAATCAAATTTCAAGTATTTAAATTTAATTTTAAAGCTTTACTGGAAAATAAGATATTCAAAGAGGTAGCCCACAAAATGCATATGGGGTTAGTAGGGCCTAATGTCAACAGAGCTGCTCTTCTTAGAAGTAATACAGGTTCTATGGCAAAATTATGTACCATTATTTTAAGGGATCTTGACAACAGATCAAATCAGAGATCTGTGGAAATGCAGCAAAAAAGATACTGCAGAAACTAAAAAATTAACAAGAAAAGTATTGGGTTTACTGAAGACAGAAAAACAGACAACTGAAAACTGGCTGCTGGCACACATTATTTCTCATCCAAATGGCAGTTTCTCTTCAAAAAAATAAAGAAAAGAGAGGATAGAAAAGTCAGTATGGCTTTTTTGACGGGGAAAACAGAGCTAAAAAGATAGACTAATGATGTAAAAGTATTTTCAAGTGTATCAATACATAGAGAAAAAACTAACAACTAAAAACATTTAAAAAAATTTAAAAATTAAGACTAAAAAGTGTTTTTTGGGATACTTATTCTGAGGTATTACTAGAAGATCATATTTTAAGACTTGAAAACAGAATAAAACAGATGGTGGTAATTATTAGCTAATATTATAGATGATAGAGCTACAAGCCACTCTTTGATTTCCAGAAAAAATTCTTTGCAAAAAAAAAAAAAAAAATCTGATAAAACCATCTACACAGTGGGGATGCACCCACATCTAACTATACAAAACACTGCTGTGATGTTTGGTCTCAGCTGCTTGTAGCTAATCAGACAATATTTGTGGAAGAGCAATCTGAAGTTTTCCAATGCAGAACAGTTTCTCCCTGCCTGATGCCTTTTTCAGGATGAAATCTTGCCTGGCCCTGGAACACTTCTCCTTTAACTTACATTTTAAAGCTATGTCTCTATAACCCTTCAGCCCCAGAAGATGGTAACTCATCTGCCCATATATCCACCTTTAACTACACCTACATGGCAGAGAGAGACTGTCCCACACTCCACTCATCACTGCCTTTAATCTGATCTCCTTTTTAACCACACAAAGGTTCCATCTGCTCTTTTTAGCTGTCAGTAATTCACACTGTACCAAGACTGACAGGAGTCCTAGATAGTTATTTCGTGATTCCTTCAGAGTGGGACTTCCTGATGGCATCTTATTTTTCCAGGCAAGAGTCTTGGTATTCCACACGGAAATTTGCACAGAAGTCAGCCACTGTCTCAAACTGAGTATTCATATAATTGCATAATAAACAAAGTTGATCCAATCCTTCAAGACAATGTATTTCTAGAAATATAGAAAAGATTGTAGGAAGGGCAAGCATAACACAACAATAAAAAACAGGGAAGAAATGAACAAAGGAGCAAGGGAACATAGGTACTCAAGGCAGGTAAGCATTTCACAAGTATTTTGGCTGGATAGCAGCTTCAAGCAATATATTTTTATAAGTGTTTATTAAAAAAAGAAAGGAAAGAAAAAAGCTTCAGGAAAATGAATACAGTAGGGACTTTGAGTGAGGCAAATCAGAATGCTGCTTG
This sequence comes from Cisticola juncidis, assembly GCA_013400215.1. Taxonomy (NCBI): domain Eukaryota; kingdom Metazoa; phylum Chordata; class Aves; order Passeriformes; family Cisticolidae; genus Cisticola; species Cisticola juncidis. The sequence goes on along the minus strand of VXBR01004747.1, from coordinate 328,819 downwards.
GGGTCTTTGCTTCAAGTCCAAAGGGTCTTTTTTTATTTTCTGTATGAAAAGTAGAAAAGAAAAGAAAGTGAAATAAATAAATAAAACTTCCAGTTTCAAGCACATAAACAATTGTCTCTCACACACACTATTTCAGAAGGGACTGAACTTCAGTCTACAGTTATTAATCCTACAATGTCACTGTGAGTCTGTATCACAGCTGTTTTACTTAGCTCCCCATATATTCTTTGCTACAAAAACAGCTCAAAAGGTTTTCTCATTGCTCAGCATGCCTGTAATACTATATTCTATAACAAGATCTTCTAAAGATGCCAGTTCATCTTTTTATTGCATGCAATATGTTTTGAGTAAGAAATTTAAATTTTTATTTTCAAATAAACATCCAAAACTATTTACTATTTCACGGACTCTTGGCTGGAATTTCTTTTGTTTAATCAATATGCTTCTTACAACAATGCACATTTAATGTTCCTGGACAAAGTCAGCATAAGAGACTAGTAAGTAATGACTGCAGGAATTACTCTGCTAGGGTGCAGGTAAAAATTAACACAAAAATATAAATTAATCAAAAATAATATTTTTTAAAAAGAACAAGATAGATAAAAGTAATAATTTCCAAAAATAAGTGTGAAAATATTCCAGAAATTTTAAAAAAGTTTCAGGTAAGACAAACATCTATGACATCTTTATTGACACAACTGAGAGTGCAAGTAATGAAATTGCATATACTTAATGTTTAAAACATAACAAAAGTTCCTTCCAACATATGTGCATATATATAAAATGGAGGCCTGGGACGTTCAGCTTCTTAATTCTTCAGAGGAAGTTCATTGCTTTGAAGAATATAGCAAGAGTGCAGCAGCACAGCCACCAAATGACTAGGGCAAAAAAAGCAAGAACTGCCAGTACTGAAATCCAAGAGCACCCAGCTGGTAGATTTTAATCTACATGGATGAGGAAGAACATTTCCTGAGCTTCAAAAGACATACTGCATGCCACTGAAACAAAACATGGGTATAGTCAAGAAGAGGTTACTTCACAAAATGTAGATTTTATACCTAATCTGTAATTTTTAGAGAAAGACAGCTCTTCATGTGAGGGAAGTTACGGAACAGATACGGAACAATACATTTAATAGCCATTTTCACAAAATACTTTAAAACTATTATCAAACAATAATAATATGTTATTGCCACACATTGCCTTGTCACAAAAATAACTGAGAGCCAGATGGGCGAACACATGATAGAATTCTCAACATTTAACCTCTGACCACAGTCAAATTTAGAATCAGCAAATGTCCAAAAGCTCTCCTCAGCTCATGAACATGTGACAACCTCCATGAAACCAGCAGCTTGTATTTCCACCAGACAGATGTTAGCAATAGGCAATACATACAGTAGTTACATAGAACTATCTTGCCCCTAAATTTATCCAAATGCATTTAGATGACATGCTTACACACTACACATCACTGAAGGGCAAAGCCAGCCTAATGCTGCCCTGTAATTGCCCCAGGAGTGGCTCTGAGTTGCTTTCAGTGGCCTTGCCCAAGCCAGCACCAGCTAGCAGCTCCTTCTGCCCCTCGGCCTCCAGCCCTTTGTCCTCTCCTTTCCACTTCTGCCCATGCCTACATTACCCCTCTGGCCCCAGACAGTTCAAAAGGGAAAAAAACTAGGGCCCCAATGCCCACAAACCCTGCAGGTGTCTCTGACTCCCCAGTAAAGGATGGAGCAGCACAGGACAGCCATGAGCTGCAAGGGCTAGGTCTTCACTGGGTGCACAGAACAGAATTTTGTGCTGAGAAACACAATCCAACAAAGTTTTCTTTGATACAAGTCTTCTCTGGACAGATCCTGGACCTCAGTAACACAACTCAGCCAGGGAGAAGATGGAAGTTTTGGGAAAGGAGAGGATGTTCAACCACACTACCAAAAGCCTTCTGTACCACAACACCCTACATTATAATCTTATAAAAAATGTAGTGCCATTGTCTATCACTGCTAGATTCAATACAATCAGCATGATACAGTTACCCATCAGCTGGGGACCTAATGAGAGACAGTGTCTCCCTTTTTGTGCAATAATTCTTTAGACAACATACAGAAAACAGTGCCAATTATTATGGTAATGGGATGACAGGAAAGTCAAAAGTGTTGCATGGCAGCAGAGTAACACTAAAGAGAAGGCAGCTTTCCCACTCCTCAAAATTCTTCAAAAGTAGAGAGTGAGTTATAGTCAGTTAAAAAATTTGGAGAAGGAGAATTGCCTATGACACACGCACAGCTGAACAAAACTCTACAAAGTTAAAAAGCCCCTGTTTTGAAAATACTCAGAATTATTCTGACAAGTTAAAGGAACCACTTAAGTACTTCTATCTAACCTAAGGATAGGCAAGTGCAGTAAAGGCAGCTATAAGCATAGATAGGCACATTGCTCTTGGACAAAATTACGTGTTTTAAGGACAAAGAAATCTTCTGAGTATGCCTTTTTAGCAGCATCTTCTAGATGGCTAAAGCAAATGCAAAATATCATCATACAAATAAGAAAATAATCTTTAATTACTAGGAAGTTTTGGCCTTAAAAGAGATGCCTGAAACTATCTTGTAACGGCTAATTATTTTGTCTTTTAACTTAACACCTGACTGGAAATCCTTGTGCATATTTGCAGTAAGGAAATGAAGAATGTAAAAGTCCTGTGATAAGAATATGTATATATCTATGAAAAAATTACTAAAAATAAAAAGAAGTGAAGTTGAGAATTTGATGTTGGAAGCATATAACATGTCTGAAAAGTCAGAAATATAATTTCATCTATGACCACAGATAGTTTTGTTTCTTCTCACACTCAGGAGAGGATGGGATATTTTCAAAAGCTGCATTAAATCCATACCATTTTTATTTTATTTTACTGATTTTGCAAATCTTTGTTTATTGCTGGAGAGAATACTGAATATCACTGTCCTCAGGACTCGTCTTTGTTACACCTCTGTAGTTTCACTCCAACTGTGCTAGAAATTATTTTCAGCTGGCCCAGAGGCATTGTGGAATGCTCTGTGCTGCCACAGGCAAGACCAATATTTGATAGCTAACTTAGGATTCCTGCTGCCTGAGCTGGTAGAGAACAAGCATGTGGTAGAAGTGATGAGCTTGCTCTCCTGAGGGTAGGGTGCCAGCTGCACTATAAAAGAGAGATAGTGTGGAATTAATAGTGGCCTCACAGGCAGGCTGTATGTTTTACCTTTCAACAGAAAAATTCATGCCTTAATGGAAGCTAGAATCGAAGAATGAGGACTCAGAATGCAGAAAAGGCAACTACTGGCTTGCAAAACCATTTTATTTCAGTTCTGTGGACTTCAGCCCAGTATTGTAGGATGCTTTTCAGATGCTTTAAAGGATAGTTTGTGCCTAAAAAATGTATTATCTAATGACAAACCACTAGAATTGCTACAGAAAAATAAAGAATAGAAGCAAATTATGTGTGTGGAAACTCTGGATTGATGTGTAAAAGAAGGCAAAAGTGGGATTATGAAAAGGATGCATAAGCAAATGCAGCACAGGGTTTCATATGAGCTCATGAGGTTCTCTCATGGGTACACAGCTACAGAAAACAAAATATAGATGTGAGAGGAATTATCTTCAAACATGTAGACAAATCTGGAAGTAGAAGGAGACACCTACAAGTGCAAGTGGAATGAACAGGCATGACATAATACTTGATTATACAAAAGAACACACACAAAAGACAAAGTTGAGACATAAAATTTCCTAAGATTTTGGGACCTAACAAACAAACTTTCTCAAAAATAATCTATGTAGCGCTTACACTTCATTTGGTTCCACCGACATCGTCCACCCCCTCTCAATCTATTGCTGGACTGCTCAGCACATTTAGAAAACACACATGTAAAGCTTAAGTATCTTCAATCTTAGGCAAGAGGCCTTGGGAATATAAAATAGGAAGGGATATGAAAACATAAGCATACTAAAAGAAGGAATTCTGTGACTTCAACTTGCTTTAAGGGAGGCAATATTCGATTTGCAAATGAACAAAAAAAAAAAAGCAAGAACAAAATTGCAAAAGTGAGGACAGAGGCAAGAAGGTCTGAATACAAAATTTACCAGAAGGATCACAGAAAAAATGTATCTGAACAATATGAAAAATAAAAATATGTAGGATCTGGTCCTGGTCAGAATGCATGAAGCATGAGGAAAATAAGAGTAAAAAATAACCCTGAGTCATTGAATCTAAGTGACAAGATGGATAATGTTCTTGTCATTTGTGATTGAAAAGAAGTGGATAGAGTTCAGTTTTGGAATGATGGGATAATTAAAAGACATCATGTTAGAGATCCAGCCTGGGACATGAGACCAGATGGAAGGAGCAATAACATCAGTGGAAAGACATTTACAAATCATCAGTATAACCATGACAATAAAGGCAGTACAAGATTATTTCTGCTCCTTCCATTTTTATTTTTTTTTATGATGAAATTTGCATAAAGCAAAATCTGCACATTGGAGTTTGGAGTTGTCCCAGTTCCTACTCAACTGAATTACTAACTCTAGATTCACTGCCATAGCCAGAGTGCAGGTAATACTGCTGCTGGTGATTCTTTAAGCCATGAATGTTTCCCAATGCTTCTTTCTATCTCATCCGGCTTTGGGACCAAATGATAGGAAAAGCTGGATTTTATGCTACTCAGTGTACAGATAGGCTCCTCAATGTTTAGCACCCTCCCAGACCAGTTCAGGGGAATTAGTTTTAGTCTTGTCTAATGAATCAAGTTCTTACTCAATGTGATTGATTCATCATACACTAAAATATGGAAATTATACCAGCAATTACCCAAGATAGCACTTGGTTTATTAAAGGGCTCAGTACAGAAGAATTCACAGTAAGTTGATGAAGTCTGTCACTGGATTTTGTATCATTTTTGTTACTTCTTATGGAGGAACTTCTAACTGAGGAGCCAGGCTGAAGCATTAGGAGGTTTAAGCCATTGCATGCACAGAAGAGACTGCCCAGAGGAGCACCCCAAGGTGGGTAAGAGCATATCATGATTACCAGCAGAGCAACATAGGCCAAAAGGGATTGAGAAAGTCCCACAGTTCACTTGTGCTGTTCCAGAATGGAATCAGCAGCCTTTGCCAGGGAGTTCTTAAAGGCTTATAGTTATGAAGAGCTCCCAGTCTCATCAGATCATCTCTTCCAGTGTTTTGCTATCCTCCCACTCCAAAGTATACCCAATGTCCAACCTTAATCTATTTCACTGGAATTTAGATCCACCATTTCTGCTTTTAGCCATCGGGAGTAAGCTGTACAACATTGCAGCAGCTTTCTAATCCATTTAGAGATTTATCTTGCCTCCTCATTCTCCTCTTTAAGCTATGAATTCTTCTTAACTTTTTTATAATTGTCATTGCTTTTACACAGACTCTTGTCTGTATAGCTCATCCCCATCTTTTTTGAAACGTCCAGAACTGAATACATAAGACCTGAGCAGTGTTGAAAGCAAGTTTCATACATCTTCTATACCTTCTATACATCTTCATTTTCCACTGTCTTTTTAGAATTGTATCATCAGTTTCACATCTTTGGTTGGAACATCTACATCTGAAACCTTTTTCTAAGGAGCTGCTATCCAGATAATTATTCCCTACTCTGTATTTCTTCAGTGGATTAGTCTTGTTTCAGATCCCTGTTTCACTCCTTCAATTCAAGGCTGCAGTGAGGTGGCACTAACAGGATGCTGTCTTTTGTCTGTCTTGTTGGCATGTTGTGTGAAGCAAGTGATCATTACTAAATCAATTTTCTATTGGTTATAACACATATTTTTTTATCATATTTACAGCACGTTGAAAGTATTAAAAAATGGAAGCTCTTCCTATCTGAACAATCTCTGATGCAGACAAATATATTTTACACGGATTATTTTTAGTACGAATAAAAAGTGGGATGCCTGGTAATCCAAGTTCATCCAGGTATGCTGAAGAGAGCAGGACCTGCCAAGCCACACCATGAACAGAAATACCTTATAACTGCTTTCAATTCTCCTCCACCTCTACAATACTTTTACTGAACAAACTGAACTTTTGACAAACTGTTCTCAGTCTTCCAGTGTAAGTTTGAAGTAAGGTCACTCTGTTTCACATAGTTTCTCATATGCCATACTTAGCATAAACTTCTCAAGAAGTGCTTGAGAAGGACTATTTTCAATATTCACATGGCTGTATAGCTGTAGCATTCATAGCTTCAAGAACATGTGGCAGAAGTTCCATTATTATAGCAATATGCGATAGTTCCTCTTACATTTCGCTTAGATTTTAATTTTTCCAGTTTTAAAGACCATTATTAAAGTGTATTTATTCTTCACTTATTTTTAATCATAAGATTCAATTGAAGTTTGGGTCAAAATAAATAACCTGGCCCAAGGGTCTAATTTGCAGTGAGGTCCTATTTAAGAGTTTGCTGATAAGCTCACAAAGAAATAATTAGAACACTTAAAGTGACAAATTAAAGCCCATGCAATTAGCAAAAACCCTCATGATTACTTAATATTTTCTAAGTGGTTTCGAAAAAGCAATGACAGGATTTAATGCCACAAGATAAAAATGTTAGTCATGCAGAGAAGTGAAATTACATATGTTTACCATATTGAAGAGTGTGAGAAAAAATCAAATGCAGTAAAAGGATATTAATAAATTAACACTAGAGCATACTACCAAAGTAAAATATTCATCCTTTCACTTAGTTCTGTCATGGTGGTCTGTGAGTCCTGAATTTATGCTGTCAATGCCTAGCCAAAATATATCTCAATTTCTGTGTTTAAAAGTAGTGGGATGGTCATTTGAACCAATTTATAATATAGCATCTGATCAAAGAAACACATTTTAAAAACTAGTTTTCATGCAGAATTCTGAGTGGAGGAGTTTTTTTCTGTAGAACAGACTAAAACTACAAGGGATCCATGCAAAGTTTGGCCTTTGTCCCGAAGACAAGCACGTCCCAAAATTCTCTGAATTTCTTTTCATTTGTCTAACACAAATATCAGTCTTGATTCTTTGCTGTTCTCAGAATACCTTAGAGCACAGTGAGAAATACTATGCTAATAAAGTTGCTTGCTACATGCTCACAAACATGTACACCTGCATTTACATATATAAGACTCCACTGAAAGAACTCATATCACCAATAAACCTACAATTTTTAGTCATCCCTTGGTTTTCTTTCAATTAAAAATAGTTTCAGAATGGGAAATTAAATTCTCTAAGTGTTAGTTCTACAGTGCTGCTTGGAGGGAAAAAAACCCAAACCTGTTGTACTTGAAATCTGTGAAAAGATTTTGCATCAACCTCCAGGTCTGGAAACAAGATTAAACTCATTAAATCCAAATAGACTATGGCTCAACAGAGAAACAACTCACTTCAGAAAAAGATCTATCTGTTGAGCTGGTTAGAACCAGGAAACATTTCCTTTTCTCACCAATAATTAGTATTAATAAATAACTTGAGTAATGTCAGCACATCAAAATTCACTAAAAGATCTGCAGCAGCAAACCAATTGGCACTTTATGGAGTATTATTTACATGGTGCCTGTGAAATGAAGTGCAAGTTCTGAGGCGCTGTGGAAAAATACAAAAAAGTTTCCAAAACCTAAGATCTTCCATCATAAATGCCTGGCATGTTTATACGGCAAATTTATATAAAAGATCACCCTTTCTCAACATCTTACAATATGAAATGTAGAGTCCAGTTTCACATGAGGACTACAGACATATTTGATTCAGCAAGCAGCAAAAGTAAAAGTACTTTTTACTTAAGCAGAGAAAGTACTAGAGAAAAATGTATAAACAGGGACATTTCCTAACACAGAGCTTACTCCTTTCCTCAATGCTCCATTCTCCCTGCTCTTCTCCCCCGACAACTGACTCCAGATCCGATGGGAACCATTTCTTTCTCTATCCATTGGACACAAAAGGCCAGCATTGGTTTAAATGTGGGTTTGAAATTAGTTTAAATTCAGTCCCCATTCTCATCTGCTATTGAAACCCTTTCTCATAAGACCTAGGAAAGGTTTTCTTCACACAGGGTAGAGTACTACACAGGAAAACTATCTTCAAGGAAACTTTGGATGCACAGTTCAAAAGAAAACAAATAGTTAAATGCTGGGACTTTCTCTTTTGTGCAATGAAGTTTTTATGGTGATTTGCTTCTGTTAATCAGGCTACAAATGTAAAATAAGCAGTGACTATTGACTCTGTCAGGCTGGTGGAACCAACACTCCAAAGAAAAGAGGTGAAGCCCCCAGAGATACCTCTGTGTGCTCTCACATGCAGTGCTGTAGAATGGCAGGTTCTTCTCTCTTGCCTGTGCATAATCTCTTTCAAGTGTCTGAATGTTGGTGGTGGAGAATGTCTCAATCTGCTAGTAAGTACGTATCACCAGGCTGTACTGACTGCTTTTGAAATCATTTGCAACTGAAATTTTGCTCATAAAAACTTTTTGCTTACACTCACCATGATTCCTGTTTTCTTAAAAATATTAGCAATAACAGGTTTAAGGAAAAACAAAAATGTGCTTTGTTGCAGAGAGACCTATTATATGAAGATTTTCAGTCTTTCTCACATTATTTTAGGTGAGTTGACCATTCTCAAGGTGAAAAGTTCTGGGTAAAAAGTCAGCAAGAAACATTCTATTCCTGTAAAATAAGTTTTCATTATTTTCCATTGCAGAAGAAGCAACAACTGCAGAGTCTGCCACAACATCTCTCCAGATTCTGTAGTGTTCTCAACAACTGGAAAAATGATTGTACCAGTCACAACCCAGATAGGAAAATAACCTAAAAGGAATCAAAAAATTTCAGGAACTTACACGGGCAGACCTTTATCATCTTTGCTTCCTTCTTCATTATTTCATGCAAAGTTTTAAAATCAGCTAGGATGACACAATCTCAGGGATGTAAATAGTTTCAAAACCAGCCCCCCTTAGTTCAGGGCACCTACAAGAGAACTTGGGTCAGATGCCATTCAGTCTGGATGATCCCCTTGTGTCCAACCCTACTGCCACAGGCACTGACTGCAGCTCTGTGCCGTGCTGGCTGGAGGCAGAGCCCGTGCACACAGACACTGCTCACAACACACCAACACTCTGGCAGTGGAGGCAGAGCTGTGCACAGACACTGCTCACAACACACCAACACTCTGGCAGTGGAGGCAGAGCCCGTGCACACAGACACTGCTCACAACACACCAACACTCTGGCAGTGGAGGCAGAGCCCGTGCACAGACACTGCTCACAACACACCAACACTCTGGCAGTGGAGGCAGAGCCCGTGCACACAGACACTGCTCACAACACACCAACACTCTGGTGGTTTGGCAGTGCTCCACAGGAGTCACAGACACCCCACGGGCAGATGATGGCATCCTACAGACAGGGCAGTGTTTAGGGAAAGCACATGGGCTCTGCTGCCAGTCCCAGCCAAGCGTCCCACCCTGGGCTCTTCAGCTGCCCTTGCAGTGCAGGAGTACGGAAAGTTTAGCATTTCCAAAAACATTGCAGTTTTGAGTGGGTTTTTATTTGAAACTCACAATCTTCTTTTTGGAATACTTTATTTTCTGACTGGCAATATTTATTAAAGATAGAGAAAACCCCCAAATGCACTTCCATAGACCTTTCTATGACACAAAGATGGTTTCTTGTTCTCAGTGGCTTTTACAAACTTCTGGTGAAACCCAAAATTCTAAATATTTGAATTCCTTTCTGTTGCCCAAGTACTCATAGATCTACAGAATAGCTCATAGGCACACAAATTTAGGACACTGGAGAAAAATAGATACAGTAGGAAAACCTCTTTGGGAAATTTCTCCTGTTCAACACAACAATTTTATTTAGAACCTTCTATAATCCTGACAACGCCACCTTCATGTACTAATCTATATAAAAACTTCCATAGGAGAATATTGCAAAAATATATTTAAACTGCAATGCAGTATATTCTGCAGTACTTAATTTCCCCAGATTCTCATGTTTCTGCATACAGGTGCCATTCTCCAGTCATGTTACAGGTAATTCAGAGTAAATTAAAAATTAAACATTAAAAAATAAAAATTGGAACAGACCTGGGGAAGACTATTGTTATTTACATCAAATGAAAAGTCTCCTTCTTAAAAATGCCTAAGTTATTAAGTAACTACTAACTAAGTACAGAGTAAATAACTTAATTACTTATTTACTGGTTACCCTGAAGTACATCTATGTTAGTCTTTAAAGTTGATTAAAATGAATTCTTGTATTTAACTATTAAATTTTTATTTTCTATAATGTAATCAATTTTTAAAAGTCCATTAAAGACGACAGTGAGATCTGCTGTTTACTAAACAATGCATTTAAAAATTTCCAGATTCACAGATGCACTGTAAAGCACAAGACAGAGCTTGTGAAGACTCCCGTGCAAGAAAGGCATCTGTCAGGATGAAGTAAACAAAACAAAACCAAAAACCATCTAGCAGCATAGTACCATGAAATACTGAAATGGTTGTTGCTTTGAGTTTGAAACACAGGATGTTGTATCAGGGAAAAAACACTCAGGTAAAAATGTTTCAATGCCCACTAAAAAGTAAATAGTTTTTCTTTTCAGTAAACAGAGAAATGTTTCATCTTTTCCTTGAACATTCCTGCTTTCTGTGTTTATTTGTTTCCAGTTCCACCAGCATTTGTATCCATTTTTCCTTGTGTGATGGCACAATAAGGAACAACTTTAGAAAAATTTTAAAAAGACAAAAAAACAAAAAGAAAAATCCATGAAAGAACACAATGTTAAGAAGCAGTAATGTTTAAAAGAGAATCAAAGGAGAAGAGAGGAAAGGAGAAGAGAGCAACTAAAAAGACTGAAAAAAGATAAAGGGCAAAGGATTTAAAAATTAAACAGAAGGGAAAAGATTAAAGAAAGAATGGCAAAAGGCAATGCAAAAGGATTTAAGAAGCCAGTATAAAGAAAAGACATTCAGTTACGAGAAACGAATAGCAACTACTAGAGGAAAAATACTTGAATATAATGAATCAGAAAAATGGAAAGAAGTTAGAAATTAATTTTAAGAATAGAGAAAGTTAGAAAACTTTTTCCCCTCCATGAAATACATACACAAGATGCAGTGAAATTTTAAGAGTCTGTTTATATACAATATAAGAGTCTGTTTATATACAATATCATTCAGCAGTTTTCTGGGTTTAGTAAAATAAACACAAAGCTATGCAATGCCAAGTATTTCATAAGCAGGTGTTTATGCATCATGTGCAAAGCTGCGAATAAAATGCATTCCTATTTAAAATAACAAATCCTTTTCTTTTTATTAGTAATTGTATGTTTGCCTGTCTATATATGGTTTTAACATCATTATGAAGATCATTAATAGTTCCTAAGGGTTAATAAAAGTTTACAGCTGCTTATTTAGCAGCCAGAAGCAGTGATTTTCAAGTAGTTGAAGACAAAACTAGAGCAACCAACAGATTGACTGGACTTCATAATGCACAATTAATTTATTATTAATGTTTTCATCTCATTAAAAACTTCTAATAAGCGTGCTCTTGCTATAATGAAAATATTTTTTGTCAGTAAAAAATGACAAAATATAGGAAAAATGGAAGAAATGTAACTTGGAATATAGGAAGCACAAATGATTTAAGAGTAGCACTCTCTTTTGAATATTACATATTAGATACATTCTGATTATTTTTATTATTATTATTTCTATCATTTAACTTAGGAGATTAATAGTTATTCATTTCAATATTTACTCCCTGTAACTCAGTTTTTCTCTAAACAAGTAATATGCCAAAGCCAGTAAAAGTTTTGACCTACACAGCCTGCATTTCAAGGTACTGATTTTATTCCATCCCTGTTTTATTTATTTATTTATTTGACTATCTCCCACTCCCTGGTTTCTTAGAAAAAATAGAGAGATTTTCAAACTTTAGCTCTCTATACTATTTATCATTACATATACCATTTACCTCTGTACTATTTAGCATTTTATATACCACTTGCCTCTTTTTTTTATCTGCACAGAGTACTAATCTTTTCAATCTCTACCCATATTAAATACTTTCCATACCTCCAATCATTTTCAGTGGTCTTTGCTGGATTTTTTTCTGTTCCTGCAATATTTTTCATGAGATGAAGTAACCAGACTACAAAAGCTACTCAAACTGAAGGTATAACATCACTTTATTTAAATGTGTTCTAATGCTTGTGGGAATTCTCCAAAACATCCACAATCTTTTCTTGTTTTTTTTCCCCTTCCCTTTTCTCTTTTTGGACATTACAACATATATTGAACAAATATTTTATGTGAACAGAACAAAAAAACACCTATGTGTCATTACTCAGTAGGAAAAATTTTAATGCACAAGAGCAGCCCAAGGTCCCTCTCAGCATGTGTTGCCATTTTGCACCACCCATTGTTACTTGCCTACTGTGCTGAAAACTGATCAGTAATGCAACTTTTTGTTTATGCATTCCATAGGACTCCATAAACCAGACAGGTTATATAACCTCTTCCACTAATTATAAATTTTTTTTTTCAAACCCGAAGATCTAAGATCAATCAGTTGCTCTTGTTTTACTGAACTGATGCAATCTGAAAGGCTGTATGAACACAGCAATTATTTACACAAAACACATTGCATTTCCTCAGCCATATTTCTGTAAATCTTTGTAATTTGTAACAATTAATGATACTTTCAAAACAAAAGTACTACTAAAATAGGGCTTAAATTTGTTTATTCAATGCAGTAATTTCCAGTTTTGCTCATTTCTCTCTTATCATTTAAAGATCTATTTTGATGTTATATACATAGTCTTGCTCAGTTTTTTCCACTGAAGATAAAGAAACCATTCTACATTATCAAGTAAAAATAATTTATAAAAACACCCACAAATAACAACCACAATAAAAATCCTCCAGCTGAAAATCACAACTATTAACATCTCTTACACCAGAGATTCTTCTAAGTGTTTCTAAAACTTACAGCTTAGACAGAAGACTTTGCAAACAAGGACATTCCCAATAGATAACAGCACAATTTTGAAATTGGTTGACAACTTGTCCATAAAGTTACTTTGAGCTTGAAACTATAGCCCTGATAGAAAGAAAAGTGCTGTAAAATGGGCAATTTAATCACATGAACTCTTGAGAAAACAGAGATGTCCCACACGGTGCAATCGACAGTCCAGTGCAGAATGTTGTTTGCACACATCCAGTAATTCTGGGCTGCACTGTCCTGGGAGAGTTTTTTTACCAGCCTAATGAACAAGTGTTTTTCATTTCAGGTGACTGGGGAGATTAATTCAACTATGGCACATGAATGACTTCATCAGCTATACAGAAATTAATTCTCATTCTTCACATAGCTGATCTTGCATGCTCCATTACTTGGACCCCGAAATAAAACAAAGCCCAGGAAGAGATGTGCTTACAGAGAAACAATATGTGAAGTGTACTCCCAACAGGACACTTTTTGAAAAAGTGACTCTATTTTTAAGACCAGCCTAACTTTATACAATATCCTTAGGATGGACTGCCTTGATCAGGGAGCCAGCATGCAAAGTCAATGCAACAAGCAAAAAGTTTTTCAGGAATTTAATTCAGCATGCTTTTGTCAACTAATACAGAAAATAAGCTAAATAAAGCTTTGATGCTCACACCAAACCTTTGCTCTGGATTACATATACTAGGACTGTGCACTTAAAACTGACAGAGGATAGGAAATTAGTTTTTCATACACCTCTAGCCAGGCCACTGGTATGAGCATGTTGTATGTATTTTACCAAGTAGCCTTCAAGTTACAGCTATGTATCATTCTGGGTTTAAATTTCTAAAGAGTTCTCAATTAATATATTTTCTATATATATAATCCAAACATATTTCACTAGCATGCAATATTACAATGTTGTAATATCACAATACTGTCACTTTTGAAAACAAGGAAGTCAGAAAGAAGGGGTTTGCTCATGTTTTTGCAGTTCTTTTTCAAACAATTTACAACTTCAGTATACAGCATTTACTAAAAGACTTTACAGACACCTTTAAATGAAAACTTTTACTTTAATTAAGAGCAATGAAAGATGCATCAAAGAGATGCTGACTACAATAAAATGCTGGAAAATGCTCTTGAACTGTGCAAAATTTCACAAAACAAAATAGGACCAAACTTAGAAAGGGTGCCCAAGATGAGTATTAATAGAAACACGTGGTTTTGAGTCTTATTTTTAAAATACCCTAACTGCAGCTGAGAAAAAGGAATGCAGCAAAATATCTGTGATAGCTCTGTAAGAAGGAAACTCAGAGTAGCTGTACCCTTACAAATACTGAGTTTAGACATAAAGGGAAGAAATGAAAGAGCAACTGCTGCAGCAGGTACAGCCCAGGACAGCTTCTGTGAATTCAGGCTGTGCACAAAATGGACCGAGGAGGAATGAGATGTTTAGGGAAAATATGAAAAAGTGGAAATATGAGATTAGAAAGAAAGAAAATATGCATAATGGGACAGCCTCGGAGTTCAGAGGCACCACACAAATCTGTGATGGTGGCACTGTGACTGCCTTTAGCAAGCCCAGACAAATAGTCTTATGATTTATTTTACATTTCATATTTCTAAGGTTTTGTGTACCTAAGGTATAGAAAAAAAATGGGATTTATCTCCTAAAGGGAAAGATTACATCCTACAGAAGCTACGTACAAGACATAGCTTAATTTCTTAAAGCTAAAATGAGTATTTAAAGGATTTCATTAAAAAACTAACTGACGTGGCACCAATTAAGTGATCTTGAAGAGCTGTGCAGGTTACACACATGGGCAGGAGGGCACCAAGCCTGAGCAGGTTCACCCTACCCAGTTTCCCATCAGGTCATGGACTTCAGCTCAAGGCACTTTGTAAGGGGGAGGAGAGAGAGATTTTAGCAACACAAACCATGCAACCACCACAGATGATGGGACACATGTTTCAGAGCAAGGCTTCTTAGCTTCAAAACTGTCTCTGGACATGAAGAAAACAGAAGGACTTCAGAGTTTCGGAGCTATGCAACAATCTACAGCTAAAACTAATAAATCCCTAGCAACAGCAAAAAAATCTGAGAAAGACCATGGAGTACTTCACCAAAAATCCTATTAGGGCACGTAGTGCAAAAACAATCACATCACCTCTGTTAGATAAGCAGAAGCTTTGGACAGACACACAGTGACAGTCAACACATTTCTGGAGAGTGACAGAGCTGCAATGTGATGTAGGAGCTGGCAAGTTCTCCAGGTTTCCCTTTGTAACCAGGGTTCTCCTACAGCAAAGTAACATGGAGTGTCTTGTATAGTTTACAGTTTGGCTAATGCAATAAGCTTACAAATGACTCCAGGATCCAAACATGTAAAGGGGTTTCCCTTTGCTATTTTTCATTCTCACCATCCCCATGTGCTTAACAAAGCTATTCCTCACTCTTTATTTCTCATATTAATCTATGCATTAGTAAGTATTAATAGGAAAGAACAAGAAGCAATGAAATTTGACACAAGATCTTTTAACTGACATTAAGGTGTGCCACATTTGTATATGGCTTATTTCCAGTAACTTCTCATACAGGTGAAATTTAAAGAGAGCACTGAGAGTATATAACCAGTATAAATGGTCTGGACATTACTCTGATTTTTTTTCCTTGAAAATTCAAATGATCCCTGCAGGCAGCCGACAACTGCTAGAACTG
This sequence comes from Cisticola juncidis, assembly GCA_013400215.1. Classification (NCBI taxonomy): domain Eukaryota; kingdom Metazoa; phylum Chordata; class Aves; order Passeriformes; family Cisticolidae; genus Cisticola; species Cisticola juncidis. The sequence goes on along the minus strand of VXBR01004747.1, from coordinate 313,064 downwards.
TGGAATGTGCTCTTTGAACTGTACAAAACCCTTCAGCCTTTCGTGCATTGCTGCAAACAAAAACTGCCAAGTGCAATTATTTCTCAAATTTAATGTTATGGAAGTGTTGCACCATTTTTTTCACAGCTTTGAAAACAGCTGCAGAAAAAGAAAATTTACAGGTCTATTTGCCCACAGAAGTTATACATTGCATTTATCACTTTTTTTAAACAACTCATACAAATGAACCAGTCAAATCCCAAAGAGTGCCCTTCTTTCTTAGGGTGCAATGACCATTATATTTCTATGGAAAGAAAAGAAGGAATATGTGGAAGGAGTCCTCGCAAGCACAGTTTCTCATCCTTTATCCATTTTAAAAGGATAAAAATAACCCACCAAAACATACCATGAAACAAACCACCACTTAGAAGCAGCAAACCACACTGAGAGAAAGAAGCTTGAAAATTGATATTTCACTTTCCCCGTTTTTTCTAAACCTACACTGCTGTATCTAGAGTTCCTACAAACACCCACATACTGAAAGCTAATTTGGTAAAAACAAGCACAGCAATTCAGATAATCTTGCACACATCTGTAGTTGCAGTAAGAACTGACCAGGCTTTGAACACAGTTCTATTCAACTTGTTGAACCAAAGGTAGATGAACCTTACTCACTGAGTGCAGACTTACTCTGTAATAGGACTTTTGGTGCTGACTTCAGCTATATCTGAGATTCTTAAGCTAAAGATGACATTGAGGTATAACCAATTGCTCTTTAATAAATTTTCCAAATCTGAAATAAATGTTGCAAAACCATGAAGACACTTGAATTCAAACAAATTCTTTGTCTGGACTGCAGTTGGGCGTTGCTTTAGAAAGCAAGCTATTTAGTTCCAGGGTAAACTTCATGACAATTCAGACTTGAGGTGGAGAACTGTCTACACACCAAGTCCCAAAGCAGACCTAAACTTCTAGATCTTGTCCAAGATCCATCACCCACACCCACACATTAAGTTAGCCACAATATCCTGTTTCATAGCAGGAGAAAAGACCTGCAAACAGCCAGATTCAAGTTGTGAAACAGTCCACATGAATGCAAAGTCCAAACACAGTCCTTAACTGATCCAAAATAAAGATGAGCCACTGCCCACTGCATATCAAAAAACAAAGAACACACAAACACACACACACAAAAAAACCAAACAAAAAAAAACCAAAAAAAAAAAAACAAAACAAAAAAAAAACAAACCACCACAGAGAGAGAAAAAGGAGCTTCACTCTTTCACTTGATCATGTGGACAGAATAGCCCAGATGAAGGCATTTAATAGGACTTACAGCTTCTTCCGATTTAGTGAGGGCCAAGAATCAGGATCCAAACACGCATTTAGCATCTCCTGCTGGTTGTTACATCTAAGCAGGATCAAGACACAAGTCAGTGACAGTCAGCAGCCCCCTCTTGCTGCATTCCTGCAAGTGAAAGGACAGAGGCTCACTCTGCAATTGCAAGATACACCTCCTCAGCAGCAGCACACTCTGCTGTAACCCACTGACTGATTGACCAAGGCTGTTCAGTGCTGCACTGTGTGACACGGTGCCACTGAGTTCTACGGATGCTATAAAAAGGGGTCTCCAAAACTCTGACACCTCAGTTTCATTTCAGAATTAGAAGAGAGTCCAATAGTACTGCTTCAGTACTGGTAGCACCCTACTGAACACCTCAGAAACACAGAATATCTCAAGTCAGAGCCTTGCCATCTCCTGGATGCTATTCCTGTGTTTGCATTAGACACAGACATTGTCTGCTGTATTAAAAATAACACATTAGGTTTGGTGGGGTTTTTTTAAGTTGTCTTTGTGCTAATGATCTTGGTCAAGATTCAGTGTTAACACAACTTATACAAACACCAAAGAGGAGACCACAGAACTGCCAGTGATGAACATAATTGCACTAAGAATGATGTGGCCATCGAGATTGTGGTAAACCAAGCCAATGCAAGCAAAACTAGTAATGGAGAAATTGCAATTAATTTTAAACAAAGAGGGCAATGGCACTGTTTCTCTTTGTTGATCTTTCCATCAGGATAGGAAAAAACACAATAATAAGCATGGTCATGGGGTTTTAAAAGCATTCCATGTAAAAAGCAACAAAACAAAGTACATTCACTGCAGCCTAGGATGACTGTCCTGAGGGAGGCACAAGGGTTAGCCAGTTGATGCAAGACACACAGTTGTTCTTTCTAAAAAGTTACCATGTAAAGTTAAAAAAATGGCATCACAGCAACCACAAGCACTACAAAAGAAACAAAACATCATGGCTGTGTCAGGGGGTTTTTAGGTTAGACATCTGGAATTAGGTCCTTCACCAAAAGGGTCTTTGGGCACTGAAACAGGATCCCCAGCTGGCAGAGTTCAAGAAGTGTTTGGACAATGCTATTGGGTACATCATGTGACTCTTGGGGATGTCCAGGAGTTGGGTTTCAATGATTCTGGTAGATGCCTTCCAGCTCAGAACTGTTCTATGATTCTATGAAAAACATACTATTTTGCTATTCTAACATCAGTTAAAAAATAAAAACTAAAAGAAAAAGAAATCAATACTTTAACTTTTATATTTTTAAGCTTTTTTTCAAACAAATGAAGTGGAACATCTCAAAGCCTTACTATTCATTACAAATAAGGCAAGCAAATTTCAAGATTTACAAGAGCAAAATCAAGGGCTTGTTGAAAATAATCTTAAAATAAGCATGATGAAATTATTTGTTGTGAAGAAAAGCACTTGAGTAGTGATTTCCATAACATTAGTGATGTCTTATTTTCAGGATGTAACAAGATTGTTTCTAGATTTCTTAAATGCATCTCATTGCTGACATCACTCTAATTACCCAGATGCCACAATGGTAGAAATTGTTTACACCTAGAGGTGCTTTCATATATTGCTTAGGAGAGAAGAATCAGAAAGGTATGTGAGAAGTAAACATGAGATAATCTGTTTCTCATGACTGTTTCCACAAACTTAATAGTTTGTGCCTAATACCTGTCATTCCTGTCTTGACACAAGAATTTCAAACTTGTCGGTCTGCGTGGAAGCATCAGTGTAATGCTGTCTACCTTTTGCACTTCCTAAAACATGCCTGATTAAAAGAAATCTGAAAAACAAAAAATCTGCCCTTGGGTTAAGCAGTTTAATGCCAAACTTTAGCCTAAGGCACATTTCAAAGCCAAAATGTTAATCCTCGGGTGGGGCATGTTGGTGCTAAGTTTTTGATGGTTTCTCATTTAGCTCGTTTGTGATACAAGTGCCTGTAATCTCCTAACAAGAATATTTTCTTTCTTCAAATTCCAGGAGGAATGCCCTGTTGGGGTGTCTGTTCCTGCAAGTAACTAAAATTAACACAACAGGTTGTCCATAACTTTGGTACTGCACTGGATAAAGGGTAGTGGCTATAGTCCTGATTGAAGTGAGTTAACATTTTTAATACTGTAAAAGACAATAACCAGAAAAAGAGAACTCCAAACTTTTACTACGATCAGTGATAAAAGAATTTACTAATGGTCTCTGCATTCCAGATATCAAGTCTTGTATCATCTTTCTGGACTTTTCCCAAACAAAAAAAGCCAGCAAAGTCCACTAGAAGCTGGCCAAATGAACAACATATCTCATCTAGGGAGCAGTTAACAGTAAAATCAAAATACATACAAACTACCAACAGTAACTATTTCTGGAAGGGGCCCTCTACCTAGAATAACAAAGTAGAAACCAGTCACAAATTTAGAAAATGCCTTCAGATCCCCTGATAACAAACCATACTTATTTCAAAAGGAATTACCTCCTCTCCCTTATCCTAGAAACCCCTCCCAGTCCAAATGTATTTCTCTTCTGCGGGCTGTCAAGGTTGTCAAGAAGAGGGCCATGTGTTTTGCAGAGTTGCTGAAGTTCAGAAGATTCATGAATTAGAGAGAGTTCAAGGTCAGAAAGGACCATTAGATCATCAAGTCTGACTTCCTATAATATCACAGACTACAAAATTTCAGACAGTTACCTTATTATTGAACCCAAACACTTAAAGCTGATTGAAGAACATATTCTGTTTCAGCTAAAACAATTGTTTCATGACACTTTCTTTTTCTGTACTAGATTAAAGAGCTCTCCAGAGCACCAGATATTTTCTCTCTGTGAAGGTATGCTGTAATTAAGTAATTTCTCAAACATCTTTTTTGATAAGGTAAACAGACTGATCTTAAATATTTCACTGCAAGGCAATTTTCAAGCTCTTAAATCACTTTCATAATTGTTTCTGGCACCATCTCTAATTTTCAAAAATGTTTTTTCTTTTAGATGTGGCCAGAAGAAACATAAGCTGAAATTCAATCTGTTTACCCATGCAGTATAAAAAGATAAATTGACACATTTTCTGACATTTGGTTGCTTGCACATCTAGCACAGTCTTTTATCTGTTGAATAGCACACTGAGTTTTCTACTGTCAGGAAAAAAAATCATAAAAATTATAGAGGAGTTGTGACCAAGTACTGCAAGCAAGTAACAGCAGAACTTGGCAATAACAGCGAACCTTAACTATCTGGTCATCTTTTTGGAAAGGAGACAGCAAGATACAGGCTATCCAAATATATGTGAGCAACCATTTTTAGTGCAGAAACTGAGGAAAATATTCAAAGCAAAAAATATTTAGATTATAATTCAATCTTCAGCTCACTGGAAACGCAAGAATTGAGGGCACCTTGGTCGAAAGCAACCGTAACATGAGAGAATTCCCATTTCTAAGGACAGGAAGGAAAAGGGAGACTAGGAGGATAAAGTCAATGAAGATTACAGAAAAAGACTTGGATAAATGAACTGGTGGCCAGGATTCTGTAAAAGGTAACTCGAAGGCAAGAAGAAAGAGTTCAAGAGAGATCACAGTTCCATCAAGGAGTAACATTTACAGCGTAAGAGCAAACTAAGTCAATGTGGAAAAAGGCTCCATCATAAGCTCTTCAAGGGCCTGCAACTTGAGGAAAGTAGAGGTCCGTGAACACAAGAAGGTGAGAGAGAAAAACATGACAGTACAGGAACAAAGTCAGAAGGACAAAAACAGAAACAGAAATGTGACTTTAAATAAAAATGGTAGAAAAAGGCTTTTTTTACAATCCTTAATAGTAACAGGAAAATTCAAGAAAGAGCTGATCAGGCTATTTGCAGAAGAATCAAAGGCATATCTTTTTCTTGGACAAAGAACTATAAAAGATAAATACAATCTGATCACTAAAACTAATGACAAAAGGGCAAAAAAAATTAAGAGTAAAACAGGGAAACCAGATGATGAGACACTGCAATAAGTTAGATGTTGTCAGACGAGTTCAGCCTAACCAAGCTTACTTATGTTAGGTAAAAACACAGTGTTGGCCTCTGCTGTGAAGCCTGTAGAAGAATACCAAACTCCAACATTTCCAATGCCTGACTGAACTGATATTTCACTTATCCATCATCTACCTCTACTCAAATGCAAATCAGTGAAATTTTAAGAGTTTAAGTTATCTTTATTTTTGAAATTCATTCTTAACTCCAACCAAACTAGTGACTAAGGTCTCTGCCCCTTATTACCATAAACAGCTGCAGTATCTCAATAGGTAAAACACTTAACTACAGTGCATGGGACTCTAAGACAATTAATTATAACTCCCTCACTGGCATTAGCAGCTTTTCAGAACTTTAGAGAATGGATGGAGCTCCAGAAAAATGAAGAGGGAAAAAATACAGTCCCAGTCCTAAAAAGCTGAAAGAAGAAGAGGTAAGAAATTATAAATTTTTCAATTAATTTCAGTTTCTGAAATATTTTTGAGAAAACCAAGACCAGCAAGACTTTGTGTTTTTTTCCTTTACAACAAGAAAATAAATACCTGCCAATATATTTTTGTCATGACCAAAATTTCGCAAGCCAATTAAATTTCTCCTTCAGTGGAAAAAATAGTTTTTTAATGGGAAAAAAGCAGTGGATGACACATGAAAAGATGGGGATGACTCATAAAAAGAAGCAAAGGAAACAAAGACTAAATTAAACTATTTTAAGGCTAATACAAAATGTGTTCAAAAATTTGATATAGAGACTAGGAATAAAAGAAGGGTACTATGAATGGGTCTCAATAGGGGTCCATCCTGGTCTGGTGTGTTTTCTTTTATAACTTGGATGGTGAAATGTTATTCATATAGAAACTGTACTTTTAAAATTCTCAGATGATGCGAAGTTGGAGAAAGACAGAAAAACACTGGTCTTTCCTCCATGGGATACACCAAAAATAATAGGAAGTACATTTAAAGATGTACACACATGAAAATATATTTTAACCATTTTGAGGAGCTATTAGGAATGGTGAGTTAGTTCTGAAGTAGCTGAACTCACAATGACACCAAACCCATTTTAAAGTAAATAATCACTTGACTGTGTAGCATCATAGAGCAGCAACAGCTCATTCCATGCACTCAGACCTATGTTTTGAAACACATCCCATTGTCTCCCTGTCTTTCCATTTTCTACTCTGCATTAAGTGAGACATAACAGAGAGGTGCATGGCCTGAAAGGGGTCAGCTACCCAGTTCTGACCACCCCACCCTTTGAACACCTTGTACCACCAGCTGCTGGTGATTTTTGGTCATAACTTCTAGGACAGAGTGAGCCAGCACTACCACCAATATTTCAGTACTTTTGGCATAACTAACAGGCTGGTTTAGCTTGCTGGGATACTGTCTGTGAACCTCCTGGAAGCATATGGACATCTCACTCATTTCACCCGTGTAGCTGAAAGTGGCCTTTATGAAAACATACCCAGACACGAGGGCTTCAGCTTACCCTCACCTTCTACTCCTCTTACTGCAGGCTCTGGGAAAAGCTCTCTGCCCATCTTTATTGCAGGCCCCCCATAGAATTGGAAGGCCATAACGAGGCCTCTGCAGAACCTTCCTTCTCCAGGCTGAACAACCCCAGCTTCCTCAGCCCCTCCTCACAGCAGAGGCGTTCCATTCCTCTGATCAGTGTTGTGGCCCTCTGTTGGAGAGGTCCACTTTTCTCCTGTGCTAAGGACCTGGAGCTGGATGCAGAACCCCAGGTGGTGCCTCATGTATTCCACAGAGCCACCAGACATAGATACAGCTACTGAACTGTGCAGAAAAAACTGAGCAAAATCACTGCTCTGATAGAGGCCCATGAGAAAAATGTTTGCACTGATGGACTGATGCCCATTTAACTGAGGCAGCATATAATACATTGAATGAATGGTGGCTATTTGCTTTTAATGCAATGACAAGTATACGCATTTGGTTAATTAAATAAAAATTAGAAAAAAATATTTTTCAGAAAAGAATAGAAAATTTTAAAAATATATTGTGCAATTACACTAGTGAAAAAATTAGTCAAGGCATCTCAGAAGACAATAAATATATAAATCGATCAATTTTAAAAAAGCCACTGAAACCTAGACTTATATTGGTTACTCATTTTCACTGAAGTAAAAAACCAGCAAAAGCACAAAGTGAAACTAAACGGCTTCCTATTTTCTTGCACATTGAATTATAGATGCTCTTTACGTTCTAAGGTGAAATTGCTTCTCTGTATTTCCACAATCTGATTCTATCCTGATCATCTATTTGATCTTTACTAGTTCATGCAAAACAAGCAGAAGAAAAATACATTTCCCAAGTATTCCACAGTATTAAAAACTACTAGCTCTGGATTTCACATCCAGAGGTTTCCTAGAAACCCTCCCATTAGTCTGTCCATCTTTGATGCATATGTAGTGTGGTCAAATTAATGCTGCTATTGAAATCTAGAATTTTGCATTTCTCAAATGAAAACAGAAACGCAGAAAAGCCCAAATATTGCATCTGCAGGAGTTTTTTTGCATTTAATTTCCCAGGTTCCTTTTAGGGAAAAAAAGGGAAAAAGTCCTTAAGGCAATATAAGCACTTAATCCAACTCAAATACTAAAGAGGACATAACCTTTCAAATCATCTTAAATATTTACGATGCCATAAGCTCTTAAACTTCCTGGAATACTTAGCCTTCCTTAAAACCTCACAGTACTCAAAGTCCCCTGAGCAACGTAAGCACCTAAACTGCTTCAAATCCTTTCAAAGGACACAACCTTTAAACCAATGTTGTGTCTAATTTTTAGAAATATTTTTGTTTCTTCAGCCACAATTCTGCCTGGTTTTGTCCACAAATCATGTAACTATTCAAGAACTATTCACATGCTTCCATTGACACAATATTTCCATCAGATGGAAGGCCTGTGCATGGAAGATATAAAGCACCCTACCAACACTGGGAAAGTCAATGCAAGTAACAGAAAAGATTCCCTTGGTCCTAAACCTGGCCAGCTCCAACTTCACTGAAAGAGAAGTAATAGAAACACAGGACAGTCACCAAAGCCTTTGCAGTATCTTGTTCATATCTTTACATGATCCTGTCAGTGATTCAAACTAGGTTCATAATATTTACCCATTAGCTTATGATAGCAATCGAGAAATTGCAAAATTGACATCTTCAACAACAGAAATAAATATGATGTCTGTGTGGGAACCCAGCAGTAAGTACTAAGAATATAGCCAGAATGCAAGCCACATTTAAGAAGTACTCAGCTAACATGTTAAAACTACGCACTACTTCAGGACTTCAGTTCTTCAGGATGATGTCACTTCTCCATTCATTTTCTAACCTGATTTATCCTTTTAACAACTGTTTGGTGAACTTAAGTCACTGTTTCTTTCCTCCATAGCCCTTTATACAGGTCAGGAGTGTGCAGAAAAACATTTCAGAGTATAGCAACCTCACACACACAAGTGTGAGAGGAAAAAATCATTCTCTTTCCAGAATTTCCAGTTCAGGTTTTCAGTGTTTCCTATAGCCTAGGAAAGGAATCATCTATGTTCCACTTCGAGGATTTTACTTTTGATTACATGAGTGAAAAGCACATCAAGTGAAACTTAGTGCCACAACTGTTTTAAAATAATTGAGAAAAATTATAAATACTTGATTCTTTAAATTTTGAATTTCACATAACAAGGACTAAATAGTAGGCCAGTCAGATTGTTTGTCCATGGGAAGTAAATAAAGATATCCATCTACAGACCACACTTGAAAACACATTTGTTGGAATTCTGCATGGCAAGCAAAATATATGCATGTGCAATTCTTTTTAAATTATTTCTATATTAATCATAAGCAATGTCAATAAAAGTGCTGTACCCATCACTGAGTAAAATATTTGAAATATGCAGCTCAACAGTAACAAATTTACTGTTATGCTCTTGAAAATCTATTTGGGACTGCCCCTACAGTTCTGTAGGGCAGTGACTTAAGAATTTTGAATCTGTGTTCATGCTGAGCCTAGTAAGCAACCACAGTGCAGTGCAAAACACTATAAAGTCCACTTTACCAATTTTTTTATTTATTTTGTACCTATATTATCCTACCAACAAAATCAGCTGGTGTTAAATATTGATTATCTCATCCTAGAGTGGCTGGTCTAACACAGCTGAGAGCTAATGGGTACTTCATAACTAATGCCTTCCTGTCATTCAGTTAATCTCAAACTTGTTTCCCTAAGCTGTTACCAACTCTTTTTTTTCTCCTTTTCCTTGGTATCTTTTTACATATATTTACTTACATATATTTACAAACTACCTATTTCCTTACATCCCATGTTACTCAGTTCCATCCATGAGCATGAAAATGCAAAAAATTTTCAGCTACTTGTGTAAGCACAATCATTTAAAAAATAATGCTAAAATGAGTGGAAGTTTAATTTTTTAAACAGCAGGCTACAATAGAAACATGCTGACACTTTTGTGTGTACACAGGCACGTGTGTGTGTGTATATATATACACACCCACACACAACTTATTACAATACAGAAAATTATAGATTATAATGAAATGATTATCAAGTTTGGCTTTCACTACTAACTTCCAATTTTTTCCTAACTACTTATGAACAAGGTATAACTTCACCATTGACTTTTTTTCTCATATAACCATAGAAACGGGAGTTGAAAGTTACATTCCTCCACTGGTCATCTAGTTCTCCTCTTCAAGATATGTCTTTAGAGTCTCCCTTAGAAATTTGAATAAAGAAGTTGAGATCAAAAATTCATAACAACACCCTTTATATGACAGTTTCAATGGAAACAGACTAAGTAAAAACAGTTTTTTCTTCAGCACATTTTCAACATACAAAATGAAAACTATCCCACTGGTCATACAAGTACATGTGATTATGAGGAAACATTTTAATTACAGAAGAGACTTCTGCAAATTACAGACTCTAATCTACTATCTGAGCAAAATGTAGAAATACTACATTACTCAGACACATGAAAGGGTGGGGCTTTTTTACAGACTTATTTAGGGTAAGGATCCCCATGATATTTTATAACTAAGAAAACACCAGAATTAAGAAGTACTAGAGCCCCACAAAAATGGCCTCTCACAATAAAACAGCTGGAGCTGAACACATCACACACATGTGGCATGTGCTTCAAGATACTTTGCACTCCTGCACAGGTTTGGACCATTCTCCAAATACTTGCCCTCGTTTAGCTTCATCATCAGGAAGGCTCAATGGGAGGCTAGTCTATCCTGACACTTGTCAAGTGCAGTCCTGATTTGAACTAAATACTAAGAGATGCTGCAGAAGTCAATTAATACTCAGATGGTAATCATTCTTGTTCTAGGTATAAGACCACATTATTTTTGTTTCCCATGGCTAAGTTCTTTTACTGTGGCAGATTTCCATCTTTTCTCTCTTTAGACAACTGAGTATTTTCAGCCATATGCAGAAACTTAGCTTCATAAGCCAGCTCCAGAACAGGAGCAACTCATTTGCAGACAATGAAGAGGCTTGTAATTTAGCTGTAGGGCTTCAAAATGAATTTCTTCAAAGACACAGGAGGTCTCAACTTCAAAATACCCAAAGGCTTCTATTTCATCATGAATTGTAGAGGACTTTACAGTAATATATGCATGTTAGGGGATTTAGAATGATAAACTTCAACATGCATGCATCAAATTATTGCAAGATCAATTAAAATTTATCTAGAAAAATTTGATCAGTTACTGATTTTTGCAGGTGAAAAATTAGAAGTACATCCTTTACTAACATATGGCTGGGGATTGCTCATGTGAGTGCACAGTTTCAGATAGTCCATCTGGAGCTCGCCTCCCTCATGTTTAACATTTTCATCAGAAACAAGAACTGAGAGATAATGACCTCTTGGGGGAAGGTTGATGACCTTGATTCTGCTCTCAATAACTGTCTCAGAAATCATTTAACATATCTTGCAAAAATACAGGTATAAAATGCACCCTGAGAATCAAAATACCATTTAACTGCTCCACTGAAGAACTCTTCCTCCCTAAAAGACCTGATGACAGACCATTTTTTCCCCTGGGCTAAGATACCAGCTAAAACTGTGATTCTTTCTCTGTCAGAGTAAAATTAGGGGAAGGAGGTGGAGAGAAAGGGGATCACATTTTAGTTTTATTCCACTGATGCTGCCGCCTGTCAGTAAAAGATGAAGGGCTGAAATCCCATCAGTCTGGATTTGCAGATCTGAGGATGAAGAATTAGTATTTTTCTGTTTTTGCAGAAAACTCCTTGATGTATGGCTCCATTATTGAATGTTAACAGCTTCAGTTTAAATTACAAATGAGGTTCTATTAGCATAACCCATACTTGGTTTCTATTTAAAAATATGATTTTCACCCAAATTGTGTCAGTTGAGAACCTACATGTTTTCATTTGTGTCTACAGATAGAGGAGAGAAGCAATTTTGTATTTCACTAACTCAAAACATGAGGTTCGGACTGGTGAAATAGTAAAGAACATTTTTAAGATACTATTGGTATCTCCTTCAACAGGAGGGACAAGAGGTGAATGAATAGTCCTAAAGAATGATGTGCCAAAGGCAGCCATAAACAGGCAGCAACAGTGAAGGGGCAAAATCCAAAATTGTTGCAGCAGTCTTCTTGTTAGAGGGTAGAAATGAGCTGAGACACAGACTTCATGTTTATCACAGCATGAAAAGGGTCCTGGTTTATTCCTCTTTACAGCTCAGCCATTCTGACTCCAACCATTCACTGACTCAGGCTGCAGCAGCTCCTACTGCAGGTTTCCCTTGCAGCCTCTGAGTGCAGGTTATTTCCTGCTAAACTCTGACTGCAGGTATCAGTTTGCAGACTGAATGCAGGCTTTCACCCAGCTAGACTGTGACTGCAGGTTCCAACAGGCTCTAACTGCAGACCCAGACTACTCTCACAGCAGGGATTCTCCCTCATCAGGATCCTTCTTCTTCATGATCCTCTCACTACCTCCTCCTCAAGGTTCCTCCTCCTTCACGATCCTCCTCACTGGCCAACACATTCCCTTTTATCACACTTGTCTTTATTGGCTATAGCTGTGACTCATCAGGAGCAAGGCTGTATTGGGTAATTTACACAGATGTTACTTATCAGGGACAAGGTCACCTGTATTCCCTACACAAAGTATCATTTACAATTGTCTTTCCAAAACAATATTCTAAGTATGATTATTTTTAAAACCCTAAATTGCATCGTGGAATTATAACTGCTTAATTAGCTTTAGTTTCTGTCACGTATGTTTTCATCAAAACATACTACACAGCAGATGGTTTCTGCTCTTATACTTTTCAACTACAGTGTTTGTGTCTTGCCTTTGAAAAGTTGTTTTTGTCTAATGTATCTCCTACCAATGGTTTTAACACATAAAATTATGCTGCTTTTCTGACATATACATGCATCAGCATATCAGAACTCATGAAATTGTTATGCTAAATGGCCATGTTCCAACTGCACTGTTTGCACAGTGTCATCTCTGTGATATAACATAGCACTTCAAGCTGTAAAACAGCAGAGGTCCAACTGCCTGAACCAACTATCACTGCAAACAGGCAGGCTGGTTGGGATGATTTTGGTGCTGGAATGCTTATGCTGGAGTTTGCCCAGTTTGTCCAGAAACTCTGTTTCTCTATGCCTTATGATGTCCATGTGGAAAATACTGATACTTCCTGAATTACCTGTGTGCAACAAAGGTACAGTAACAAACTTCCCATAAAAATGAGATGGTATTTTTGCATTCAACCCACCCAAGTCTTAGCACTGCTCCACAGGGGGTTAAGGTGATACTTAATTCATTGATGTTTTCTGTAAAGTTTTTTGAAATCCTCGGATGAAAAGCAGTGTATTATTAATACTATTACATGTTATGACATGCCCCAAAGGATCTCACCATGCTTTGTTAGCTGTATACAAGGATCCCTTCAATACCATCCAAATGCTTCTACCTCTGAAGCATAACAATGCAGCTGTTTGCCAACAGACAGTAATTCTTTATAAACATTGACTGATCTTTTATGAAGAATATTCTCTTCCATTAAAAATGTATGTTTCACACCATTTCCAGTTCCTGAACAGCTCAATGCCAGAGAACTGTAACTGCATGTAGGACACCAGACTCTATAAAAGCATCATTTTAGCAAAAAAGCATCTGCTTAGATGGCATCCTTATTTAGCCTATCACCCAGCTTTCACTCAGACCACAGGAAGGATCTCTCAGATCAAAGTAATGCAACTCTACCTCTCAAAAAGTAAAAAATTAATTAAATTGACAGTCAGAATGGCATAAGGTCCAAGCAATTAATGCTCTCAACCATTTCAGGAATCTAACCCAAAATCCTCTAGAGAAAAAAGACCTCATATAGGCCTAGAAATTAAGATAAAACTGGCAAAAACTTTCCTTTTCTGTTGTTTGTCTGCAACCTGAGACAAGATGCATAACACATAGGTAGTTTTAGGACAACTATCAACACATATTTATATTTTCTAAAAATGCCTGCAACAGTCAAAACATCTTTCCCTTTTCCCTATTTGAAACTTCATGTTCCTTTTAAATTTTTCTAGTCAGAGTAACAGTGTGATAGGAACATGATTCACTTTCTACATGGAATGGGATTGAGCCCATGTGAAATTTTCTATTATTAAAAAGCCCCTGCTGACTTAGATGCCTATGCTGTGGAAAATACTTGTTCTGTTAACTTTGATGCAGTCATTAATGTGTTTCTTGAACAGGTACTCCTCAGGTTTCTGTACTCAGATTCATTTACTGAACCCAGATAGTCTCAGCCTGTTGGATCTCCTCAGTTTAACCCTCACACAGGGTCAGGACAAAGTGTCATAAAATTTATAGTTCAATAAAAATAGGCACAGTTCTTCAACACTCAAGCATCCGCTGTTTAGTGGCACCTTGGCTGAACTGCCCTTTTAATTTTCTCAGAACTAGGGTCTTCTGGTTTTTTGTGATAAAGCATAAAATTCCATTCAAAACTAAACATTCCTAAAGTTGCAGAAGGATGGGAATAATACAAACCCAATCCAAATAAAGTCAGACAATCTTACAGGCTTAAGAAAAAATAAAGACTATAAAACTTGTTTCAACTGCAAAAGGAGACAGCTTGCCAGCGTTGGTGAGGCTTTGTACATTTACCAGTGAGACTCTTGGCCAGCAAGCACTGATGTAAGAGTGTTTCTAAGGGACATATTTTGTTCTTGTTTAGAACACATAACATAGTGATACTGTGATACAAACATCAGTGAATGTTATTTTGTGCAAATATTAGAAGGAGAGAGAGAAAGAGAAAATAACTAAAAATTACTAACATCAGGTTGTCTCCATTCTCTAAGCACTTTCTTTGGTCCAATTTGCAAGCACTCTTCTAAAAAAAATATTGCTTCAGCCAAATGTAAATCTCAGGAATCAGTATTTGCTGTAGTTTTATGCTATAATACATACATGCAATATTGAATTAAATGTACCAATTTAAATAGCAGTGAAATGATGGAAACAAAATGAAAGATAACCTCAAATTCAAAATGCAATATTCAAAGCAAAATTATAACTGAAAAACTGTATACACCCCAGTAAGGGTTAATCAGTCAAGCATGAGTAGAAGTGCAGAAACAGGGCTTACCACGAGCAGTCCTGTGCATTTCTGAACAACAGGACAAGTATAACTGAGCCTATCTTGGAAGCATATTCAACTGTTGCCCACAGTCTCATCACAGTGATGTTAAAAACAAGTATGAATAAAGTGCAGGTAAGTACAAGTATGAACTAAGTGCAGGTACCCTTCCAGGTAACAATTCAAATACATGGCAATTAGACATAAAAAGACATCTGATAATAAATTACACCACAATTTCTATGGCATATGCCTACATTTTAGCTAAAAAGCAAATAGAGCCAGCATACATTATTTCTAATGCCTTTTAGACACATTCAACTATTCCATGGCAAGAAAGTGCTCGCCACATACAGCCCTTACCCATGAAAAGTGGGACTAAACAAGGTGTCATGTTGTTGTCCTGGGTTAGCCAATGTAGTTGTCATTACTCAAGTACAGACAACGGTTTAAATTACTAAGGAAATCTAAAATACTTCAATACAAATAGAAAAGAGCATTTCAGCACAATCTCATTTAATAGAACACATTATCAATATTAGTTGATAGTAGAGCAAATTGTTTCAAATTGGAAAGCCATCTAAATTCTTGCTCTTAAATTAACTAAAAGTGCATTTTTGTCTGTTATATTAGCACCAGATTTTTTCAATCTTCTGTTGCAAGATAAAGGCAACAATGCCAGAATCTCATGATACATCCCTTTTACTACCTTACTAGAAATTAAGTACTGACATAGAGCTAAAACATTTGCATTTCTTAACCTAGAACCCAAATATAAGAAAACACTCAAAATCTATTGATAAATCATAGTTAATATTAAAATGGCATTTGAAATGCATTGTTTTAATGGTTACATATGATATCTAAGAGATGTGGAAAATTTCCTTTTAATAAACTTGTACATATCACCATAATCATAAAGAAATTATTTTTAAAATAACTTTGTTTACTGATATGAAAGCAGGATGTTTCGTGAATTTCAGTAATAACATTTCTGCCTTTTTTAGTCTCAAATTATGTCACATGAGATGAAATTTATCTGTTTAACAGAAAAGTTAAAACTCTAAATTTGTGCCAGTCACCTTAGGTTGCTTTTATTGTGGGTGACAAGAAACAGGCATCTCCAAAGAAGGAACTGTCTCATCTAAAGACAGAAATAAAAAGAGGCTGTGGGAATCCTCCCCTGGAAGTCTCCATCTCTCTGCAACTGACTGAAGAAGCCTATGGTGACCAGCTCAGATTTATACCACCTATATTTTTAGATGCCTAACATCATGGGAAATTAATCCCATTCTTGACACCCTTCTCAAATAGCATTTGGGAAAAGCAAGCATAAAATGGAGAAAACCAGGATTACCAACAAGTGTAAGAATCAAAATACACTGAATCAGAAAAATTAAAAAAACAAGACCCTTTTGTGAAAATAGCAGGGGATCTGTAAAGTTGAAATGTCATACAGCGTTTGATCTCCAAGCCAGGACAGACTCAGTCATTTCTAGAAGATTATGAATATACAGGGAATATTTTCAGAATATGCTGACAAAGTAATATGCCTCTTCTGTATATGAGTAAGCAGCATTTTTCAAAAGCTTATAAATTCAGTGCAATAAGGACAGACATTCAGAGGCATGGCAAAAGATCCATCTTATTACCCATTAAAGCTTCCCTTTCAAATTCCAAGTCCGTGCTCAAAAGCAAAGAAGAGGTCACAGACCTTGCTTTAGACTGGGTTTTTTTCCATTTTCAGGAATGATACTCCCATCTCACAGAAACTTCTGCAAAGACACTCAGGCTATAGCAAAACTGTGGGCAGAAAACGTCTGACAAATTAATCAAAGTTAAAATTGAAGAAAGCTGACATTTGAAGAGAGAGTCCTTGGCTCCTAAGCATTTTAAAACACAAAGAAGCCCCTCAATCACACATTCCTAGAAGTTAGAAGGCTATGTTGTGAGGTCTCACTGTAATTTGCCCAGTTTTTCCATGTTTACATTGGCATCCTTCTTAACATGGACTGTCCCAGGATGACAATTTGCAAGTAACTGAAAACAGAGCTTATAATGAAATTCTTGGGCCAATTTATAGGTCTCACTGATCTCTAAACAAACTTCAGGAAGACAGCTATTTCTGTTGTGAATTAATGGAGCTCACCTGCAAGGGTTTGTTCCTAGATGTGCCTTTGTTTTTTTTCCCGAAGCACAAAATTATACTAAAAATGTAACTTTCTTGCCATGGATCAAGTGAAAAAGACACTATTTTTAAACATCTAAAATTCCCATCATGTGACTGTTCACATCTCATGAAATCTGGTGCTAATTCAAAGCTAAAAGATAATTTCACAGACTTAATGTGATTTTCATAGTTACAATCACAAGTCTTTAAATATAATTTAACACATTTTCGAAAGCTTGCAAATTCTGCCATGTCTCATTTTTGCCAAAACTTAAGTAAAATGCTAAACTGAATAACTAAATACTTCAAAATAATTTTTTTTTAAAAAATTATTGTCATAAAAATAAAACAGCAGAATATTTCTGATTTTGCTTACCTGTAACTATCCCTAAAATCATAGAATAGTTGAGATTAGAAGGGACCTCAGAAGCCCACTGAATCTCAACCCCTGATCAAGCAGAGTCAGATGCAGCTGGCTGCTTGCACATTTGCGTTTTGAGTATCTCCATGGATGGGGATTCTACAGCCTCTTTGGTAAGGCTCTCCAGTGTTTGACCATCCTCAAGCCAAGGAAGTTTTTTATACTATATTTCAATGGAAACATAATTTAATAATCTGTATGCAGCTTGTACCCACTGCCTGTCATCCTGTCACCAGGTGTCAATGAAAGAAGTCTAGCTCTGTCTTTTTTACACCCCCCCATCCGGTATTTACTGCAAGAATGAAATGTTACTTAGTATTTCACTGTTCAGGAGACAAGGATCTTGTGCCTAAATTAGTCGAACCACTAACCATTCGATATCACCCAACCCACACGTCATGTTTGGTGCTCCTCAAAATCAGGCTAGCATCTTCAGAATTTAGAAATTATGTATGTGTATGTGAATTATACAGTATCATGCCTCCACTATAAATCACGACATGACACCTGCTTACTTGCTAGCCACTTATGACCATTTCCTGGTTTTGGAGACCTGAATTTTAATTTACAAGGGACAAAAAAGACAACACTATCACAGTATGAAGTGCACAACAAAACAGTAGTTCCCCATTAGATCATAAATAAGGGTGCCTCACATATTTTAACTCTTATAAATGGCAAAGCACTAAAAATATCTACAAGGTCTGAGACTATTGCTCACCAAGGAATTTAAGCAGCAGAAACTAGCACAGCTGCCATCATGTGCTCCCGCACACTTCTGGCTACTAATTCCCACTGGCATCACCCTCTGTACCAGTGACAGCCCTTGGAGGGCCATATGGGAGGAGGCTGGGATAAACCCAACTGAATACAAAACCAAACAAATAACTGGCTATTTTCAGTCTGATCCATTCTCCAGATTTACAAACAGCTACACGTGCTGAGTGAGGGACAATGACAATGTGGGGAGGAGAAGAGGAGCTGGCACTGCATCTTACACAGCTGTGCCATGTTAAAGTATACGTTGAATATTTAGGCTACAGCTAAGCAGTCAACAAAAGCTACTGAGCAGGTAACACTGAACTCCTTAGGCACTGCTTTCTGAATGAGATGGATTTGCCTCTGGAGATGCCTGCTCCTCTCCCGAGAGAAGCAGAATCTAGAATGACTGAGATACAGCTCCTTAGTTTCTGTGTATCTAAACTAATAAATCTCTAGATGAGTAGAAAATGGTTGTCCTGGGTTGAAAAATGTAACCAAAAATGTGTATTCTATTTTCATCTGTTGAAATCGGTTGGGAGATATTGTTTGTCTCTTGTAACTCTAGAGGGGAGAGAGGGCAGATACCTTCTGTTAATGGGACACCTGATAACACCAGATAAGGCAGGGCCTTCTTATCTCTTCCTCCACCCATCCGCCTCCGAGGGACATCACCTGTGAATGGGCCATTTAAGGCCTCTCACAGGACTGATAACATCACCTCATTCCATTGGGAGATGCTGCACCCAGTGGGAGGAGCCAAAGCCTTTCCATTGGGATAAAACCTGCAATCCCAAACACCAAGGCAGCCTGTGTCCACTGGATTCCCAGAGGATGACTGGATCCTTTTCTTGAGGATCATCTCTACTCCAACAGAGCCACATCTGTCACTCCAGGAGGACTTATCTCAGACTGCTTCCAACACCCTGACCAACAGGGTGTCATATTTACATTTTGACTCTGTCAGTGGTCCTTTGTACTACTGAATTTGTCTTATTTTTTTTTTTATTTTATTTTTATCTTTCTTGTTGTTTGTTCTCTATTACATTGTATTTCTGACTTGGAGTCTCACTGATTTTGCTATCAAACCAGTACAATTGTAGAAAAATAGGGTTTTGATTCTTACAGCACTTCATTCCCATTAACAATTGCCATTTGGAAAAAAATAATTGTAGCATAGCTCACCATCACACTAACATCAAAAGGGTTTGTATTTTCTGCATGGTCCACAATTTTTTTTCCTAAACCATATTTTACATCTCTAAGCAATAGGTTTCGGTGATGGGGTACTGTATTCCTCCCACAGGGCATATAAATCCACAGTAGAAACATAGCCACAGGTCAGTTATAAATCACTTACATTTCTTCAGAGTCACTTTGTCACTTTGCTGTGCTTTGGGAAGGTCTTTTTGTTTTTGCTCAAACTGGTCCTCCCTCCAAAAGTGTCTCTCGCGTCTGTGGCAGATAAGGACAAAAGGTCCTTAACTTTCACTTGAAGTTATCTAAGGGTAAAAAGGGAAAGGAACACAGTAAATGCAAGCATCCATATTGTGTTTTATTGCAAAGTATTATAACAGACTTCAGGGTCATCCTTAGGCATATGCATCATACATCTAGGAAAAAATCCCAGACATTTGACATCTTTCTTTCTTTGTATGAGACATGTGAAGTAGTCACTACTCCTAGCAGTCACCAGATTCACTTCTGAGATTCATAATAACAAGACTGTATTTCTTTGAAAAGGCAAGTGTAAAAGATGATCCCACATTAATAATTATTTATTTTGTACCACAAAGATACTCAATACTTTTGGCTGGCATCAAGCAGGAAATCACAATTTGTTGAGCACAGGTCCACTATAACCCATCCTGCCTAGCCAGTATTGATAAACATTCTAATCTGAGTCTTCTGTTAAACAAAACAGCTCTCTATTGCACTATATCTTATTGCTCAGAAATTGAGACCTGGGGTTTATGATACATAGTCTCATTGAAATTTCTTCATAAAATTTCAAACTCACCACTCCATCAGAGTCAAATCTGTAAATTAAAGCTTAAAAATATTTAGAAAGAAATAAAGGACAAAATGTAACATGTCATTTGCCATTGTATTAATTCCTATCTTGAAAAGCATGCTCCACTCTCTTGGCCAGCAGAGAACACAAAACAACAGAACTAATTAGCAAAGGTTGAGAGAAGAAAACATACATGATAAAAGGCTTAAAATGCTTTCCATATATAAAGAAGAAGTCAGTATGCGACCAATATCCAGACTGGAAAAAAGCTAATTTAAGGAAGGGCATGATAGAAAACAACAAAATTCTGAAGAAGATGGAAGGACTGCGCAGACATAGTATGTTGCCTATCCTTTGAAATCAAGAACTACCTAATAAAAGCCAAGCGCAAAAGAAAAATGAGAGTTTCTTCTCCATAAATTGTGTGACAGAACTGTGAACTTCTTCCCAAGGATGCTGTTTATGCAAGGAGGTTTTGGATGTCAAGAGGAAGATGGAGGTATCTTTGGAAGACAGCCACCACTGGAGACAGATGACAGCCTAAGTGAACCCTGGTCTGAACCAGGATGACCAGTCCTATCTCCTTGAATATTCACTTATAGTAGCACTAATTAAACAAATTTTATATCCATTTTACACTGATCTATTCACCACTCACAGTAATGAGAATTACTGCATTAGGTACACAGGGAGTCTAGTCTCAGTTGCATTTGAAGCACAGGCTAGATCTTTCTAAACAAGCAAAATCCCATAGTTCTCTGTTCTTAACTATATGCTTTATAAATTTGATCGATTTTTCCAAAACACGATCATCACTGGGAAAAAAAAAAAATTATATGAGGTAGCAAAGTCTTACTGTGAAGCAGCAGTAGCCTTTCTCTCCCCAGTCCACAGTCCCAAAGCAGCCAGGGCAGAGGGCTACAAAGCAAGTTTCTGCTTCTCAAGCTGTTTGCTGGTTTCATGGGTTTGAGTCTAATTTCATTCATATGTTCCCTCTCAGTTCAGCACTCATATAAATGCAGGTCACCATCTCCATTTCCCAAGTTTCATCTCAAAGTAAACCTTCAAAATCATATACTCTGTATTCCAGTATCTTCTCATTTGCTTTAATCTCTAGGATACAGCAGTGTTTCTGATTTATTTTGGGTAAGTGCAGATCAATTAAAATTCCTTCAGGGAAGCCTTCTGAAGCAGCAGAAAGTGAATGACTGTCATCAGGAACAAACTCTTTTTGCTGTCATGGACTAGCATGTCACACTTTTGAGCAAAAACAATGTTAATTAATTCTACCCATACCTACCAGGTGTACCAAAGGAATAGAACCAGTCCTTTCTGCTGTCTTACTAGATACAGATCTCTGTGTCTGTGAATCATGTGTCCCTATATGTAGAACTGTGCAGTAGCACATTATATGAAGAAGCAGCGTGTACTAGCACAAAAAAACATAGCAGGACAGAAATAACTTTGTTCAGATACCAGTATGCAACCAAAATCCCCTCTGCAAGATGCAAATACCCTCAAATATCATCCAAAACCCAGACATTTTCCAGTATATCTACAAACATACCTATTTATTTACACTCTTTTTAGACTCTACAGTGAGGAATTTGTGTAACTGACACTTTTTTTGGTCAGTCTGAAATATTGGATCAAAGTATGTTTACTGTTCAATCTATTCCCCTCTCTGAAAAAGAAGAGCCTGCTACAATGTTTGCTGTTCTATTTGCTTCTGCAGTTTAAATGGCTTCACTGAGGATGAAAGGAAATTCACCATACAGCATGCTAATGATCAAAGACTCATATGCCACTGGCCTACAGCAACATTTTAGGCTACCTCTCCCTTTGTCCAGATTTTCTGTTTGGAACGTTAAGGGTAGGAATATAACCAGACAGGTATTCAAGGTCTGTTTGATATCCTTCACATCACTTTGACACTAACTATAAATAAGAGCAAGCTGTACCAAACAAGAACCAAATGTTTTAGCACTGATATATGAGCAAAGACAAGCTTCTTGAAAAATGGTAAAATTTAGAGAAGTGGGTTCCAGGTATACTACAGAAGGTAGAATACTAGTGCAGGATAAACCTATTGAAAACAATTTGATAGTAGTAGTAACAATTCAGAATTATCATTACCACTACTAAAACACCAAGAAAAAAAACCACATGAGAACAGGTGGCTACCCTACTGGTTGTCAAATAAAAGCATTGATTTTTACTTCTTCCACGTGTAGCTTCAAGTTACCATCAACAAGTTTACAAAATCTTCCCATGAATATCATCTTGACTCTCTCAAACAAGTGCACATAAAGGAGGAAAAGCTGATATGCAATTGTATCACTTGCAAGCATTAGAAATCAACAGCAACCCCAAAAAATCATGTAAACTAAGAATGGGTTTTTTTCAACCATTTTTATAGAAGTTCACTTGAAGGTTAAATAAGCATTCATGTCTCCTTTAAAAATTAATTCCGTATATTCCTTAATTCAATTATACCTGGAAATCCACTTATATCAAAGCTACATGAAGAAGTTTTTACGTGAAGAATTTCTTAGATTATGGGTTTTTTTTTTATTTCTGAAACAGCACAGTGATACAAGTAATCTGCAATCTTAAAGTCACAAATATATTTCAGAGTACATACATATTAATTTGGGATATTAAAAGCAACACTTTGGTGTGCAAGCTCACACCATTCCCATACATTACCTAACATGGAAGCTAAAAGCTATACATCATAACGTGATCTTATTAGCACAACAGATACAGGACTTTTTTGGAAACTCAAAATATACAGCTGCATTGCAAAGCCATCCCAAAAAAGTGACTTGACTGTTGCATCTATTTAGAACTTGCTAAAGAAAAATGCATTAGAGAAGAAAGTATTTGAGAACTATGCAAGCAAGTTTCTTAATTCTTTTGGGATTAATATGATACAAAATTCCATTTTGGTATATAAGCATCCTATTAATTTTACTTTCAATATCTATAGCCTATTTGGTGTAACTAAGTAAAAAACTAGAGTGGAATGTGGCCTGATATCATAGTATATAAAATCAAAGATTGGATTGGAGTTTTGATTTTGGTTTGGTTCAAGATTGAACAATATTTACTCTCATTTCTAATTGTATAGACTGCCTAATGTAGTATTACAATTCTGTGTCTTTAGAACCATGTTTATCTAAAAGCCTTTACCCAGAAATCTTATCTCAAAAAACATCTCAAACTCACAAAAATAATTACTTATTTGCTAATAAATGCCAAAAGCATTGTTAAGAAAAATGTATTAAAACAGTGACAAAAGATATAAATACATCTGTACTGAAGTCCCTTCCAGCTGATCTGGTACAATTGTCCTAATCTAGAAATGAGACAATGAGTAAAAAAGAGATCAACCATGATGTAAATAATTCAAGTAATAAAGGTGTTATACTGCACACTTCTCTAAATGTTGTGCTATTAAACTGCATGAAGTTGTTTGGTTTGTCTGCAATTTAAGAAACCTCATTATGCTATGATAAAAAAAATGTTTCAGAAAACATAAAGTTAGCAGTACTTCCCTTCTCCTACATAATAAAAAAAAGGAAAGGTAGGACAAATTATCCATCTACAGGTAAAAGGTCTTTCTACAATGCATCAGTGCCATGAAAATAATCAAAAATATTCCTTTTGTTTTTATATAGATCTCCTGCAGGACCTAAAAAGACATGCTAAAATCTGTAATATTTTATAATCTATTCCTCTCATCAGTTGTCTGTCAAATTCTTCAAATCTTTTGGATTTGGATTATCATTAAGATTTAGAGAAATATTCCTCATTTCTCATGCAGATTTAGTCAATAGTTATTTAAAATATATTGACCAGAAATGTATTAACCTCAAACTGAATTGCAAGAGAATAGAAACGGCATGAAAACAAAAGAAAGACTTATGTCTAAATAATCCCTTGTGTGGCTACCATCCCAAAGGAAATGATATATACGAGATGGATGAGAGAAGACACAGGCTGACTAGCTCTACCAGCCAATCCACCAACCAAGATATAATGCTGAATTTGGGATAAACACATGCAATACTTGGTAAACTGTTACTAAACTAAAATCCAAGCTTGGGAAGGTTCAACAGATAGTGGTAAATTTGTATAGTGCTTCTTGTGGCAAATATGCCTGGGAATATTTTACTCTGGTCACCACCAGTGGGAAAAGTGCTACCTCCTTTCCCTCATGTTCCTTCCAGCCCACTCTGCCCTTCTCTTTCTAACATTAGGCTGCCATTCAGCACAGGGACATGCAGCAGGAGCTGAAGAAATTAATGTTGAGCAGTTCAATGTGATTCCAGACAAGGAGCATCACACACAATTCAGCCCATCAGAGTTATGCAATAACACCAACAGCAATGTGATGGTAGCAGGAATTAAAGTTTGAATGAGGTGTTTTTTAACCCACCTCATTGGTAACTAGTTTGGATCCCTATCACTTGATAGATTACTGATTAATGTCCAGAACTGTTATGTTGCTGCAGCATGCCTTTATTACTGGCAAAGGTGTAAAAGATTTCTGGAGAGAGAAAGATGTAAGAAATTCCGTAAAATTCCAATTGTTGTGTTTTCCCCTCTATTTCTCCTTTTTCTCTTTATTTTCTCACCCACTATCCCTTTTGCTGCAAACCCTGTCCCCCTGTGCAGCTCTGTGAGGAGCACAACACGTGCATGGAGCCAGCAGGGACAGGAAGACAAGAGGAGAGCACTCAGTGACAGCCAGGATCCCTCCTTGTCACCTTGGGCAGCGCCAGAGCACGGGAGGGCCTGAGGCAGGAGGGAGCAGAGTCAGTGATAGTCACGGATGCTGAAGCCAAAGGTACAAGGGCATGAGCTTTTAAAAACATATTATGGGTGATGAAGCTCTGGAGACTGTGGCAGGCCAGACAACAGGAGCTTGTGTTTATTTGAGGGGATGATTTACATTGTTACCCAGAAAAAGGTAAAGTTTAACTAAAAATGTGAACGTCTGTCTGTGCTTGATCTCATGGACTTATTTGCTTCTGGGTACTGTAAATAGGATAACATCCTTGGGATATCTTTAAATTCAAAATTTTACTTCTGAACTTCAGCAGATTGGGATGTAAATAAATGTTCATTTACACTGGAGCTTTCTAGGAGAGTTAGATTTATTTTATTGTCATTATTTTATTGACTGGTATATATTTCTTTCACAAAGCAGAGCAAATGGCTTTTTTGAGTAACTGCTATTTGTACTGTCTACTTCATTTCACACAGACAGAGTGTACAGTGGTCTGGAGGTAAAGGTAAAATATTTCCAGAGAATGCAGCAGCAGCACAGTTACTTAAACTACTCTAATTTGGTGCCAAAGCAGCCCTGACTTTCCTAACCTTTTTCAGCCCCCCCTACAGGCTCTCACTCCTCCCTTGTTCTGACTTAAAACAGTCCTGCAAAATAAGTGAACAACTTTTGACCAAATCATAGTCATCCTTGCTAGGGCAAGAGAGGAGTGAGGAGACATAACATGAATAAGGTGAGATCACACAGCTGTGATGTGGCACGGTTTGCTCTGCTGTGGAAGCTCAGCCTGTGTGTCTTGGACTGATGAACATTTCTTCCAGTGGCACAGGCAGGACCAGCACCACCTCACCCTTCCCAGCACTGGCCACTGAGCTGCGCCAAGGAAAGCATACGTGGAGTTGTATGATCAGCCATGCTGAGAAACTAATCTAGATTAAAATTAAACTGCCTAAATAAAAGCTGCTTTCAAACCAATGGAGTCCACCAGGCCCACGAAACACTGTATGAACATTTTTAGAGGGATAGCAAAGTGTTAGAGTGCCTGGAGTCCAGAGTCAAAAGCATTCAGATATCACTGCAGCCTAGCAAGCACCCTCACCCCCAGCTGTGTTCCCCTGCACTCCTCTCAAGCCTACAAAGACACACAGAAATGAAGTGCAAAGACCCACACTGCAAACGAGATGGAAGTGCAGTCCTCGGGGCACAGGTGGGGGCTCTGTGACAAGGACAGGCTGCAGAAGGGCAGCAGGGACTGTGGCATTAACCCTTAGCAGCTGCTGGGTTTCACTGGCATGTCTTAGAGACCTGGGGCACATTATTAGCATGGATTTACACTGGTCTGGCATGCTTTGGTTTATGAGCATTACATCTGTACATAGGTATGGACACGCTCATGTTCAATACCCTAAACAGTCCATTGTTAGTATATATACCATAAACTGAAAACTAAATCAAAGTCTATTTTTTGGCCTTCAGATTGAATGACTTTTCTGAATTTCCAAAAGGAAACCCTAAATTCTACTTTATATCCCTTTTCATTTTAAAGATATTTGATTCTTACAATTTATCACATTTTTTTCCAAATGACATGGCTGCACTGTATCTAATATGAAGTACCTAACTTACATATACATCATTTACATCATTTAGAGCACACATAAAATAATTGTGGTCCATCGTTCCATTAAATTATTTTCCACATGTTAATAGTTTTTTTTCATAGATGCCAGAGGGCAATAATTAAATTAAACCTTACTATGAGCTATCAGTTTGTAAACAGAGCAGCAAAATATGGTATAATAGTCACAGTTCAAGAAATTTTGGGGTTCATATTTAATTATTTTACATTTGCTTATAAATTAATTTTCCACACAATTAAAAACTAATAATAAAAAACTAATAATTTAAAAAGTAGAGAAAATGGGGAAAATACCTTATCTGCATCTCTCTTCCAATTCCAGTTGGACAACCGTATTTTCTAAATGTAGCCTATTCACTGCTGGATATGTAATTACCTTCAGTTCATAGTCTAGACATTAATGCTTTCGTAGTATTTAAGACTCCTTGTAACATGCTTGCTGCTTTAAGTAAGCAAGGCTAAATCTTGACCAGATAAATTAGCAAAGAATGCAATAAAAGCTGCAATAAAAGAATTTTATCCTCCAAACCTTCAAGTTGCTGCTAAATGAGATTTCTTTGAAATGCAGATCAGTTGAACTAGATTAGTGAATTTTAGCTCCTGTCAACATCATAACAAAATACAAATACAATTGTTCACTGGCCTTATCTCCATGCTTCCATCTGCTGCCTTGTTATTTACTTTCCTTGATTTACTATGCAGATCTAAATAAGACACATCAAGGAGGGCTTACAACACAATGGCTTCTTAAGCTTTACATCAAGGTATTTGAAACTGAAGCCCTGAAAGGGCTGCCATCAAAGACATATCTCTAATGAACTTCCATATCAGAGAGGTTTGGTATTTAATACTGCTGTGAAAAGAAAAAGCTACAAATCAGAATGGCCTATGAAGGAAAATGTCTGCAAATCTTGATGAGATTAGCACCTACCAGAATTAATATACCAATAAAAATGATATCTGGTTCACTGAAGAGTTAAAATTCCAACCTTTGCAAAAATAATGCCTAGTGTCAGAATGGGAAAACTCAGCTGACAAGGTTGAAAGGTCAGGGGAATATTCTTTTTTCTCCACAAAATGTTCAAAAAGCATTTTTGCTGGTGGCTTGATTAAAACACTATTGACAAACTAGCCACGGAATGAAATAATTAACGGACGACAGCGCTACTGTGGTATTTCCTGCAACAGTGGAATTTTACAGTATCTTTAAAAAAATTAGCAGCAAAGTCATGGCAAAATAACGTAATCTAATATGACAGCATGCAACATTTCTTCATCAATTTTACTATTTCCCTTTCTCCCCCACAGCAATCTATGGCAGTGCAGGATAAAATCTTCTGTCAGTTTGCTTAAAAAAAACAATCTTTAAGTGCCATTTCTACTACATGCCACAGCGCTACTTGTGAAGTGCAATAAACAAAGAAGTTTCCTTCTCATGATTTAAACTCTCTTTACATACCTGATAGATTAAACAAATACAAACATCCAGAGCTCAGGCTTGTTCAGTAAACCCCCAATTCTTGCAGTGTGCTGCCATTTGACAGGAATTTTTTTGCTGGGCACTGAAGCACATAAACAAAGGATACTTTTCTTTCTTAAGAAAACATTTCAATCATTTATGTTCTTCTATAGCAAGGGAAGATCCCACAAGCGTGTTGTGCACGGTGGATCAATCAGCTCCAAACCGAAGTGGACATGTTGTGTGCTCCAGTGCCCGGAGATCATGCTGCAGGCTCACCAGATGATGAAAACAGAGGTATGCAGCAAAGGGGAGCCCCACATGGCACCCGCTGCTTTCTGGGCATGTCAAATTTCACAACTACCCTACAGTCAATGACAGCAAACACCTTCCCTTTACTTCTTGCCTCCGAACATGCACTTGTCTTTCTACCCCTCCTTCCAAATTGCAGGCAGTCTTCCAGAAACAAAGCCCCCAAACAGGAGCAGCATCCCGTGGCTGTACTGCAGAAAGCACAGTTGTCTTCTTGCTGTATTTCATTTTGTTCGGGATATGTTCCGGGCTTGCTTGTGGCCAAGAGAGACCACTACTTTTCCTTGTTTAATGAAATGACAAAACAACAGATTTGCATTTGTAGAAGCAGGTGCTGTAACAGGTTTGACGACTCTTGAC
Organism: Cisticola juncidis; assembly: GCA_013400215.1. NCBI lineage: Eukaryota > Metazoa > Chordata > Aves > Passeriformes > Cisticolidae > Cisticola > Cisticola juncidis. Next base: position 284,126 of record VXBR01004747.1, on the reverse strand, counting down.
CTAAAGCACGTAAAATGATTTATCAGCAACAGCTGTCCCTAAGGTATTTGGGCTCTGACGGACAGTCAAAACTTCACCATCTGCACCGCCGTGTGTTAAAAATGACAATCTGAATTAAAAGCTGGTCAACAAATCTCATATAACTAATGCCTTCCATATCCTCATCCATATGTTGAATTCCCAAGACATTGGATTATCGAGTATAAATACCAGTCTTTGAATCTAAGTAAAGTAAGACAACACAGGAAAATGTGAAAAAATAAGTGTGTAACAGTTGCTACTTATTCACAAAACACTTCCCTAAATAATACTTTGAATGTACATACATTTGAAATGCTTCTACAATTTCACATCATGATATAAACATACATTCTTTCAAAGTAGCATTATATGTCTTTTCAGAATTAAAAAGTAGCTATAAATATCTCCACAGGCTAAGATAGGGCCTTTCTTGAATGCTGTGATGAAAAACCTGATTGACAGCAAAACACATCACAGCATCTGTGTGTTCTCTGCACAATGAAGGTATCCCAGGTTTGCAGTTGGTGTTCTGATTTTTCCCAGTGAAGGGGAAATGTGTTTTTTTCCCCCAGACCAGAGGAGGGAACCTGAGAGTCTGAATATGACCCCTTGGTGAACACAGTGACTTGTTCTGGAGCTATGCTAGCAGAAGGTAGCACCATATGCCCCGAGACCCAACTTGGATGCTCTTTCTGCAGTCTAATGTGCTTGTCAAAAGATGTTAGAATCACAGATTTACTTTCTCTGGATATATTTTATTATTGTAAAAAGAGAAAAGAAAGGCAAATACAATGAATTATGACTCATATAGACCAGCATCCAAAATGTACTTCCTTCAGTTAAAACGGCAAGATCTTTTTTATCAGTGAACAGTTTCTGGTGTATTTAACATTACAGCAGTCATGTGTTTGACATCAATCACAGTTATTGTAACTCCTATTGATTACAAACTACAGTCTAAACTGCAGTGTAAATAATTCTCCTTCTCATCCAAACAGGGTAAAATACAGCTCATTATCTGGAAATGAATGAAAATTACCAAATTTTGCTCCACTGAATTTCACTGAACTTTCAATTATTTAATTTTAAAGACTCAGAACACTAGACATCTTACCAATATAATATAGGCAGGAAAATTACTAAAATAAGAAAAAAACTAATCCATGAAGCACATACTGGAAGCAAATCTAAAATAACAAAAAATGTGCTTCATGGCATTTCTAAAGATAAGATGTGGTGGCACACATAAATTCATTTATTTCATATTTTAGCATTCAGTTTTCAGAAGAAATACAAGCATTTTTTAAAACATGTATTTATGCACATATATATATTTGCAGGCACTGCTGAAAGACAGAAGGTAGTTTTTTCTCAAGTAAATAATAAAATTATCTTTGAGAATTTTGTAAGATTCAAATATCATCCAAACAGTTACAATTTCTTGCAAAAACAATGATTTGAAAAAAAATAATTTCGATTTATTTATTCACTAGGTTGTAGACTGTCTGTTGAGAGATACATGATCCCTTCAAGAGCATAAATATTTAGACAAATTTTAAAATGTGTATTATATACTTGACAGAAGGTATTTACATGACAGCCCAGAGCTTAAGCAATCTGATATGAAATATTTCCCCATAAAACAAAGTCAAGTCAGAAAAAAAAGTGCAGCTCAGCTACATAAAGAGGCTTGAGATTAAAAACGTAAGCATTTAGCACGAGATTAGCCATATAAGTGCATCGAAATTGTGATAACCTTCATCCTGCTCCCCAACTCACTGGATCCTATGTATGAGTTTATGAAAATAGAGGATGAGCAGCAGGCAGCCTTCATTTGCTGTGTGTCTCCTTTTGCTCCTTTTCCCAAGCAGTTTGATGGGCTGCTCGTTCCTGCTGCCCTCCACTCCCCGCGGAGCCGCACCCCGTGCGGGCACCCTGCCACCGCGGGCTGGGAAGCTCAGCTCCCTCAACCACACCGATGAGGTGATGTCCAAGAGAGACAGGGGCTGGGAAAGGGTGGAAACAAGACTTGCAGACCTTGTTGGCACGGGTGGATTCCTGCCATCTCCCTGAAACAGCACAGCTCTCCCCAGCACAGATGCTGTGGAAGCTGAGTGCTCATTATCACATCGTGACCCACTGTACTTTACCTAGGTGATATTAAACAAACTACGTATTTTGAGACCAGATATTTTGTCACAGATTTTGGCAGTAACCCACACTGTTTTGTTCAGTCCACTTGGTGGACTGAATTGTCCACCAAGGACAATTCTAAAACATCACCATGACTCAGGAGAATTCTCTCTCTCTACACAAAGACCATGAAGAGTGAGACTTGGGACCCCAACACAGCCAAAACAAACAGCCAACACATGAGAAACACGTACAGAAAAATCTGACAAATAAACTTACAGGCATAATCTCTCTCTGTATTTTGTTCTTTTCAAAAGGCAGATGAGCTTTGGAAGGAACACTGAGCTGGCCCAAAGCAGCCACTGGGCACTTCATAATCATGAATTGCTGCCACCAAGCAGCAACTTACCAGAAAAAAAGGTATGAAAGGTTTGTAAGAATACAAGTATCAAAAAGCTATCATGTGAGCATGGAGGATCTTTTACAGTCTTGTCAGGGAAAACAAGTAGCTCAGGATAACTATATTGATTAAAAGAAGATGCAAAAACAATGACCAAAGGTATTAACAAGGAGCAAACCCAGAATCAAACACTAAATTGGAAATGCCTGGTCAAATAATTAAGGTTTGAATCACTTTTACTTACTTTCATGCAATATTAAAATCAGGTTAATCCTACCTAACTTTAAATATCTAAACAGGACACAATCTCTACCTAAAGCAGTGCTCCCAGCAGAGCCTGTAGCTTTCCTCTGTATGGGGTGCCAGTGAGTGGGGCTCTTCCAGCTCAGGAGCGTTAGTGAAGCACCCAACGTTTGAATGGATGGATCCAGCCACTGTTAGGATGAATCACAAGAGGGAGTAGACTGTAAGTTATTTGGAAGAGAAGGGGAATTGCTGGATACTTTTCCAAACAGTTTGAAAAAAATCTAACTTTAATTGATAGAAAAAGACTCACATAGATCGTACATCAAATTTTACAGTGGTACTTGCACAGAGGAACATAGGGGGTTTTTTGTTTTCCCTTGTATTTCAGACTTTTTAAGTGTCTATTACTGAATTTTGTGAATTTGCTAAATTAGTTTAGACACAGAACCAAAAGGTTTGCTATATTTAGCTATATCTTTCAACATTTGAATATATGAAAAGCTAAGATAGGAGAGTGAAAAAATGATGAGAATATTTGTTTTTAAAGCTCCAAAACAAAAATCAAAATCCCAGCACATATGGACATCATGTACTTGTGGACTATAACAAACATAACACTTTTCAAAGAAATTATTTCTTCTGCTCTCCTTTCAAATTATAAAGCAACCTTAATATTAAAAACTGTTGCCTTTTGTAAAAATATGTGTATTTTATGATGTACACAGAATAGTTTGTTCCCAGAGACTTAATTTACTTCAATATATTAAGTTGCTCAGAGAGGTAATCTTTATGTTTGCAGCACATAAAATATTGATTATTAATATTTTAAAATACAGTAAGGTGACAACAACTAGTAAATTTTCAGATATAATCTCTCCACTAAAGTCTGTTTCCTTTGTTTACATACAACAATTCTCTTTTAAAACTTAAAACTGGACTCTTAAAAGTGAAAAAAAAAATTACAAAATGTTCTTTATTTACAATTAAATTCCAAGGTTGCAGAATACTGTATCTGTCCCAATTTTAGAGAACTGCTTAAGGCATCTGCCAACCAACTTTCAAGAGGATTAGCTATAATGAAAATGCAATATATGTAAATACAGCCACGTATTTAAATGTCAAGTATTTCAAACACAATAGAAAAATTATAAATTCAAAGATATCTTTTCAAACATAATTCTATCAACTCCTTTCATGAAAGATAAAAAACTTGGAAACAGTATTTTTATACTGTACAAAACATACAATGTGGCCACACATTAACTTCTTAATATATCTCATTGAACAGAATGTGTTTTCTTTATGAACACACAGCATACTCCATCTTTAACACCAATGTCACACACTTCAGATTCACCTTGTACATTCAGAAAAATCTTGTTCCTTGTGCTAAAGTCAACAAAAGTAAGGTAGAGCATGAACTTTAAAAAGCACATTTTCCTCTGTGCTCTTTGGGTATCTTGTTTACTTGACATGATCTACAATATTAGCACAGGAGAAAGAATACAATTACAAAGGAGAATAAAATGCAGCCAAAACTCTTCTGACTTCAGACACATTTTTCTCCTCTCTGGATGTGGTACAACCTTGCTGTGAACTATTAGCTTTCCAGTACTTAGAGACAGACGGTTTCATACTGCTCAACAGAGATTACTGCTGTCTATCTAAATAGGGCTTACAGTGGCATCAGCATATTTTATTAACTCAAAACCATAAATCCTATTCTTATGTGCTTTAAAAGACCAATACTCCTAGGGTCAGTTAAATTTAAAACAGAGTGGCACCTACAAGAAAAACACTTCACAGTAAGGATATGCTACTTTCCCCTTGAAAATTCTTGTATCTATTGAAGGTTTAATAAACAATATTCCATCACAGAGACAAAACAGCAGTTTTCCAAGCAGATTTTTAGCTCATTGCAACATTACACAGTACCCAAGTATATTTTATAATGCCTCACAAAAGAGATTTTCTTCAAGTTTCAAAATTCTCCATTCTTGGCCCAATGAGCAGATCTAAACTGCTCTTCTGTGAAGCCTTATTTATAAACATAGGCTGTTCTCAAAGTTCTGAAATTTGGGGATTTGATTTTAAAGTAACAAACCAATTTTAATCAACATCTTCTTGAATTGTGGACTGTTTACTATTTTAGCTTTTCATTACTCACTAGAACTTTGCTCTCAAGTAACAATTCAATGCTATCACAGCTGTGAAAAGAAAAACTGAGCTTTGAAGCTATTTGATTTTGTCCCATCAAAATTGCTGTACTGATTGCAGAATCTACTTAATTTGGTATTTTGTAACAAAAATGTAAAGAAACTATAAAAAGTAAAGAGTCTGAAGTAAACATTTTGATCAACCTAATTCCCTTTCAAAAAAACCCACCAAAATTCCTGCTGTTCCTTTTTAGAAAAATACCTTGGTATTTAAAGGCAAAACAAGAGCATGTGTGTGACTTTTTTACATGAGGTAGAAATAAATCCTTCCTAAATGTATCAAAAGTTTTCTTTTGATAGTCTATGAATAACATTTAAGGAAATGCATAAAACACTTGGCAAATACTTTGACCATTTAGCAACCTCAGTAATATAGCTGCTTAGACACCATGGGGATGTGCATCATGTACAACTTCTGGAAACACATCATCAACTCCACACAAGCGTGCAACCTTAGCACAGAGAGAGGAACAGCATGCAATTTCACTGCATGTAACAAGGCAGGTGCTGCATTATTATATGGTGCATCACTAGGAAACTGGGGAAATGCTGAGTCAAAAATACTGATGACTTCCATAATGTTCATGCCAGCAAAAGCAGAGTTTGGAACAAACCAGTTAAGTGGCTGCCCCCCCAGAAAAAACAAAAAACCAAAACAAAACAAAAACCACACATGCATGCTATATACTTAAGGATTAAAGACATCTAATAAATGTGAAATTCAGCTACCAAAGTAAAATTACACAGAAGCTCCTTTCTTTAAATGCATTCCACCCTGCATCTACATGAATACCAAACTGACTTTGAGCACACAGGCACAATCTCTGGTTTCTTATGTCTCAAACTTGGTTCTTAGTAGGTTTTTCAATTTGGAGATTTCCCAGTTGGGCAGCCCCTCCTTTGCCAATTGTTTTGCTAGAACACCATTCTCAGAGGCACTGCTCACAGTAATGCAGGTGATTCTTTAATGAGAACAAGTGGTCACAGACTTGTTTCTTAAGATGGGGCTAGGGGTTTAACAGCTCACTACTACCACAGGGGGAATACTGCCCACCTCTTCTCTCTCTCTGCCTTTCCACATCAGCCACTGACTCCCAATGCTTGCCTTATAAAGTCTACAGCAGTCTCAGATCCCTCTGTGAGCCAGTTCAGTTCACAGAAAAGGAAGAAGGCCTACACAGGTGGCTGGGTTTGAGAAGATAGGTGTCTGCCTAGGAAAACCAGAGTTCCTCTGGGAATGGAGAATGTAAATCCCCCTCCCTCCAAATTAGTATAATTTTTCAGTTAAAGGTTTGCAACAAAAGTTTTGGAAAATGGAATAACAGTTCTTTACTAGGAATATTAAAAAAAAGCAACAAATAACAAAAAAAAGCAGTAGTACAAAAACAAACAAAAAAACCAACACCCTAGAAACCCTGACAGAGTCAGAAAATACGACCTGACACCCGGATCACTGTTGGAAGCAGTCCAAATAAATCCTCCCAGTGAAACAGATGTGGTTCTGTTGGAGTAGGGATAATCCTGTAGGAGGCCAGTAAGGGTGAGACGGGTCCAGTCTTCCTCTGGGAATCCAGGGGAAAACAGGCTGCTTGGTGTTCCTACATCTCAGTTTTTATCTGGGTAGGGAATGGTTGGCTCTTCTACCACTGGGTGGAGCATCTCACAATGGGATGGTGTAATGTGTCCTGTCACTGGTGAGCCTTAAAGGCCCATTAACAGAAGATATCCCCCAGAGGGTGGGCAGTAATGGAAGAGATAAGAAACACTGGTTTTAACAGCTGGCCTATTATCAGAAGGCATTTGCCCTCGTCCCCAGTGGAGTTACAAGAGACAAAGAAAAATATCTTCCCAAATGCTTTCTACAGATAAAATAGATTTTTTTNTTTTTTTAGATAACCCAAGACAACAGGCTTCTGCTAAATTTGTTTTTCACTGCATGGCTGAATTAACTTGATGCAGAGAAGAGTCTGCTGAACTCCAGATGAAACCCAAGAAAGGTCACAAGCCCACACACAGGAGTCCACAGATGTGAGAAGAGGGAAGGAGATGGCAGGCTGAAGGCAGGGGACCAAGGAAAACTTCTTCTCTTTAAAACTGGTGTATCATAGGTGATCAACTGTCTGTGAAACTACACCTCAACTCCAAAACTGACAGTCTCCAGTTCACTACTTACAATGGACCAACTTCTAGTTCATTCATATGTTACCTCTTTACTTTCTCAAGCACAGGATTTTTTTTTCTTCCAAAGACCCTAGCTCAGAAAATATTTTCTTGCTTCTCAGAAAATACTTGGGTCCACTGTCTGTATATGCCATTGGCTATCCAGTAGCTCCAACACCTACTGAAATCCTGGCCAAACAATCCCAGATTCACACTTCTGCCCACCCTCATAATAATCCCTAGCAAAGACAATTTGAGGGTTACAGTCAAATTGCTACTCAATCTGTCTCATAGTAAAGAGTATCTAAATTTATATGCCACTTCCTTCCAGTTTACACAATGGAAATAAGAGCTTGGGTTTGTAAGTTATTTGTTTGTTTGTACTTAGAGGAGGTGGGGGGGAAACAGAGAACAATAAAAGGAAAAAAAGAGCATTTTACTGAGCATCATTACTGAGCATATGACTGTTCCTGGATTTGCCAAATAGATTTACTTACAGCTCTATGTACTTTGCTCTTATGCTCACTTTCAGTCTGTATTAAACAAATTGCAAAAAATGCAAGTGGAGATATAAAACTACTTTGTCAGTAGTATGAGCAAAGGCTACTGCAAACCAAAACACACAACACAGAGAACTCTTAAATAATTTAATAATTTAGTAAGTTTTTGGAAGAAAGGTCTCACATTTCCCGAAAGTAAAAGACAAAGAGCTTAAGCAGAGAGGTGGCATTTTGGCAGGTATTTGGAGAACTAAGCATCATTTGGTCCTGTTGATAAACTGCAAGCAAAACTCACAGACAGACATTAACTAAAGGTCATCCTTTAGTCATGGAGGCCAAACATGTCAGGAGAGAAAAGATGGGAAAGAAAAACTTATGAAAGTAGTAGAACCTGGTTTCACTGGTGACATTCAGAGGTTTCCAGGCTACTACATAGCTCCAAATTAATGACAACTAAGCATTTTGTCAACAATGTGAAAAACAGTTTTCAAGCTTTCAATGCCTGAAACTAAGTTTTAGAAGGTTTTTAGAATACAGTACTTTTTACCCAGACTTTCTAACTCAATCCTTGAATGTAACAACTTTTCTTTAGAGAAAGTGGCTTTTGAGAATGATTTATTATCAAGCTAAAGCCTCTGCTGCCAAGTACAAGACAAGATCCTCCAACATACACTACATTCTGTATACTGCCAAAGAATCTGCAGGAGGCTGCAGGTCCAGATCCAGACACATATCCAGCTGCTCATGCATGTTTCTCGGTTGCAAAACTCACTCATTACTCAGTCCACTTTGATTCTCCCTACTCACAGCAAAGCACAGGCCAATTTTTTTACCCACAGCAAATATCCAGAGTTCTTCTAGAGAAGCATCTGTGTTGTCCCCTTGACAGATGACTGAGTTCACTATTAAAGGCACTATCTGTGGTATTCAGAAGATGTGGATACAACATCTGGAAAAGCATAAGATACTGTTCTAAGTACATTTTCAAGCAAATTAAGGAATTATGGAAATCTATACTTCAATATGATGACATTAGCAATTCACACAAACTCCAATGCTTTACCTCACAATTAGAGAAAAATTTTGTCCAGAGGAAAGAGCCCAAGTTTATTCTTTCACTTTACTACAATACCTAAGGATCTCCCTTATCACACCACTGTCTTGTTTCCCCTCTAAAACCCTGAACTGCAAGAACTACCTGGAAGTTGGCTCCACAGCAGATCTCAGTACACCAGCTCTGTGGGTGACTGCAGGTGCAATCCTACCGCAGCTGAAGGTTACCTCCAAGCCCACTCCTTCACGACTTCCATCCTTCTCAGCTCCCTTACATGTTTACTGGGCTACAGGATGGACTGTTTCAGAGCAACATGAATCAGCTGGAAACTAACAAATACAAGTACAAAACCTGAAGCATATTTATCAGCCTAGCATGCTGAAAAGATTTAGAAAAATCTAAGGCATACTGGAGTTGATGGACAGAGATTACACTGAAGTGAGACAGTATCACAGGGTTTACTGAAAATTTATCTCAATCTCTGGTTTCTCTTCCACAATTTTTCATTTCATTGTTTTAAATGTACATAGGTATCTCTGAGAGCCTGCCTCTGGTGATTCTTTCCTACCTCTTTCCTAGTTTCAGACCTTCAAATGTTGCCCCGCCTTTTGTATCTCCTTCAGAAAGAAGGGCAGCTCTCACATGGTACAAGTCACAGCTCTCTCGCTTTCATTCCTTCTGTTCATATTCTTTATTATTATGTTTAACAGAAAGAAGGAACACTACAGGTTCCTACTGAACAAAGAGATTTACAGCAAAAATAGAAAACTGAGATGGCATTAAGGCACTGGAGTTTATAGGTAGCTGCAGGAGACAAGAGCATAAGAACACCTGGGAAAAAGTAAGGTATGGTATTTAATGCCAAGGGAGTACTCTCTCAAAATCTTAAAACTTCTCCTTTTTGCTCTCCACAGTACTCAGCACTCAGAGCTTATACTGTAAAATATTTCACATGTGTGTCAAGAAGCTTTACATGGATACAAGGGATTTTATTATAAGCCAATAAGATCTAAAAATATGCCATTTCTCTTGTAAGAATTATTTTTTTACCAGCTTAAAACTTTGCAGTTTAGACCAACAATATTTGTGCTACTGGGATTCACTGTGGCATTGTCAGTTCTCAAAATGTTAATACAAATATTTTTATATCAGCTTTTATGCATTCTATGTAACTCTAACAGAACTTCATGCCCTAAAAGAATTACGTGTATTTCATATTAGAGATGAAATAAGGTTCAAAAATATATATTTGAAGTCTTCAACCTATGAACAAGGTTTTTAAAAATATCAAAAAAAATGAATACTTTGTACATTCTGATGCCTCTGAATTTTACATGAGTTCCTAAAAGCGTGTGATAATACTGTTTGAAATGACTGAATTAATTTTACTGTCCTGTTCTGATTCTGAAAGGTGACACTTGTAACATTCCTTAAATAACTGGGACCGAGACAGAGATGACAGTGGTGATTTTTCATAGAAAACTAACTTTCTAACTTTCATAGCAGAACCTAACTTTGTTACAAGGCATCAGGCATAAGGCATCTTATTGCAAGCAAGAGCTGGAAATAAGGCAAAGGTTGTGCAAATGCACACCAGTCTGGAAGGGCCATCCTCAGTGCTAATACACCCAAGATCTGAGTTTACAGCATAGGATCACTAGAGAGCTGGCATCAAACCAAAAACCATGGCTGCGTAGTCAAGAATCTTAACAGGGTTTGACTTGTACTCTATACTGAGTTTTAGGAATGTTACATAAATTTGTGAGTCTTGAGAGTATTGTAACAACTACAAATTCCTCATGAATGAATGTTAAAGACCTTTGCACAGAAGGAAGGTGCTAACATAAAAGCACTGGAGAGGTGGAAAAGATAAGCACTTGTTGTCAGAGGGAGAGTCCTGTCTCCTCCCTCTCTCCACCTCCCTTCTCTGTAGGTGTCTGTTTCATTGCCAGTACCAACGGAGGCACTGGATAAAAGAAAGAAGAACTTTGTTGGCATTTCCCAGAGCTCCTCACATTCATGGAGCCCCAGTGCCCTCGATCAGAAGGCAACACCTGCAAAACAACCTGCTATGAACATGGAATTCCCACCTAAAACACTGCTTCAGAAATTTAAGTATGAGGGATGAAAAAGCTGGAGAAGCACTCAGCTCCTGTGTTTAAACTAGAATTCTGGGGTTTTTTCCACCACACCGTGTTTCCACCTAAAGCATGGTGTTAAGTCCCTCTGAAAAAACCTATTTTAATATTAATCACATTCAATGTTGAGGGCAAGCTCGACTGGAAGTGAAATGGACACATTTATCATAATTACTCAGACAAAGTAGTGTATGGACACAATACCAGGAATGCTTGGGGACAACAGGACAGAAACAGCCTCTTACAGGGAACAAATTACTAGGACAGGGACAGCTACACCTGCAAATATCATATACAGGTACCAGAAGTGCAGTTAATAGACTCCTTGCCTCTTTAATGTAGGTTTTATATTTCCTAAAATAATTCTTGTAGCCACCAAGGATTTTACAGTATCTAGCAAGTTACACTCAGGTTACTGTGATTTGTTAACTAGTTTTGCTTAAGATAATTTAATAGACATTTTAAGAATCTAGGTTCAGACTTTCTCCTCAAACATACAAAATGTTTCATAATATAGAGTAACTACATACTCCATTAAGCACATAATATTTAAACTATATGCTATGTCAGCAGGCTACAAAATGGAACCCTCATGTCTATGCCTATTTAAAGTTCTCATATTTCAATATGTTCAACAATAACATTTCATCTATTTATTTATCTTCTTATGTCAGTCTCTCATATAAAACTGCATATAGTTTACAATGCAACAAAGAGAATGTATAAAATGGAAAGAAAAAAAAAAGTCAGCATTGAATTTCAAATAGAAGATGACTGGTAGATGACCAATTTGCCATCAGTACCAAGGCTGTACCTAAGCTTAAGGACCAAATCCTCAAGAAGAATAAACAACATTTGAAATTATGGGTGTTTGTTTCCTTGAGGACTTTCACAGCAAATCTGGCAATGGTCCTATGCTGACACAAGAAACAATTCAGCTAAAAACTGAGTGGCAATGAAAAAAAAACCCCACAAGAGGCAGCAAATAGCATGTCTCAATAGCAGATCAAACTCAGCAACTGAACAGAAGGCAGTAGAGGACAAACTGATTTGAGAATAAGAAATCATGAAGTCCAGACATAGCTGTTACTAATTATGTCTCTTATGAGACAGAATCTTTATTTCCTGTTGGTGCACTCCAGAAGTCTGCCTTCTCCATTCATGTTAGATATTAGCATTCTGTTAATTGGCTGAAATAGCCTGTTGTTTTCTTCAGTAACCGAAAAAGAAGTGTAGTAGCCATTTCCTGTGGGCTCAATGCAAAAGCACTGTCCTGTATACAAAGGGAAGAGGGATGAGAAGGGGAAGACTGAGATTCTGCCACTCACTCTCTTTACTGCTGCCATCCTGTTTTCACAGGGGAGAGCAGTATTCATCGGGGGCTATGTACATTTTCTTGCTTCTCTTTGGTGCTGATGCTGACACACAGAGAGATTCCACAAGAAATGACAGCACTCTGTTAATTATCAAAGGACACCCAGGCTGAAATTGTGCTGGCACATACTGTACCCTGCACCTTTTTCTGAGCTTCCTAGAGCTGTGCTCTACAAGTAAAGCTTACGCTGCTTTTAGCCTTTAGAATTTTTCAAAATAATTTGAGCATGCTAAAGGTTACCTATTAGCCACTGGAATTTTTCATGATGTGCACTCCACAGGTATTGTCACACTCTGAGAAATGCTTTATTACTTGAGAGTAGAGAAATTTTCTCCTTTGCAGGGCCAGTAGAATCTTCTTCCATGGAGTGAGTGAGAATGCCAAGAAGGGTTTTCCAGGTGGCAATTTAAATCCCTCTGAATCACACAGAAACACAGAATTTCAAAAAACCTAGGAGTACATGGAAAATTCAGGCAAAACCAGATGCAGAATATGATAATTATTATAGTACAAATAAAATATATAAACTATGCATGTTTCAGTTGAGTGACAGTCCACATTTACACTCACACTGTGGATGCCTCCAAGCCATTAAGTTTCTGCTATAAATTCCATAGTGGATGACCTCAGAGGTCTCCAGGTACACTGCAATGCCTTCAGTGTCTCAGACACCACAAAATGCCTGATGAAGATGTAAATACAGAATAACAGGATAGCCTGATTTGGAAGGGACCCATTAGGATCATCCCAATCCAACTCCTGTCCCTGCACAAGACAGCTACAAGACTCACACCATGTGCCTGAGAGCACTGTCCAAATGCTTCTTGAACCCTGTCAGGGTCACCCTTGGTGGTGTGACCATTCCTTGGGAGCCTGTTCCAGTGCCCAAACACCCTCTGGGTGAAAAATCTTTTCCTGACATCCAACCCAAACCTTCCAGACACAGCTTCAGGCCATTCACTGTGGTCCTGTAACTGGGTACCACAGTGAAGAGTCTGTCCCTCCTCTTCCTCTTGTAAGTTGTAAACTGCAGTGAGTCTCCTCCAGGCTGAACAAAGCAAGGGACCTCATCTGCTCTTCATAAGGCTTCCCCTTCTAGGCCCTTCACAACACTCCTGGTCCTTCTTTGGATGCTCTGTAATTGCTTTGTATCTATTTTATATTGTGGCTCCCAAAACTGCACACTGGACTCACGGTCCATCAAGGTAAAAGATCCTGCTTTGGCCATTCATTGTACATCTTGATCAATCTCTATGCACGAAGAGGCCAGCAAACATGGAGAAACCTTTAATCCTTTCAGCAGTAGTACAGAGGCTCTGTCCATGCTAAGAAACCAAAAGGGCCAAGATACAGGTTAAAGTGCTGAATCTGTGAATACAAAAGCATGGTACTCACTTGTGTGGCCCTAATGTCAAGTGTCTGAATGAGGAAACTTGCAGGTCTGAAATTCAGGAGGAAAAACAGATATTAAGATCAAATGTGGCCACAACTGTAGAAGTTTACCTCTACATATACCCAGAGTTAAAAAATGTGTATGGAAAATATAGACCTTCACTTATCCCAGACTTCTTGCACCTTCATGGAAAGGTGGAGCCAAATATGGGCAGTTAGGAGGTTACAAGGCAGTGCCATGTGGCTGTACCTTGCAAGGTTTAAGTGAAACCAGCCACTAGATAAATATCCTAACAAGCCTAGTAAATCTTTTGATGAACCTGGAAAAGGGCAGAAAATGGAGGCTTACTCCTTTGGTGAGGATTAGCAGACATGAGTGACAGATAGGATTTCCCAGAATTGAGGGAGAGGACACTGGAACTAGTAACAAATGAACAAACACATTAAATGCCAAACACCCCTCTCTGGAATTTACAGGGACTGGTCTAACTGAAGTAATGTTCTCACTTGTACTCACAAAACACTCACAAAACACTTACGAAGCTCTTAGAAGTCTTCAGCACCCACACAGTGACGGAGTATTTTGGGAAAGCAGCAAAAGTCAGAAAGACTTATCTGTCAGGTGTCACTGTCTGACTGGGCAAGGAACTGGAGGAGTATTGTCCTGTGGCCTCACACTGCCACCACAGCAAAACTTTTCTGTCGTATGAGAAACAATAGCCAGACAGCTGAAAGGATACAGAGTGGGAGAGCTCACAGAGGGGAGACATACTTGGTGTTAGGTGATGTGTGGCACAAGGCATCACAGAGGTTAGCTGGGAAGTGTATTGTCAGAAAAAGAAAGCACAGACTAGAATCTGTTCACAGACAAAAGAGCTCTCACAAATTGAGAGTTAATAGTTTCTCCAGTGAGCCCAAGGATTTGCAGTAATATAATTTTTGTTTCAAGTGTTCACCTTGGGACCCAGATGCTTGGAAAGAGACTGAGACATTTGGAAAGATTCAGGTTTTGCACCTTTGTGGCACCCTTTATCAAGGAAACAATTGTAAAAGTAAATGAAAAAAGGCACACAGGGACACAAGCTAACAGCAATGACTACAACCATCATGATGAAAACTTGAAGGGTGACAGACAGGACATATGGAAGAACCCTGAAATGAACACAGTTACCATCTGAGAAGAAAATAAATTATTAATGACAGGTCAGACTATATGACAGTATGCACCTACAATACTAAAAAGTTACAGACCACATACTGAGTATCCATGCAAATGCTGTCTAAAATCATATTGAACTTCAGCAGGAATAGAATGCCAAAACAGCCCTGCTTCAGGCCAGAAACAACATCTGTATAATGCACTCTGCTGGGGTGTCCTGCAACTGGCTGTAAGTTACCTGGGCTGAAATCTTCACTTGTCCAAGAACTGAAGAAAGAGGGAATACCTAATATGACACTGACAGATGTCTGGAGCCAAGACAAATTCATCACCATAGACAATGGACAATGCAGATTGCCCAGAAGATTCTATGACAATTACAGAGACGAGTAGGAATGTTCTGTCAACCGCAGGTGCCTCTGACCCCATTAGAGTGCGGTCTTCCAGCATGTAAAGGGAGGAAATCTGAAACAGGTGACATAACAGTTTCATTTACGAGATGGAACTGCAATGATGCAATTGAGCAGGCTTACTTCCACTCTCCTGAACACAGCAACTGCTTCCAAGTATGAGGAGCTAAGAGGGATGCAGAGCAAGTCCTCTCCCTGGAGCTTGCTGTTGCTTGCCAAGTCCTCCTGGTGGCAGAGGGAGAGTAGGCTGGAGCAGAATGTCTGGGTATAAAATTACTTGAAAGTGGCCACTCATGCAAAATGTCCATGCATCAGGTTTTACCATGTTTCTATTTCTTTATTAAAGGGAAGCCTAACATAGTTTGTGACCACTTAAGCAGGTTCTTGAAGTCACTCTGGTCCCTGATGCAGGAGTAAGACAGGTGAACCCGGTATGATCAACAACCACACAACACTGCCAAGCTGTGATTACCTGATACACACATGTGGGAAAAAAAAAATAAACTGGAGAGGCAAATAGGAAGACCTTTTCTTACCATAGGGCAAAAAGGCTGAAAAAATCACTGTTGCATCATTAGCAGGTTTTCCCCCTCAATAACACAAACTCTTCCTGAAGAGATCTCTGTATCGACCAGATCAATACAAACTGACACAGTGATAACTGAGGCAGAAGCTTTTATAAAGGAGATATATACATGTACATTTGTGTATATATATATATATATACACACACAAATTTGAAAGAGATTTCTTAAATAATGAGCTAATATATAAATATGCTCGCCACATAAATGCAAGTAAGAGACATTGTGAAATGCCCTTTTGACAACCTAAATGATCTTGTGATTCTGTGAAATGCCTCAACAGGGAATATATCTAATCACTTCACAGCAACAAGATATTTTATTCAAAATTTTCATTTCAGACATTAACTGAACATCAACTCATACAAGGATATGGCTTTAACTTAACAATTTATTACATTATATTACTCTATTTGTCCCCACATTTCCTTTTTTCACATAAACATTTCTCTCCATTGCTTTTCTTTTTAAAAAATCTATTACATAACTGGTGTTTGATGATGAGGCTGAAGAGGAAGCTCTCACATGAAATCATAATGTCTTTCCTGTTTTAAATTAATGTAATTAAAACAGTAGAAAATTTAAGTAAAATACTGAATGAAAAGCCAGAGATAAAAACAAAATTAGAAAATTTCCTCTCAGAAAAAACACCCACTGAAGTTTTAGGATACTATATTATTTAAGAAAATCAAAATTGAAAACTGCAGAGGAGAACACTCTTAACGTCAATCTACATTCAGTTCAAGGAAGATGAATGCTGCCTCACTTCTGCTGATATTTTTATGTTAGGAAATAGTGCTAGTTAAAGGTAAGTCTCTCAAGTAAACTTTAATAATGAAGATATAGCTAAATGAGAGACATAAATAATTCATTACAAGAGGCCAGATTTTGCATTATTTCTGTATCACTTTTAAACTGCAAGTTTACCAAGACTGGTATTTGAAGATTTTTATGACTTTGAGAACTTTTTTGAGCAGTATGTTATTGTCTTGGCTTTAAGAATTAAGATATCTGAAAGTCCAAGGTTCCCATCCCCACATCCACACTTCAAACACATATGTTACAATAAAAGGGAAACACTTCTACATGTTTAATCTGCAACACTGTTAACTTATCTTGTAAAACCTTCCCTTAAATAAAAAAATTGTTTCTTTAAATGACTAGAGGATGAAGAAAATAAGATTCCTCCAAATGAAAATAAGTGGACTTACAGAATTTTTTTTAATAATTCAATGTCTATTTTGTCAGCATATAAGTTCTATGCTTGTCAGTAAAAACATTTTTGAGACTAAGATTTTTTTTTACATTTTATGATCAAAATGTACATGTGGCATATTGAAATTCAAACTATTTTAAATGCTTTAAAAATACTGACCTCCATCAGCATACAATTTCATAATTTTGGTAGAGACACCTCAATAAAGTTTTATTAAAATCGTATGATGGGAAAATGTTATTTTATTTCATACACAGTAACCAAAAAGTTTACTGGAAGATCAAAGTCATTACTTTGCATTTCTAAATGCAAGATGGTATTCCTATAGAGCCTAAACACAGTATTTTTCCCCAAATAACACGTCTAGCCTCTATAACATTTATTAACACTGTAGCCTGTACAATAAAATGATTCTGCATTCAGCTTAAAGACGGTCTTTGTTTCAGTCCTCCTTCAGGCCAGAGAGGT
Source organism: Cisticola juncidis (assembly GCA_013400215.1). Classification (NCBI taxonomy): domain Eukaryota; kingdom Metazoa; phylum Chordata; class Aves; order Passeriformes; family Cisticolidae; genus Cisticola; species Cisticola juncidis. Next base: position 266,654 of record VXBR01004747.1, on the reverse strand, counting down.
GCACAAGTCCCTGCAGAACAGCTACACACCATTTCAGCCAGGAAAGCCCAGCTCCCCTGCCCTGCCCGCTGCCTGCCTGCTCAGAGCTCCGTCTGCATGGGCAGGGGGGACAGGGCTGCAGGGGGGACAGGGCTGCAGGGAGGACAGGGCTGCAGCGAGGACAGGGCTGCAGCGAGGTGTCACAGGGCTGCAGGGAGGACAGGGCTGCAGGGAGGTGTCACAGGGCTGCAGGGAGGACAGGGCTGCAGGGAGGTGTCACAGGGCTGCAGGGAGGACAGGGCTGCAGGGAGGTGTCACAGGGCTGCAGGGAGGACAGGGCTGCAGGGAGGTGTCACAGGGCTGCAGGGAGGACAGGGCTGCAGGGAGGTGTCACAGGGCTGCAGGGAGGACAGGGCTGCAGGGAGGTGTCACAGGGCTGCAGGGAGGACAGGGCTGCAGGGAGGTGTCACAGGGCTGCAGGGAGGACAGGGCTGCAGGGAGGTGTCACAGGGCTGCAGGGAGGACAGGGCTGCAGGGAGGTGTCACAGGGCTGCAGGGAGGACAGGGCTGCAGGGAGGTGTCACAGGGCTGCAGGGAGGACAGGGCTGCAGGGAGGTGTCACAGGGCTGCAGGGAGGACAGGGCTGCAGGGAGGTGTCACAGGGCTGCAGGGAGGACAGGGCTGCAGGGAGGTGTCACAGGGCTGCAGGGAGGACAGGGCTGCAGGGAGGTGTCACAGGGCTGCAGGGAGGACAGGGCTGCAGGGAGGTGTCACAGGGCTGCAGGGAGGACAGGGCTGCAGGGAGGTGTCACAGGGCTGCAGGGAGGACAGGGCTGCAGGGAGGCAGCAGCAGCCCCTAAGCAGAGGTACCGCCAGTCGCACGCAGCCCATGCTGCCAGCTCCTCCTGGAGCCTCGCAATGCCCCAGCTCCCAGTGCCCGCTCCTGCTGTCTCCTGGAGCCTCACAAGCTCCGAGTGCCCGCTCCTGCTGTCTCCTGGAGCCTCACAAGCTCCGAGTGCCCGCTCCTGCTGCCTCCCCGAGCCTCGCATTGCCCAGCCCGGCCCGCTGCCGTGCCGTGCCGTGCCGTGCTGCCGCCCGAGCAGGCGGCCCCGCTGGCTGCAGCCCCGCACAGACCTGTCCTGGGCACAGGGATTCTGCGCTTCCCAGCACTGAATGCACCTGCTGGAGTGGCTGCCACCAGCACCCACCTATCAACCGCTTTTACACCGTCTGAAGTCCAGTAATACGCAAAGATAGATGATACTTGTGGATACTGGAGATAAAGTTTACATGCTCAAAGTCATAAAAAGCTTTGAAACAAGCAGTCCACTTTATTTTTGTATATTTTTCTGTATGAGAAACCAGTAACTAGCAAAGCAGATTGATAAAGAAGTTTACTTTATGCAGTCTTTGAAACATGGATGAAGCAAAACTTAAAATCATGCTAAAATTCAGTGCCACAGATACACAGAAATATAAAATAATCAGACTGTGTTTCAAACTGTTTAAAATAAAAGGTTATATTGATAGAATGTACCATATGCGGCACTGAGTCATCTCTAAGTAATGTTGGTCAAGTTCAATTAAGTAGAACACATAATTTCAGTGAGCTGCAATCATCATTGTTTCAAATTAGCATAACTACAATATTAATTACGCATTCCTAGAAAGCAAGACGAATTAGGTGTAAAGGAGGATATGAAATATCCATGATTAAAAAACTCCCTGCAAATCATCTGCAACACTGTTATTATAGGCTAATTTTTTTTCTTAATTTGACATATTAAAGCTTCCTTCCTACCATATGTGTAAGATACTGAAGAATTTTCAGACAGATACATCACAGTATAGACAAGACCACCACATTAGGCAACTAAGCATGTCTCTTTTGCCACCCGCCATTTCTGTCAGGTCTCCTGAGCAGTTCAGTAAATCTTCCAGTAGAAAACGATAACATGCCACCAGTTATGTTCAAATGATATGCTTTTTAACCAGGATCTGATAAACAAGATCTGAAGCACTCCATTAAAGCTTTCCAGAAGTTCTGCAACCACTTCACGTGAATTAGACACGGTGTATGATGCAGTCGTTAATTGAAAAGAAGCAATACCATGAGTTCTTAGATCTATATTTAGTATTCATGTCATTCTCTGCATCTCTCTACCGTACAATTTTTAACAGACCAAAAGTTTTGTAGTAGTAACACTGGACAGCTGTGTTAAATGGATACCTGCAACCTAGGACCTGTAACTGGGACAACACTTCAGACATTTTCGAAACCCCACTTTAGCAGCCAGCAGAGAAAATGTAAAAGAGCTTACCACTGTAACAGGTAACCCTGCAGACTGCCCACCAGAGAGGGACTTCACTGGAATCTGCTGATGAATAAGCTAGAATAAACATCACCAATAATACAGGTCTCAGTTCTCTAAAGAGTTCTAAATCCAGTAATGACATGTCCACCTAACAGTCTTCCTTCCAGACCTTCTAACAGACCTCTTGGAGAGTACGTGCTAGGAGTACAGACTTTAAAAAAAAAAACAAAAAAACAAGAAAGTAGGCAAAACAGAGAAAGTAAGAGCTTTTAATTTCTTCATATGTTCCACAAACCTCTAGTTTTTGAAATTAATTAACAGTGAATACCAGAAAATAGAGGAAAGAATTACTGCTGCAAAATGTTTTACTGATTTTTTTTTTTTCAAATAAACGTGAAATTTTTGAATGGGATGAGGAATAGGCATTACTTAAGTTTGTATCGGTTGTGGGCAGGAACTGAGATCCTGCTAAAATAACAAGAAATCTTTGTTATATTCTTTTATTGATCCAATTAGCTATGGAAAGAAAAGCCACAGCATTAAACAAGGAAGCTTCTCTTTAAACTTGTTCCATTGCAGAGGACACTGCTTCCCTTCCGTATTTCCTGCTCCTTTGGGTTCTCTGTGCCTTTAAATGCACCACTGTACATCTGACAATCTAGCCTAACTTTAGTTCTCTTTAATTTCTTTCCACCACAGCACCATAATCTTCAGGAGATCCTTCCCATGAGAAACACAGCCAGAGGTCAGAGATCTTGGGACTGCCCAGCAGTTTGGGACCTTCCCTCCTTTTACTGCACAACACAAGGGTTTACACTTCTCTGGGGGCTGACCCCACCAGGACTGGTTTCAGAAACAGCTTCGAGAGAAAATAGACTCTGCTTGTCTTGCTTCCTCTCACACCCATCCCAGATTTTTTGTACTAGCCCACAGTTGTTCCTCACTTGCTGCTCAGGGAACACACAGGAATCCTTTCTTCTACAGCATCAAAGAGAAGTTAAGCAGAGGACAGAGGAGAGGAACATTGAGGAGAGGAAAGGATTTCTACCTGGCAGTGACAGCATGATACTGCTGCTCCTGAAGTCTGTACCAACATTTACAAGTTATGATGGATAAAGAAAGCACTGATGTATTGATGGAAAATAGTAAAAACAGAAAGACAATCTTCTGAGTTGGAAGTCCAACTCTTAAGTGAATGGTCCATACCAGGACTGAACACACAAACATCATTATTAGCATCATGCTCTAACTGAGCTCATCTCAAGTCTACCATCTACCTTACCTCTAGGACAAGTAGTTTATTTGAGAATGAAGACTCAAAGAGATAACATTCCCATATGATTATCAACAGTCAGCTGGGAAATCAAGACATTAGCCCAAGGTCTCAGCTCACTATATAGCCTTTGTGAAACTTTCAGATCATATTATATTTCTTGGCATAGAAGTCTCATGGAGAGAAGACACCAATTTTTCATCCAGGTGAGCAAATAAGTATATGTATGCTATATGTAGCAACATATAATGTTTCACAGGATGGGGAACACCTTCCTGGGAAATAATACCTGTGAAAGCATTACAGTAGTAAATCAGCGTGAATGTGAACTAGCATGGACAAGGGACTAATGTAATCTCTGTATAATAAAGGAAATCTGAGAAGAAATACTACCTGAGCATTTCACACTGGGGTCACCCCTAATAAAACAGGGTCACTAGTCTGATAGCCACAACTCAAACAGGACACTGCTCAAATGGGAAGGACTTGCAGAACACACTTTAGGTATCATGAAATGACTGAAAAACAGGACTAGATTTGAAAAAGTAAATCTGTTTACAAAACAGGAGACTATAGGATGGTTAACCATAGCCTGTAAGTATCCAAACTCAGGGCAGAACCTTAATACCGCTGTTTTTATTCCTCCCTTTCCTTCTCTAAAAAAGGTGTAACAACATCCTGGAAATGTGAAGCGAGATAAATTCGGAAGAGAATGTAGAGACAAGCAAACGTTGAATTCCTAACCACTACAGCAGGCTGCTGAGGGCTGCAAGGAATTTTCTATTGCTGGAAATTTTCCCTCCTGTTACCCCCGCCTCCATTGAAATCAGCTGGTTTTTTGAGAGGTATGATTTACTCCAGTCTTTATTGGCCTTAAAGCAGAAATGGAGGAAGTCCTCACCACAAAGGAAGTCATGCCCAAAGATTACAGTAGTTCTTGACAGGCTTAAAAGCTCTTAAAGCAGGACAACAATAGCTCAAACCTCTATTAATCCTTTATGCCCTCATGACACGCTCATCAGCAAAGATCACCTGCCAGGGACTAAGACCCTGCTCTATTCCATGCCATATAAACACAACATGTAGGTAATCCCTGCCTGGGAAAGTTGAAAACCCAAACGTATGACAGAAGACAAAACAGGTGGATTCAGGGGGAGAGCAGGAGGAAACAAGGAAACAATACAGGTCAGCAGGAAAGGCAGGAGCCCTCCTATCCACAGCACATCCATTGTCACGTTTTCTACAGGCAACACAGCAAGGGACAGTTTTAATGAGGGATTTGAAGTCAGAAAAGTTTAGATCAGAAATAATTTGTAGAGTTTAGATTACCAAGTGGAGAAAGTTCCCAAGGACTGTCATGGGCTCTCCATCACCAGGAACATTTTAAAACAATGTTGATACATTTTCCCCAAAAAGATATGTAGTACTTCAAACAGAAATAAATTTAAGAACTCCTATAGATACAGTTACATGGAAGATCTCAATGGTCCTCTTTGGCTTTACAGACTTCATTTTCCAGGTAAATTCTGCCCCTTTAAAAAGATGTGTTATAATCTCATATTAAACAAAATCATTAGTATCAATATGTGGCATCCCACAAACCCAGTAAAATTATTTATAAGATGCATCAGCTACAAGACCATCCCTACACTCTTCTGCACTGTAGGTTTTCTTTTCTGCAATGAAATAAAGAAACCAGTAGAAAAGTGACTTCACTAAGCCCACATGCCTCCCATACAATTAGGTCATTTATACCACTGACTGAATTACCAAGTTCCTCAAAAAGGATCATAAAAATATGACAAGAAAAATTACAGTATCTCACAACTTACTGTTGCTTTAGAGAAAAACACAGAAACATAATCACAGTCTAGGATGTTAAAGAAAGAAGAAATATGAAATCTCCATTCAGAAAAGATGGAGACCATTTGCTAGCAGGTTATAAGAATTTACATATCTAATAGGAACACAAAGAAAGTACTTATTTTGCCTGTCTTGAAAAAACTGTTTGAGTTTTGAAGTGCAAATCAAATCAGCTTCAGACAGTACTCAGTCCATCACAAAATCACAGAAGAGCTGAAGCTGTCTTGGACCTGAGGAGTTCTCCAGTCCAGTGCTGCTCATAGCAGGCTCAGCTATGAGATCACACAGGGTTATTCAGGGCTTTCAAGGGGTCAAGAATCCATTACCCAATTTAGGAAGCAAGGACTTAAAATCCCTGATAGAATGTCCACAGCCACCACATTAAGCATATAAGCAAATAGCCTTATAAACTAAATAAATTTGTATTTATCATCTATTTGTTGATACATTTAAAAAAAAATTGTGTGTACACTTCCCAACACTAAAATGTGGAGAAGGTTTTAATTAGTCAAATACTACTATCATTACAACTGCACCTAGATTCCTCTATCCAAGAATGCAAGCTCATTCTTGGATAAATTCCAAAATTACTTAAACAGGATGAGGCTGAGCATTACAGAGCCTATAGAAGAATTTTTAACTCATCAGCTATGGTTGGCATCTGTTATATACTTGGTATAACAAAACTTTTCTTGAGTAAAAAAAAAGCTCTGTGAAATAATGTTTTGTATGACAGGTGTTTTCTAAAAAGGTCTAATGAACTTTAAAAGCATTAATACTGATAACAGAATTAATTTTCATACAGAATGAATAATGGACAGGGTAAAAATATATGAGGAAAATAAAGTTGTGGTCAAACATGTAAACAGACACTGGAAAGTGCCCGATTTTAATACATTTGCATTGAAAAATAAACTATGTAGTGAGGATATAAATCTCCTTAAAAGGTATGATCATGCAAGGATTATAAAGCATTCCTAAGTGTTCTCAACAAGTCAAAATGAATATTGTCTTGGATGACTTTTTAGAAGTTTATTTTGCATTTTTACTGATACAGACCTAAAATATAGTAACACAATGAGTGCTGCAGAAGTTGACCAACTTTTGTAAAGCTCCTCCAAAAGATTTCTGGGTACATTCAGACAATATATGATTTGCCTTGTGAGTAGACACACTCTGGTAAGAGCTTTTACTACCATAACTTTTGTGAAGAGTGTGCTTAGATCATTCCTCTCCCTTGGCATACGAGTTCACACAATGTTTAGTACATTTCAGTTTTTAAAAATCTTAAGATGAGTATTTTGAAGGACTGAAGAAAACAGAGAAACTAACATATATACACAGACTATGTATATGGAAAGTCTGTAAAAGTCAGCTTTTTGTCTTTTAAGCAGTAAATCCCAAGTAATAAACATCTCTTTGGGTAATAAACCACAACCCCATTATTCACACCATCAGTGATGCCTAGCAGTAGTGTAGAGCCATTAAGTTTGAGGTAGGTGTGACTAGTCCTTCACCTAAGAAAGGCTCCAACATTGACACATAAAGAAACAAGGCAGAGATTGCCTCTGGATGTCTTTCTAATGATGTGAAGTTTAGTGAATTTAGACAGCAATCCCTAGATAAATGGCATTAATACAGATATTTGACAGTGAGCCACTGATGTATCTTGTACTCAAATGAGAATTCACTTTGTGATTACAACGGGGTGCTGGCTCAATCTGCAGTTTTAGGACTCTGCATGGAGGTAGCTACACCTTTGTATTTGACAGGTACTGGGACAAAAAGTCTTGGAAACCATCTAAAGAGAGCGACAACATTCATAGAAAAGCAAAATTCCTTTTAATATTCAGGCAATAAGAGAGCCTGTATTCCAGATGTAAGGTACTCTCGTGGAGGGAAATACTTAAAATCATTTCCAGATTAGAGAAAGTATTAGCAATCCATTTTTTTAATCTTGGGAAAGAAATTATATACTGATGATCTATGTGTATCTGTCAATCTCTTAGAATTACATTCTTGAGACAAAGAACAATATATTTTTACTGTTAGGTGTCTGAACAATGGAATAGGTTGCCCACAGATGTTATAGACTCTCCATCAAAGTTGAAGACCCTATATTCCTGGAGAAATTCAAAATGCAACCTGAGAAAATCCAGGACAACCTGCTCCAATTTGCATGAGAAGACTGGCTGGACTAAACAATCTTCAGAGTTCTCTTCTCTTTGTGGGATAAAAAAAGTATTGCCAGGAAGTTATAAAGTAAGGGACTGGAAATGATGGCCTGATTGAACTAAATGGAGGTACAGATTGGTTACAGAATAAACTATTGAGGAGCATGGTAATAATAACCTTATCTTTCCAGTTGCATGGAAAATACCGAAGGGGGAAAAGCCAGCTACTTGGGTTGGTTAAAGCTTGTAACTAACTGCAGCAGGATGAAGCAAAACAAAAATTTAAATGTAGCATTCCTAAACATATAAAACAAGTAAGAAAAAATGTTTTAAAAGTCCCAGGATACTATTGTCAATAATATGAAAACACTTTATCTGAAAACAGACTGAGGAATCTACTCAAAAATTAAACAGGTATTGGAAGTCAAACAAGCAAAATAATTTTAAAAGGCTTCTCTTAGATTCCTTCAACAAGTTTTCTCAGTACTATTCAAGAAGTAAGCATGAGGGTTTATAGACCTAGTTAGGCAAAAAGATGGTCACAGGATTAGAAAGACCAATCTGAGTGACCATAGGCAAGCTTTTGCTAAAGCAATTGTATCGTGACAGTTTTGCTGGTAAGACTCCCTGTTCAAAATCCCTGGTCCCACACATACTGCCTAAATACTCTCTCTTCCAGCTCAGATTTATCCATAGCTCGTTTACACTTGTTTTGTACTTGTTTTAACAACATCCTTTAGCCTAAACAGTTCTTCTCCCTATATGATGCCTTCTCTGCTGTTCCATACACACTTATAAATAGGAAAGAGATATCATATCCTCTCTCAATCTTTGTTTCATTATGCCAAACATGTCACTTTCTTAAGTCGCATCTTGCAAGATAAGCTGTCCATTTCCTGATCACCCTCACAGCTCATCTCTGTTACTGTTCCAGTATGAATTCATTTTTCCTGGGAAAGAAAAAAAGGGGTAATAGCTTGTTTTTCCATCCCAGTTCATCCACAATATTCGTGTAATGTGACCAGAGTTATTGTTCAGATTTAGAGGTGTCTACTTTACATCACAGTTACAAAAAAACCCAATAATTACAGATACAGAGTATTATTTCAAATATGGTTACAAACTACTGTTCATAAACACTAATTTGGGAAAACAAACACACAGTCTTTATTTGTATCATATGTTTAAATACTACACAATCTTTTATAATCAAGAGACCACCAACAAAATAAAGACTACTTCTTAGTACTGCAATATACTCCTAGTAATCCACGCAATTTTACCTGCAAGGCTATTATAAACAGGATTTTTGGATTATATAAATGGGATTGTGAGATTATGCATATACCTATGCACTCAGGGAACATTACAGCCTCCAGCTATAACAGGTCAGAGTTTGAAGGAGTGCACATGGAGGTAGCTTTTTTCTCCCCTTACCTCTGTGAGAAGTTTTTCCTTAATATGCCAACTTTCCTACACAAAGGAAGGCACAACAAACCCCCAAAGATGAGGTGAAGGTATTCTGGCAAAGGCAGCATCTTACAACACTGAGAGTGTAGACACAAGTCATCTGTCTAGTTTAAAGCTTGGGAAGTTTAGGTATATAATTTCCTTCCCTAGTGTCAACAACTGTCAACAAACATATAAGCAACTTCTAACTAAACAGACACACACACTGCACAAAAAGCAATGGGATCCTCCACATACAAACCCACACAAAACAGCTTCACAATTGCAACTCCTCTTAGTTTCAACAGATCACTGAAGAGTGACTCAATTACTTTAAAAAGTGGCGGTAACACTACTTGAAACAATAAACATTTTGCAGGCAATTACTAAAACAAATTACATGTCCAAAAGATGAGTCCTGAATATAAATTATGTCTTTATATGCAAGACATGCAACAAGTACCCCATCTCATACTTGAATATACATGAGTATTATTAAATATTATGCTTCACCAAACTAAGATCATTATTATGACAAAAAATTTAGTCTTTGTTTTGAAATAGACCTTTAGAAGATACTGTGGTACCCTCCAAATACTCACATTTTTCAGCTTATCAAAAATCAAATGATCCTGTGCTACACACACTTCCTAGACTCAAAAAGACACTTTTCCATCAGCCTGACAATGAACTGACACGTAACAAAAGCAAGCTGTTCAACCCAGTGCAGGTAATGCCTTGAAACCTCTGGCTGGTAGTGAACGCACCTGCTGCAGTAGCAGTTATTAACTGATTATCAGATTAGATAATAAATCATCCATTCCCTTCCACATGATCTAACTAGATAGGGCATCATGAAGAGAAATACCTCACTGGAAAAAAAAGCAAGTTTTCTTCTGAAAGCTTTCTAACTATCTCATACATGTACCACACACAACAGTCTACCCGTACTCCTATTATGTTACATTCAGAGAGGTTATTCCTGTCACATTTTAGGTACACCTGCCTTTTTTTTTAAACTTGGGAGAGACAAAACACCTCTACCTAAACGATATTTATCTCAACAGAGTACATAGCTAGTCTGTCTCAGCCACCATCATAACAACCTTCATCAGCTACATATGAAAAGGCCCAGAAATCCTAATTCAAAGTGCCGGTAATTACAGCACTTACAATTCACCCCGTACCACGGAATGCGATTTTTATCAGTGTAAATGGAATAGTTTAAATCTAAAACAACAAAGCAGCTTTTAGATTATTGTTTTCCAAAAAATGTAAAGGAAAAAATTAACTCACCATTAGTGCTTTGGAACTAATAAGTCTAATTTTTAAGTGTAGTGAAGCAAATGGATACTTTTGTACTGATGTGAGTAATTAAAGTACAAGAGCTTCACAGACTCTGAGATGTAATGCAGCCCTTTTATCAAAAGCAGTCACTCTATCTCGGCCTGACAGTTAACAGCATATGATCTAGTAAACAAATACTTTCACACAGTACAAAAGTGCCATTAAAGGCCAGAACTGTCAACACAAATTCCATTCTTGCAAGAGAAAAAAAATATATAAACTGTTGATCACCTCTGGTTGCCTTAACTAGCATGGAGGTTGTCATGGAAACATTTCTGCGAAGTTCACAGTGATGAAACACAAACACTTCCAGTTTAATTGCTATTAGGTTTAGCATACCAGAGTTTATTTATACTCAAAGAGCATTATGATAAAACGCAGTAAAAAGTAAAGCTAGCACTGATCTGGCATAATAAAGCCAGTGGATTTTAAAAAGAAAGGGGAAAAAAAAAACAAAAATAAAGACAAATAAGATGGACTTTTTTATTAAGTTAAAACACAACAAAAGTGAATTACCTCTTTGCCAAAAATATTAATTAATCGTTCAGATAAAACATAACTTGTCCATGGCAGTTTAACGTAACTATATTAACACTCTGACATGTGAAGATATTAAAGAAACAAAACATCTTCAAACAAAGCAGTATATATTTGAACTGCAACATATATATAAGTATTTATTATACAGATTAAAACACGTTCTTTAAAAAAATTGCAGCATCACGTTAACTTCTGTAGCACACATCATGTGAATCCCATGTATTGGCAACCTCTTTTTTCTAGATAAAATAGAACTAGTCCTGCTATTTTCTTACCAACAGAGTTCCACCAGCATAAATGACAATTCTGTTGTCCTTGCAGACAAATAGAGCCCAATGAGATTTCAAACAATAGCATTGACTGACTACATGAATGTAAGTCGGGGAGAGCTTAATTTTATTTCATTACAGTTAATGGGGATTCACTTTTATTTTATTAGAATTAAACAAAATATAGAGATGCATGCAAGTTACCAACTAAAATCTGCAGGTTCCTTTCATTATAATCCGATTTCGTTTTTTTAATACTACATTCATTCCTAGTGTGTGATTTAAGTTAATGCAAAAGCTTTAATAAATTCCAGTGACTTTTTATGTGTTTTCATTAGCAGAAGTTTACTCAACTCAGCCGACAGCCAGCAACCCTGAGAAGCTGAACAGAGGTCAGGGCTTTGGAAGAAGGACTGGAACCAGTCAGGGCACCGGAGTAAGTGCAGAAGGCACAAGGACAGAATGAGGATTCAGTCACAGTGCTGGGAGTGTAAGCTAAACGTGGATGGGGAGCAGAGAGATGAAATCAAGTGGGGTGCATCACACTTGCTTTAAAGACATTGTCAAATTCCTGGCTGCTGACTGCGGCATACAAGCATGGGAATGCAATCAATTGCCCATAACCTGCCATCAGCTTTTTTTCATTCACATGAGTGATATGTTTTGAATGAAGGTATGGAAGGGAAAATTATCTGTAATAAAATAACTATATTTTGAATGATTTTCCACTACCTGCTTGTTAGGTCTAATATCAAAGTAAAAATACATTCATCTTTACAATTACCATATTTATGCCTCTTAACTGTATTTTCTTTTCCCATTTGCCCATCTTGCATTTATTCAATCTCCACTTTTCTTCTTGCTGATGTTCCTGACAATCATCACTCTCCCCTTTACAGCTAGAAAAGTTATCATTAATGAAATTTTTAACACTGAATTTTAAAGACCATTACTAGGTTTAGAATAAGTACCTTAAAAAGGATTAATAAAGAAAATGGCATAAGTATAGAGCTGGTGTTTCAGATTACCATCAGAATCAGGAAAATATCAGACTAGCAAGTGTATATTCCCAAAATTACAATTATTATCCCAACAAGAATATATGGATTAAAAGTGAAAGTTAAGATCTGGAGCAATCCAAAAAATTCCAAAAATATTTTTGTCAATTAGGCTCCTATCCACCATGTAGATATGATTTTATTTCATACTGCTTTCATTAGCTAGCTGTACTTCAGCTCCTACTACATAATTTAGCTTTCAAGATGCTACTTCATGTTAATTAATAATGTGCTTCTGATCTATACAAACATTATTTCTGTGAAAATTACTGAAAGACAGCAGTTTCTTTAACCACAACACACTGTTCTACAGGATTATCATGGGCATTACTGAAGAATAAGGATGTGCCCAGTTCTGCCACCATAACATGTTTGTCCTCAGGTCTTCTTCCCACAAGCGAGAAATATGCAGATGAGTGTCCTGTTTCATTAACGCCCTTTTCTCTTCTACTTCCTTGAGTTATTTTGTCCTAGGGGCTACTGGAAAGTTGGTTTGTTCTAATAATACACATACAAATAAGCTCTGATACATTCAAATAAGAAAATAATATAGAAAGAATTTGTATTAAAGTAAAACACAAAAACCATGTTGGTCTTCATTTCTCCTTTTTTTCAGGACATAAACAGGCCCCTGAACAAGATCTCTGCTCTGCAGAGAGAATCTTTATCCTTACCTTCACAGGGAGCTCCCTTTTCCTGGAGAAGCCCAATAGAGGCTCTACTCATAAAATCATGGGAGAGTTTGGAGAGCCAGGCCAAGAACTTTGAAAATAAACACCAAGACACCAAACTTCTTCCAAAGTCTAGTGAGGAGATGATAAGGATAAAGCTGCCCATTCTGCCTACTTCAGCATGTTCAGCTTCTCCATCCTCAGAGACAGTTGTGTCACACAGCTTGTACTGAATTATAGCTTGGAAAAGGTGTGGATAAGGAAAATTACATCACCAGCTGACAAGGTGGTGTGGTGTCCTAGCTTACAAAAATCTTAAATATACATAATTCCCCATAAAAAGACACTTTAGGGAGCTTTTTATGCATCTGTTGAATAGGTGTGTAACATCTGTACACAGTACTTCACAATGAGATTTATGATGGTTTATCATTATTCCAAGTAATACTTCAGGATTTGCTAGTGTTGTCTAAGGAGTGTTTGATAGGTTATAAAATCTAGAATTGTTTTGACCTCTGCTTCAGAAGGGAGATACCAGAGATACATTGTCAAGTAGTTTTCTTAGCAGAAGCCCACTGATAAGAGATTAAACAAACGCCACATATTTTTAGTTCTCTCTGGATCTAGGAAGGATGTCTCACCATGAACATGTGGAGGAAAATCACAATGCTTGGAGGAGGTGATCCTTTATTATAGCCAGCTTTCCTGGGCCCCTCTTCCCTCCAGGGCTTTATCCCATGGTACACTACCAAGCAGTGCTCTGAAGGGACCAAGGTCTGCACTCCTGAAGTCCAGGGCAGCAAGCCTGTTGTGTGTTCTCCTCACTGCCCTGAGGATCTTCAACTCCACCATTTCATGGTCACTGCAGACAAAGTTACTGAACACTAAGCAGTGAGCTAAACCCTCAACTTAACTTCATGTTGAAGAGGCCATGCAAGTCCAGAAGAGCAAGACCAGGAGCCTGGGACCGTGAGAGAGCACAGTTCTCTGACAGCTTTATTCTTGCTGTGTGAGAAGTGAAGGAGCTATGAGGGAAGCCTCATTTTTCCCTCAGCCTTTGACTGACTTTTTCTCATCTGTTTCCACACCCTCAACAGCAAAATATATCCCTAGACATACCCAGGACACACCTTTTCTAGACAAAATATGATCCTTTTGAGCCAATTCCAGTGCTCTACATCCTCTCTGCAATGAAGAATAAAGGGGCCAGAAGAAGAAAGAATGAATCCCAGTAACAGGTATCAAGTTCCCTTATTATCTCCTTGCTTAAAAAAAAAAAGTGATAGAAACTCTTAAATTTTAAGCATGTGTTTCCCAAGAGATTAAATAATTAAGGCACAAAAGCTGTTAGTATTGTAACTGTTTACCTCCTTGGCAGCAGCACTTTCATAGGTGAGCAACAACCTCATTCTCACTTTTCCTCAAATTCATTTCTCTCAGTAGAATGACATTGCAAGGAGAGAGGATGGTATCTTTTTTTTAGAAAATTTTACTCTTCATATTAATTAAAATCTGCATAGTAAATTCATTTAAAATTTCTTTGTAGCACAATGGCAGTCTGTTACAGGCAGCTATAGAAACAAAAACAGAAATGAAAGGAAACAAACCTCCAAGAAAATTATTTATTAAATTAAAATTTTTAAAAATAATAACTGCAATGTTTTTACTGTCACTGGCAAACCCACACTAGCAAGTTTACAGCTGATGTGTTCCAGACTACACCAAAATTATGTATGTGTAAAATGTTCATAATAGAGAATAAAATGTCTAAAATTTATTAAGGTTTCATGCTGATCCTCCAGTCTGGCAAATGTTTGTAAAATGAAAAAAAAAAAAAGAAAAAGAAAAAAGAGACAGTGTTAAGTAAACATTTCAGACCTGAACCTTCTTTATATGCCTTTGAACCTTTCCTTTCATGTGCAATACCTGACAGCCCACTGAGAATAAAATGCTGAAAACCCCAAAGATGGGTAAAACAGAATTTCTGACTCAGGAAATAAAGATCAGCTGAATATGATTCCCATATGGCAAACCAGATCAATGGAAAGCAAGACCAAAATTTACAATATCTATACTGTGCAGTATAACATGGAGGTTGTCTTTTATTGCTGGTAGCAAAACTCCCAGTGGCCAAGAATAAAAGCAGGCACAGAGATTAGACTTCCACTAATGGTGAACTCTAAAAATACACATTGATAGACTTCAGATTGAAAAGGAAAAGGGAGAAATTTTTGTTTTTCTTTTATTTAGTGTTATGGAATACCAATCATCAACTAGAGCAATCAACTTCCAGCACAAAATCCAGGATTATTAATATAAAGGCATGTTTTCAAAGCCAAGGGGGAAAAAACCTCAGCAGCTTGGATTACCTGATATGAAAAGAAACACTCTTTGCTGTAAAACTAAAACAGCTTCAAGGCTACTTTTGTGATAGCATGTGTGGCTGAATGTGAGAGAATGTATAACAATATTATTACTTTTATTTCAAGATTTCCTGTAAAACCTCAGGTCATGCTCATGAAGACTTTCTTAAAAAGCAGTGATAAATCTGCTGAATACTTTTCAGAACTTGAAAAAAGGGCAATGGGCAGCAGGGAGGTAATCAAGCATCCTCAGCGACTGAACCAGCACAGCGATGCTCTCAGCGGGGTTAGCAGGGGCCCTCTGTCAGGGATGGCAAAGCTCTGTGCCTAGTGATCTCTGCTGGGGTCTCAGAGGGCAGAAGGAGTCACACGTCTGCAAGTAGGAAAAAAGATCCAACTTTTCAGATTCCTCTAATAAAGTTCAGATGGAAACACACCAAAGAGAAATTCTTAAAAAGAAAACAAAACCGACAACATTTTTAGTAAATATACAGCAGATCAGACCAAAGTAAAAAGATAACAAATCACTTTCAATCTTCACTAAAGTATTTGCTCTATTCTAGCATAAAGTCTCAACCAAGGAAAAAAAAAAGAAAATCTCACAGCATCTTGGACCTACCTCAAACTGCACTACTTCACCGCTTTCCACTTGAAATTAAAGATATCCACAGCAACAGGAGAGCCCTGTTCCAGGATGTCCATAGAGACATGAGGGTGGAGGTAAACAACAGGAACTACACAGCAATATTGTCTTCTCTATCCCTCTACAAACAAGCAAATTAAATACCTTGACCATATATGTGAAGAGAGGTGATTTGCCTAAGAATTTTCAAAGTAGGTGGAAACCTATCTACGTATTTAAAATCATGTCCATGGCAGAAATTCTACTGGCATTCAACCTGGCTGATCTCCATAACTCATGGTTTCCCCACTAGTAAGCAATGCACTCAAGTCAATCCTGGCTCTGAAAACCTCAGACCTTCAACATGTTACTGGTGTATTAGTACATATTTTCTGTGATGTTTCATCAACCATGGTGTGACACGCTTTCAGCATAACCTTCAGCTGCAAATGCTGCCACTAAAGATTAATACAGAGAAAGTAAAGAACAATATTATTTGAATCAATTTATGAAACATCCTCTTTCTCAAGAGAAATGGTAAACGAGGACCTAAAAAAATTCTGGACCCCAGCAGATCACTGCTCACCTAGGGGAGGTGATTCTCCCCTTATCTCTACCAGCACACTGCTGCTTTGAGCTGGATCACAATTTGGTAGTTACAAGATGGTGCATACTCTCCCCTAATAAGCATTCTTCTTGGCCCCTTCCTTTGCAATATTACCATTCATTTAGGCCAACTGGGATATCATCTCTCTCAGTCTTTGGATACATGCATCTAGATCCTATAGATTCAAGTATTTCCAAAAGATTTATATGCAAATATTGTAGGATCTTTGCAAATACTACCTCTAAAGTACACCTCTTTACTCAAAGTGTACAGCTGCTATACTCCCATCGCTCTTATTTCAAATCTTGTTCTTATCTTTTGTTCTAATCTTGACAAATGTAATCTCATTCCACTGACATAAATCCAGTATCCCATTATATATTAATCACTTATCTTCCATGTCAAAGCCTTCCTATCATCTCTCATTCCATATCTGGAGGTAAACTCCCTTCTCCTTTACGTCCAGGCTGCCAGCTTCCATCATCTATGTGTTATTTTTTTCAATTAAGTGTCTTCAAGCTTTTTATCTAGGCTGACGCCTCACACTGCTATGAACATTCACAAGACTGACTGATTAACCTCTTTCAAACTGCTCTGGCAGGAGACCTATGGAAAATTTTAAAACAAATTATTTGCTGATACGCTGTGATAACTCCTGGTTTTTCTGTCTTCCATTGCCTGTTTTTAAACACTGTCTTTATCCCTTTATGTAAACTGTCCTACTTCTGGTTGGGACTCAGTAGTTCTCTGTTTTCACAGCACCCAGTGGTGGCCCTTCCAGCTCATATCCAGGTCTCTAAAACACTTGTGTCAAAGCACAAGCATGAAGTTAAAGAATATCAATATGCAAATAAACACTCTAANAAAAAAAAAAAAAAGTAGCCATCAAACCAACATTGATACACTTCCTGGTTGGAATGCAGTGCTAGTATAATTCCTTCAGCAAATTTCAGTGTGTTAGTAAAGTCCTTAAAGCACAATCTGAAGTACCCCAAAGAAATCTACTTTGAAATCCTTAAAAATGTCCTCTCACAGATAACTGCTTTCAGTGTTAAAAACAACCCTTCTCCCAGTGGGCTTTGTCATGCCCTCACAAGGTGGATCAACAATACTCTACTACCAAGTATCTTCTCTCCACACAGTCTGTTTTCCGTATAGCTTTTTAAGAATGTATCAAAAAAACCCCCAAAAACTGATATCAACAAAGAAAAACAAAAGCAGGAAGGAACTTAGCTTTGTTATTCCTATTTAAGGTATTTTTATACATCCAAGAGTAAAAAGTCCCAGTTTAACTATAAAATGTTTATATTCATCCAATTAGGCAGAATAAATACATATGCCTTTTTACATGTACAGCTTTCCAGTCTTGATGCAGATCCTGCTACTGAAAGCAAAACCAGCAACAGTTTCTCTCTAGAAGTATGACCCTGTACTTCCTTGTGTTTAAATATTTTTGATATGATCTCATATAATATTCCAATTAACCAGTATAATTTGCTGTATTTTTAACCAATATTTGGTTTGTGTTTTATCAGTTGCCATATTTGCTCTCAGCTTTGTAAAATTTTTGATCAGCTTCATAGAACTAGCAAGTTACAAATACTCATGATACAACCCACTTACAAAAAAAATTCCTTAAAAATATCAGGCTGTTCACTTTAGCTCTTATTATTCTTTATTAATTTCTCATATTTAAAAAAAAAATCCTACAATCAAACTTTTTGGAGGAAATAAAGCGGTACTATCTAACAAAAATAAGAGCCAAACCAAGGAAACTTTACCACGTAACACACAACTGTGAAAAAGAGTTTCAACTCTCACTTAGGAATCAGATCTTCAAAGATTTTCAGTATCTAAAAACATGGTCCATCCCTCTCTCACATTTTTATCCCTGTGGCATAACAACTAAAAAAAAAAAAATTAGAGACACAACTCCAAGCTGTAAACTGAGTTTACTTTCCATCCCTCTTACTATTTTACAAGCTGAGTTGTGTTCCTACCACACCAACTTCCCCCAGAGCATGCAAGATCAATGCAGCTCTAGCCTCCTCTCTGATGAGCCCCAGCTGCAGAGGATGGAAATCTTGCACACTGCAGAATGTACAGAGTTTTAATAGCCTGATTCTGTAACACTGGCTTTGGGAAGTTTTTACACATCCTATTAATTATAATAATATCAGTGAGGCTTACCCAGCAAACAAGCCGAAGTCGCTGAGCTCTGCAAGAAGTTTTTCAAAGGTATAATGGAGTTAACCAAAGGGCATCAGTAAGCACCAAAGGAAAAGTGGGGGAAGATAATAAAAACAGGCAATCAGCTACAAAACATGATATGGGACTTGAAGGTTACCATTTCCTCTTTCAAGCATAAGATTGATTTTCTACTGCATCTCTAAGCAAATTACTTGAATCTTTAGCCTTACAGAAATCAGGTTCCACTTTAACTTTTTCCTGATACATCTGACATTTCAGCTGACAACAGACACTTTCCATTGTACAATGATTTTGGTCAAAAAATGGGATTATTTCTTGTACTTCCACTGTATCTTATGCAGCTTCTTCATTTTGCAGTATTCCTCTAGTTGTATGGAATTGTTAGGACCTTCCTTTGTTGACAAAATACTGCATTTCTAAAACCATTCCCTCCACTATTAGGATTCCCTTTAAATCAGCATGAGAGGAAAGAAAACTTGAAAAAGTACAAGAAAAACCAAACAGAAAAATTTGAGCTACACTCCTTAGCATTAGAAATGCTCTTGAAAACCACCAAAAGCAAAGATTAGAAAGGATTACGGCAGAGGAAGGTTTCCTTGACCCATATTCTGGCTTCCAGAAGTATCTCACAGCCCGATTACAGGGGCACACTTGCTTAACATCTCAGCCCTGATGAGCCACTGCCACTGTGCAGGGCATCACATGCCTTGTCCAAAACCTCTGTCCTGGCTGTCCAGGAGGGTACAGCTACAGCTATAATGCTCTAATTTTTCCAAGACCTGTACACTTTTAACAGCTGAATATGAAATGAGGTAAAGTACTTTGGAGAGCTAGAAGCAAGTTAAGCTGTCTGCACAGATATAACCTTTGTATTTTCTGACAGCTCTATAACAAAGAAAAAGCATCATAATCTCAGAAGTTCAAAAACCATTAAAAAAGTCTCCTTAAAAATCGAAAACAGACGTTCTACTCTCTTCTCTCTCTTCTGCTTCATACTTTTAATATCAGCAGAATTATATTTCTTTCTTCCTGTCTCTCCCCTTGTTGTCAGGGTTTTTTTTAAATTCAAACATATTTTCCATCTGGCTTGTCTTAAGACATATGAACTCTTCTGTCTACCCATTATGTAGGTAAGTATGTGAAAATTAGTATATTGCAAACACCAGCAGGTGGATTATGTGTTTGTTATTCGTTACACAGAGACAATTCAGCTTTTTTATCAACCACAAATATTTGTGAGCCAGCAGTGAAACACAGGGCACCATGATCTCGAGATCCTAAGAGCAGCACATAGTCAGGCACTTCCAAAGATGAACTGGTACAGCATCTTCCTTTGCATCAGCAGCCATGACCTGGGTTCTGCCCTGGACGCAGAAATCAGAGGCTGCTCCCTGGGCCAAGCTAACCATGGCAGTTATCAACAAGAGACCAATCCTTTGTCCTGTGGGTCTCCCTGCATCCGTGTGACTTACCCAAGCACTCGTGGGTCTGTGTTCTCTGAAAGGCACTGCAGCAAGGCAGATGGGCCACAGAACCCAACTCCAACTCCGTATCGGAATTATATTTTACATTTTGCATGAAGTGACTTCAGTCGGTGTTCATCCAGCCATTTTACAGGTATGATAAAAGAGTTATCCTTTAAAGAGAGTACTGAGCCTTAATGAATAGTAATTATCATAAAAGGCATACACATTTAAAAAACATTCAATGTAAGACATAGGTTTATTATTCTTGTTTCTATTAAATCTGCCTTAAATAAAGGTACTTGAATGAAAACACAATACCTTTCCTTTTTCTAAATAATAATAAAAAAACGAGAGCTTCCACAAAGAGCTCTTCAAGCGGGTGCAGAAATTATGGTTCATAAAATACATTTGCAATGCCAACCATTTGTTCCAGTTTGCAATGTTTTGTTATTGTTTTCAATCTTATTTATTTGTTTATTTAAATCTTTAAGTTATTACTGGTTAAATTTAACACCCCATCCACAAATACAACCATTAACAGAAGATTAATTTTTTTTAAAAAATACAATAGTCTGCATGAGATTATACTGAAATGCAAACAAAAATGGCAAAAGCAATTAATCAATCTTAAATGAGCAAAAGCTCTAGATCAACAACGTGGTTTAAAACAAATTAAAACTTTGCAAACAGTCATAAAAATGGCTTTTTTATTTCAAGTATATTGAATTTTAAGAGACCTCAAACTGTTAAAATTGCCACCCCAAGACAGAAAAAACACAGCTTATGCAGCTACTACTATATATATTTTCAGATTGCTAGATTTTTTTTAAGTTCTCACCACTAACAAAAATGCAGGCCTTCAGTGGAGTTTACAGCTACAGTAGATGCAATTCCTTTAATGTTCTATTGCAATAATCAAACTAAAATCATGTCACAAGTACAATGTATATCACAGTGATTTGCAGAACAGTTAACAGTTGGGGTTTCCTTTACAGAGTTTAGCTTTGTGTAGTTTGCTATCACGAGTACTTCAGATCTGTCACGTAAAAGTGAGAACCACAATTTTCATTTATGCAAAACATGTTTTGTGGGAAAGACATGGTTGAACTGGAAGTAGTTTGGGTATAATTATTAACTGTTTTACACGGTTCTCATTACTAGACGCACACATATGTGAAGTTAATTTAACTTAAAAAAAATTGTTTTAATGCATTGGAAAATTCCAAAATTAATTATGAACACTTGAGCAGTAGCTAATTCACTTTTTCCTCAGATTTGCTCTGACAAACTGAGCAGAACAAACTAAAACATCTTTACTCGAAATGCACAGAAGGTTTTGGAGCAATGAAATGCAGTTGAAGTGCTTCAGCAATAATAGGGCTTCACCTTCCAAATATCACATCCATATTAAGCCTATAGAAACACTGTAAGAAATATTAAAAGGACAGATCTCGTAATGCAGCCTATTAAGGAAAGTATTCCCGTTATTTCTGTACTTGAAGCAAACAGAAGACTTGGGGGTTAACTCAACAAGATTTTTTTTCCCAAATCAACGTAATCAATCCTTTTTTCCATTCTCTTGTATTTTTAGCTGGATATCCATGGTACATTTACATTGAAATGACTTCATGCTGCACCAGGGGAGTTTCAAGTTGGACTACAAAAAGAATTTGTTCATGGAAAGGGTTTTTAAGCATTGCAATGACTGCTCAGGAAGGTTGTGGAGTGACTATCCCTGGAGGTGTTCAGGAAAAAACTGGACATGGCAATCAGTGTTCTGATCTAGCTGACAAGGTGGTGATCAGTCAAAGTTTGACTCGATGATCTTGTAGGTTTTTTCCAACTAAAGGACTTTAAGACTCTAAGTCCCTTTTAGAGCTCAAAGGGACTCTACACTAGAGTTATACCTCAACATAGTGTAAAGCAAATGAAAACAACTATCTAGCTGAATACCTTGCACAAGAAAAACCTATCAAGGCAAAACACTGACACTTTCCTAAAGAATGTATTT
Organism: Cisticola juncidis; assembly: GCA_013400215.1. Taxonomy (NCBI): domain Eukaryota; kingdom Metazoa; phylum Chordata; class Aves; order Passeriformes; family Cisticolidae; genus Cisticola; species Cisticola juncidis. The sequence goes on along the minus strand of VXBR01004747.1, from coordinate 244,436 downwards.
TCTCCTACATCCCTATTCTTAAGAGCTCAAGTTAAAAGCATAAAGTGAACTTTTACCTCATGCAGTTAAACTACCCTTTGTGTGAAAGGCCAATTTCAGAGGTATCTAATTTCTCCATAAAATAATTTCTTCCCACATTTAAATAATTCACAAGAAAAATGGACTGTCTGCTGAGAGAATGATAACATTCGTTTAGAACAACCAAAAAGCCAGATGTCAGAAATACTGCAACACCAGTGAAAGACATTGACTTAGCTAGCTTTTCTCATTTAGTCAGTATCACTTTCACTGGGTTGTAAGCATATTAATTTTTCTTCTGTGTAAGTGTCAGAGCTACCACAAACCAGCACAAAATTCAGGCAGTTAGTGAAAAACACAGTAATCTCTTAGCATAATCACCAATATAAAAAACCTTTTTCTGCTTTCCCTTTTCCATCCAATCATTTCTGAGAAAATACTTCTAGTCCTCATCCGAGGCTCTCCTTTAAGAGAAACCAACTTACTTTTTGCAGTTACTGTGCCTGGAGTAGGGCTAATTTCTCAGTCTAGAAAGCCTTTCAGCAAGTGAATGGAAAGCAGTGGATGGATTAAATTAGAAGACCGGAGTTTAGTCACTGAGCTCCAGAAAGCAATTTACTGGCATTCTCTATTTAATTATATGACACCTCATAACCATTAATGAACTTATCTTTACAGTACTGAGATTAAGTAACTCTGTCATAAAGTTCCGCAAGTTTACATCTGAACCAAGAATTGTACTTACAAATTTTAGGAAGGCACTTTGTCTATATCATCATCATTCTTCACAATGTTAAAAGCTGTTAATTTTAACCCCATAAGCCACGACTGCTGCCCCCTTCCCCACCTACTTAAGATTAAAAATAATGTCTGTTTCTCTTACAGCCATTCTGGCCCGCATCCATACAGATGTGTTCACCCAGCAGCATTTTAATGAACTTAAGAAAAACAAGTGCTTTTCAGCTATAGACCTGACATGTGCAAAACCTGTTCCCCCTCTTCAACCCACAATGCCCCCTTGAGGAAAAGGGGAAGAAAAATGAACAAGTGGGGAAAAGGGAAAATGAGGAAAAAAAAAAAAGACTCTGAAGAGCAGGAAAAGAGCTTTCTACACTAACAGCAGGAAAAAATACCGATTCAAACAAAGGCTGTCCACACTTGTAATGCTCATCTTTCTGGGTTATTTTTTTTTCCTGACCCTGTTTCTGGTATGAAACTTCATTGCCATCACCATCATTTATAGCAGTTTCAAGAGTACAAGGAGGCAAGTTCTGAAATTCTTTCCACGTATACCAAATTCAACATATATACTTAGGTAACTGGTTAAGAAAAAAACAATATAAAAAAGGATTTATTTTAACTTACGACTATAAGCAAACCTTCATTTCTATTAGGCAAAGGCAAACTAATATTCACAGAGCAAAAGTACCAACATTTGTCAGAGGAAAATAAATCTTTAAATCTGTTATAAGCTAGTATTCCCTGAAGATATCCAACAGACCTGGCCCATGCCTGTATATCAGAAGTTAAACAAGGAAGTAAAGATTTCTGGGAGGCTTTCAGTTTTGTGCTTAAAATCTTGGATTTAGTTTTCTCTCCTTGAAATCTAAAGAAAGAAAGAATTGTGATTTATCTGTTACATCCAATACACTTTCTGTGTTTTTTGTAGCACAAGAAAATTAAAAAATTTGGAGACAGTAATTTGCACTAGGGTAATATTTATATATAAGAAAGATACTGGAGAACAATATAGATTTCTTCAGCATACTGTATCATCTTCCACCAGCAGGCACACACAAAATAGAACGAGAACAAATCGTATTCAGATGGTACTGGTGTTCAGGATTTTAATATTGCTGTCCTTACTACAACTATATAGAACTCTCTGCATAAAGGTTACCTCTAACACATCTTCTAACTCTTAAACACATTAAAAAACACCCTTATTACATTGTACATTTAACCACAACACGAGAAAAGGTTAGCTCCCAATAATAACCTTATAAAGAAAGCACAGTATCAGTTAAATGGATTTTAAGTAAGGGTCCAAGATCATATTAGGCAGCAATTATAAGCTACAAATTGTATTTTATATCTTCAGTGAGAGGTAGCACAAGTCTTGCTGAGTCAAATCTCTGCTATAAAACCTCTTGCCATGCTTTAAATGCTGCAAGCAGCTGAGCCCTGAGGAGTTAAAGCTAATGCTAAAGGTAAAGACTTGAAGAGTTGACCAGATACCTTGTGGCCATAGATCTAAGTGTGTTAGTCACAGGCAAATATACTGTACTGTGCTTGCCAGAGAAGGCCAGGAGTAATAGATCAAGTTCATCAGCTGTTGAGGAGCCTACCAGAGGTGCAGCAGGATTAACATTGGTTTCACTGTGCCTACAGTGATCTGCGTGGAAAGGTGACACTGGACGATGACTCACTATTTCCAAGCACCAAAGAAAAGTAAATGCATTAGAAGTGTTTCTTCCTAACAACATCCTCTAAGAAATAGGCTTCCAAAGTGTCAGGAGTGAAAAGGGATGAAAAAAATATCCCAGTCAGTAGCAGGAGCTATGTCTTACTACAGCTCCCCAGGTTATCAAAGCAGCCATCCTTGCAGCTTGACCCGGAGGGTCACCCACACCTGCCACCAGCCACTGCTCTGCACAGCCAAGCTGCCAGCACTCACCTCATCCCCTCAGCCCCCAGCCCAGAGCAAAACAGGGGGACCTCCAGGATGTCCTTGCTGGAGGAGGTTTCCAAGATGAGCAGCTCACTCCCTCCCAAGCATGCACTGTGAGGCTTGGGTCTGTGTCTTGTTTTGCTGCCGAGGCATTCCAGCCTGTGTCAGTTTGGATTGCAACATAAATATTGTGCAACAGCAGGCTCCTTAGTTCCAATTATGGTAATATTGCAGGTGACAATGAGAAATATATTTTTAATATTCTCTGGCTACATTTTGCACCGACTCATCTGCATCTTAGAAACAGAGAAATTCAGCTAAAGGAAATTTTGTTGATAAGTGAATTTGGAGCAAAACTGTAAGCCTAGCACTGACTTGGAAATAAGGGTCTTCCACATTCTGATAGTAAGTAAGTGTTAGCAACAACGACCCAAATGTCAGTCACTGGATACAGAAGAAGGTGTATAAAATTATATTTAAATGATACATAAGTATATTTAGAGGTTGGAATATTATTACGTAACAAAATGTGCAGGCGCCTATGTATAATAAGGCTAATAGTTTCAGTTTCAAATTTAATTCTAGTTGCTGAAGACAGGTACTGAAACATCTGTTAAAAATAGCACTTCAGTTAAGTTAATGGACAGTAGGTTCCATTTTTTACACTTCATCAAATAACAGAAATGCGTTCTTCTACTGAGTCACAGAAATATTTCAAATGCAACTCAGGAGGACCAGTCAAGTATACAGCCTTCTCCATCTGCCACCTTTCTCAGGTGCTTATCTTGTCTTACTTAACAATGAAATGATATGGAGGAGGAGGAGTATCAAGAAGTGAGAGCAAGGCCCAACTTCAGCCATACACTTTCTAGACTAACGTATAGCAAATTACTGGTGTTCACACATTTCCTGAAGCTCCTGGGAAATGCCAGGTTTGCTGCATATGCACATCAGCACCAATCATGAAGCATACACCCTACAGCTACAGCACGTGGTATGACATGCCTGGTTGCCATGCCCAGCTCACGAGACTGGACACTTTAAAACAAGTATCTGTGTTCATATTTTCAGAAATGTCTCTTTCCTGTGTCTCTAGATCCTCACCAATGATGTACCTGAAGGCTGTAGTTTTTAAGATTCAGTTTTTAAGAATCCTTCAAAATATTTACATATTATGAAAAAGTCACTTTAAATATGGATTTTTCCTGTTAGTTGTGACTTGCTTCAGAGCCTATGAAGCAATTGGAATAAGATCTTTTATTGAAAGAAAAACTGGTAACACACTGATTCAGCTTAAATATGCACAAGCAATATTTACACCTGAGACACCTGTCTCAGTCTAGGTGGCTTTGAAGAACAGCTAAGCAGCTGGTAACTTCTAAGTCTCAGAAACCTTTTTTGCATAGGCACATACAAACACAGAGAAATCATCAACCACCCTCAGCACCTCAGCTTCAGAAAACTTGGGATCAGAGATGAAGATCTTGGATTTTTAAATACAAGTGTGTGTGGCCATCACCTCAAGCACATCTCCTCCTGAAGCCAGAGACAGGCCAAGACACAAGAAGGGCACCTGTGTGCTCCAGGAGCAGGGAGGCTCAGTCTGAGCACAGTCCTGATGTGGTGCTGTGACACCAGCAGACAGAACCACTCAATCACTCCCTACTCCAGGCCCCACTGCCACACCAGGTACACCTGGACCCATGACCATCCCAGAGGACAACCTGAAGCTAGAGCGTGGTACAACACCAACGCTGCAAGCCATACTTAGTCTGGAAATGAAGGCTTATTTGGTTTGGAAGCATCCTTCCCTCGTTTTTTCAAGGAAGAATTTAGAAGGCCATGTTTTCCCATCACAACCCATTAAATACCTGTTTTTAAATTGTAAAACACTCTCCAGCATGGTCAGTTCTTGCCTGGAGAACCACATTCCTCAAACACATTCCCTGTTTTCGAAAAGGATTGACTGCACTCTTCTGTAGAATATCTTCTGTACCATTACCTGAGATGCAACACACCCACTAGCACACATTCCTTTTCTTTCTGAAGGCCTTGGGGGATGCCAGAAAGCTGTGTATGGAGACAGAAGCCCTGTGATGCTGCACAGTCACACGTGCACAGGGCATGGACACACACCACTTCCAAAGCTGCACAGCTTCACAGGAGAAACACTGGATTGATCACCAACTTCTTCACCTACCACTCCTGTAGAGATACACAAATATTTGGGCAGTTTACCATTCTCCTGGTTTCTCCATGATTGGAACATGTGGTCTGATTCCCAGACTCAAAACCAAAAATAATTTTTAAAAAAGAAAAGAAAAAAGAAAGAAAAAACCCCAAAATCCAATCAAATCAAACAAACGCAAAAATATACAAAACAAACTAACCCAACTGAAAAACCCTTTAACCAGTATTTTTAAAGGATTTTCATATGTCAGTTCATAAAATGTACATTTCTGGTTGCTCAGGTATACTTCACACCCGTTCCTGGTCAATAATAAATAGAGGCTCGTGAACAGATCCAGAACATCCAACACCAAACATCATTAACTGTTTCTCAAGATGTCAGTGTCTTGAAACAGAACTGAATACCAAGTTAAAGTTTCAGTCAGAATAGACTTAATAGAATTCTTCTTCTAAAGCAAAAGAATGTGCAAGAATCTGACACTATATGAAACTTCTGTATATTCAATTAGTTATCTGTTGAATTACTGACCATACGTATTCTTCAATGTACGCTGACAGTTATTGTGTACTGCGAACAATTTACAGGCATATTCCCAACATTAAAGTAATATAAATGCATTCAAAACTGTTAACAAATGGATCTGAATAAATTTTTTGCACAAAAGCATTACATGATCTTTAGCAAAGTTCCATCCTAATATTTTTACAGTTTTAGCACCCATATAATCCACTAATTCACTTTCAGTGAAGAATGATTGTTGCCCTACCACGGAGTTCTCAGCACCCTTCCTCTTACATTCACCACACTCTAGACATGATATCATTTATTCCTTATTGAATTAAATATCTGTTCCACAAAGATGAAAACACTGATACAATTGAAAAGCACAACAGCAGATATATGTACCTCTGCAATCTGTGCACACCTGACTGCATTAGGTTTTCATGTTTTCCTTTATAGGTCATGAGAATGCTGTAACAACTATAATGAAACCACAATCCTGTTTGTGTTCTCTCACAGACAAGTGCCTCAAATCAGAGATATTTCAATTTCAGACTCTAAAAAATAAGAGCCTCTGTTTTCTAGACACCTTTCTTCCCCTTTATCATCAAAAAACCTCTGTCCCCTCTCTATCATATCAATAAAATGATACTTTTTTCAATAATTAAATATCAAATTGCAATACAACAACTAATATGTAAGTTTCCAAAGACATACACTGGATTTAACAAGATCTAGTATTTTAAAAACAGCAGCCTCAGTTAGGGCCAGTGTAACCTGGTATAACTCCTGTGCCTGCCATGTGCATAATGCTGACGTGAAAAAAGTTCATTTTTTCTTCCCACAGAAGAAGTGAAGTTGAAGAAATGTATTTTCTATATTGGGCACCAGATGAAAATCACACTGCTCTTCTGAGAATGTGAGCCCCTGCTTTCTGAGCAGCTGCCCACCTCCTGGCAGTGCTGCCTGTGCCTTTCCTGGCTCCTGCCCAGCTACATGTTTTCCCTGGCCTTTTTCCCCTCACTTCCCAACTCTCCATTGTTTGCATGTTGTCCCTCTCCTTTCCAAAGCCCTTTGTGGCTTACCACCACTAACCTTTAAAATTTCCTCTGCAGTATTTTTACATGGCAAAACTTGTCAATTTATTATCTAACTTCCAAGCTGTTAAACATCAGCTACAGTTTTACTGCATAGGTATTAGCCACCGCTTGTTTTACTGGGTGGGTTACAATTCCAGAAGAACAATATACCCTCTCAACATCAGCAGTAAGTCTTTAAAAAGGATACATCAACAATATAATTGTGAGCAATTTTTATAAGACTTAGGACTGGACAGCATGGCAAAGTTTAAATGGTGTTTACCTCTTCTACATTTTCTTCACCATTCCTGGGCAAATTCAAAATCAACACCTAATAGCTACTTCAAGTATTATGCTTGATATAGCTTTGCAACTCTGAGACTGTTTATCCAAACACAAGTTTTGTAATTTTCAGGCTGAATAATACAATTAGGTCCTGTTCAACAAGCAATGTAATATCACAGCCATTCTCCTTCCTTCTCTGGAAGGACAAGATCACAAAAATTGTAGTGGCATAATCCATCAAGATTAGACTATTTTAATATAAATACGTGTCAAAATGTAATTAGTCTAATAATGTCAAATACAGGATTTCAAATAACATCAAATACACAATGTATCATCTTGGTTTGGCTGAAATACAAAAGCTGAATAATGGAATAAATCAGCATTTGAATTTTCTTAAAGACAAATTCTGACCAAAGTTGCAAAATGCACATCACATTGTTAGAGAAAAAAATAGCTTATTCTAATAGGATGATCAACTAATACAAATCTTAAAATATGTAGCTTTTTTTTGTAACAATGTAAATACTTATTTACAAAATAAAGTGCCTAGAAAACCCCAACAACTTTCTAGTTATATATAATAATGTACCCCCTAGCCTCAAAACATCACTCTTCAAATGAATTTCCAGTTTTGGACCCAACAATAGAGTAGCTCCCACCGGGACGAGGTTGGCACAGGCCCACTGGAATCTCAGTCATCCTCAAAATGTCCTGGAGGCAAACTGAAACAAGACCGAGATCTGCGATTTACAGAAATACTTAATATGATGCAATTTGCAGCCGTGTGTGCTTCACCACAGAGGTCCAAAGGACCAAGCAAAGGACTCACGGCGTGTGTCCCTGTGGACCCTGCAACCACCGACGGGCTGGAAGCGCCCTAAAACAGAGATTCTCCACCACCTTCTCTCAGTACCTGCTGCCCAGAGGAAGCTGCAGCTCCCTGGTAAACAAGCAAGTCCTACAGGTCAGCTGAAGCCAGCCTGTGAGCCTCAAAGAGGGTTCTTTGACTCACAGGGTTATATGATGGAGATCCTTTCACCCCAGAATGGACAGCACACAGACTGCAAGGGTGGGTGGAGAGAGTGGACAGGGCACAAAATGTCCCTTCTGCACCCTGAATGGAAGTGCTGCCTGTCCTTTAAACCCGTTTGTTGTTCCTCAGGCTAACCAAAGAGAAAGTCATCTGATACCTACAGCAAAGCCCTCTACCACCCAGCAGAGGAGACACCCACACTCAGGGCACGTGGAGGGTACAGGACACCGTCACCGAGGGAAATGGCTCTGTCCTCAGCAGCAGCCTGATTAATGTATACAGTTAGATAAGAAACAAACTGCAGCAAACCCATTCCCAACTACAGATGTTTAATTACTCTTAGCAGGAAAAAGAAATAACTAGGTAAATGAACAAAAAATTAAACCTACAATGTTCCCTCCCCTCAGCAACTTCTACAACTTACTAAAAAGACTTAAGATAGAAAAGAGGTTAAAACAATACACTTAATAGTTTAACTTTATTTTTCTTAGAATAGGAACTGAAATTGTGATATTAAACAGAATTCCACACAAATTCATTCCTCAGAGTTCAAATGTTACTTTCTAACATCATCCCAAATTACACATTGGTGAAGCAATAAGCATTGTAGCAACTGTTCATTAAAAAGATTATTTTCAGCTACTTCATTGATGACAGCATAAGCAAGCTATAACTGACACATTCAAAACCACCTTTCTGACATAAAGAATGGTGTTGCCCTTAAACACAAACCTATTAGAAATGGGAT